>CM045747.1:26000581-26070581 GCA_024760905.1 Plotosus lineatus | reverse complement strand
CATGTTTAATGTCCACTCATGGGCTAATTTAATAGAAAAACATCACATGCAGAATAACCCTGAAAATCTACTAGCAGTAAATCTACTGTCACCCAGAACCAATATGGGTGGCACGGTGGTGTAGGGTTTCCTCAGGGTTCTCCGGTTTCCTCCCACAGTTCAGACATTTGGCTTGATCTCTGTTTCAAATTGCCCCTAGGTGTGAACTGACGTATGAATGGTTGTGTGTGTCGGCACTCTGGCAGGATGTTCCAGGTGTGACCCCTATCTTCAGCTTGTGTTGGCTGAGATGGGCTTCGGTCTCCCGACCTTAATAGGATTTGCTCAGCAAATGATTGTGTGAGTACTGGTCACAGCTATAAATGAACCCATACCCCTACCCTACATTTCGGCCCACATGAGTCCAACAAGAGCACCTGCTGACCTGTGATGGTCAGTGTTGGTTCTAATAGACTCCAGTGGACCTCAAGGCCAGAGTAAAGAAAAAAAAAAAAGCCATTCAGGAGATATATATGTTTACACTAGTGTGAAGTCATTTGCAACAAGTCATTGTTGTTTTCATAACCTTAAAAAAAAAAAAAAAAAAAAAAAAAAAAAATGCACCCACATCCACCAGACCACCATCTTTCACCTTTACAGTTACACGGAACACACAAACCAGTAGAGAGAACTTTCTTGCATTTTGCACATATTTATTCGTGGCACCATGAATCCAAATGCAATCTCTCAACATATAATATTGTCTGCCTCTTTATCAAACCTGCTATCTTCAGTTTTGATTTTGTTTCAGGAATGACAAAAAAAAAAAAAAAACATGCAATTAATGAACCCACGCATATATGTATGGTGTGTGTGTGTGTGTGAGAGAGAGAGAGAGAGAGAGAGAGAGAGATTAAAGTTTTTAGGTTTCATCAGGAGGCCGACAACACACAGTTATCCTGACTGGTATGTTTTGGTTTTTATTTTGCGTTCCAACTGCAAAAGTCAAGACTAAGTTCCTTAAAATCAGGAGAAAGTTCATCCTGTAAAATGGTAAAAATTGAGCCAAACACATTTTCCCTCCAGCCTGTGCTGAGAAGTCAGAGTCATACCCAATTATTTAAATAAAATCTTTGAGAAAAAGTGTATGAAAGGATTGATAAAACAAACCTACAGATTTTAACAAAATACATAAAGAATCACAAATATATATATACTGCACATAATTAGTGAACTCCAAAAGCACATTATGTCCGATTTTCCATTCCTCCATTACGTGATTGGCACTCATCAGGAGTTATATGGTGCTCACTTCTGTTTACTTAATACACAAAAGGGCATGAGTGGCATTAAGGCATCCGACAAAATCAACACGAAAAGACACAAAGTGCAGTAAATATGTTTCTCGTCATTTTCTTAATTCATATGCAACGTGTTCCTTTAAAAATTGCCAGTATTACAATTCTGACAGATAAATAAATATATTGTTAAAATGTTAAAAAAAAAATACTTGCTATATGATTTGTGTTCACATTATAGGATTCGGTTTTCAAATCAATGCTGGATATTTAAGAAGTGGTTTCTCACTCATTTCAATTCTAGTGTCTATACAGAGCAAAAAAAAAACTGCAAATCATCAAAAAAGAAAGTTATGAAGACTATAAATCTCAAAAAAAAAAAAAAAAAAAAAAAAAAAAAAAGTGCTGATATTTTTCCACTACACAACTAAACAGAAGGAATCTGCTGGATTTGTGTCAGATTGCCGGGATTCGTCACTGTGTTATGGCAGAGTTAAAACAATGGTGAAATACCGTCAAGAAGAGCGAGTTGTCTGTAGTGTGATTTTTCTCACAGGATTTTCAGTTGTGGGCGAAAGTTCACACTTTCATCCTGTTCAGTACATTTAAGTATACGTCAGCAGAAAACGTCCAAGTGCCACCCCCCCCCTAAAAAAAAGTACCAGTCCCAATGCTGTTTATGTGAAATAAATGAACTTGCAAGACACCTCATGGTGAGAAATCATGGCTCGCATGAAGGGGTCTGAATGTAGTGTTAGGATTCTCCTCACACTCAACAATGAATCCTAAACACGTGTACTCAAGTTCTCAGTAGACTGTGCAAGCGTTCGCCCTTTAGTGGAGAAGACTCTAATGTCCCAGTGGTCTGTCGTCGTAGGTGCTGTATCTCTTAACGTGTATGCGGCGTACTCGCTCCCTCAGCTCCACGCTCTCGTCCTCCTCACTGTGTGAGCAGCAGTGAGCTCGCCTGCGTGTCGCCTCCAGGAGAGAGTTGTCAGGAACTGGGAGGGTCTCATAAAGCAGAGCGTTTAGTGTCTCCTCGTAGATACGAGCCTCGGGAAACTCCACCTGAGACAAAACAGCAGATGACAGGAGGATCATGCCGGCACGCTGGTTTCAGTTTCACTCGTGCAGCAACGAGAGACAGTCCTAAACCACAAATCCTTCAGCTTTGAAGATGAAAACTACTTTTAAGACTGAAATGGAAACATGAAAAATGCTTCCTGTAGTTTTTAGGAAACCGTCATTGTTGTTGATTATTCCACTGCCACACTTACCATATGTAGGCGTGTACCTGACACATTCTCTCACTCATAAGCCTGTATTTTCTGAATTGGAAATGTCCCCGTCTCCCCCATTACAAAAAAAAACACAGTAAAATAACAGTTTATGCAATTTTATTCCTATAACATAGACTGCAGAGAACCTGGTGCCAATCTCAGTCAACATTCGGCAAAGCAGAGTACACCCTGAACCATCAAAACCATTCAACACTCACATTCACAAGCAGGGGCTCCGGCAGACGACTTGCTCTCAATCCGAATAATTCTACGTCCATCAAAATTTTGTACAAGCGGAATGGTAGCATAAAAGATTAGCACTTCCGCCTCACAGCAAGAAGAACCGGGTTCGAGTCACACACTCGTTCGCTTGTGCGTGGAGTCTGCATGTTTCTCCCTGTGCTTGTGTGGGCTCCCTCCAGGTACTCCGGTTTCCTCCCACACTCCAAAAACAAGCACAGTGGGTTCATTGGCTGTGCCATATCATCCCGAGGTGCGAGTGTGAATGGATGTATGAATGTTGGCCCTGGTGAGCTGCCCTGGCTGTACCCCGCCCTTGTCCAGAGTCTACCGAAATGGGCGCCAGCCTCCCTGTGACCTTAATTAGGATTAAACAGCTTAGAAAATGAATGAATGAAATGGTATACACTCACGGACACTTACAGCAGCGTCATCACTCATTTAGTTTGTTTTTGCATAATATATGCAGGAATTTAATTAAACCATGCTAACAGTGAGTGTCTTTTTAAAATCACTCAGAGTATGCACCAAAATTGTGATGGGTTTTTAAAACATACCATTAGCTACACAGCATTCACTCTGCTCTGAGCATGTGGCGCTCACCTGAGCTGTCATTATTAATGTACTGTACATGAAGATAAACTACAAAAATCTTGTTTTGGTTTGTTCCTGTGTGTCAGTCATAGACCAGTGATCCCCAACCTTTTTATCATCGCGGACCAGTCAACGCTTGACAATTTTACTGTGGACCTGGGGGGGTTCCATAGATTGTTTATGTTGTAAATATAATTGATGTATTTATATACATTATTATTAACAATAATAATAATAATAATAATAATAATAATAATAATAATAAAAAACACTCTGTGAATGTTATTTTTCAACAGCTGAAACAAAGTTGGTTGGGAAGTAGAGCTTGAAATTTTCTAAAAAAAAAAAAAAATTTTTTTTTTTTTTTTAAATAAAAGAAAAGAAAAGAAAACACAGGTGAGCATACACCAGCTGAGAGAATGAAGGCTCAGGCTCAGTCTCACCCAAAATCACCGATAATGTTTGAAACATGTCCAGCACACCTCGGTTCACACGCCTCCCTTTGCGGGTTACATTTTAGCGCTCAAATGACCGACATGTAACCGAGAGAATCCGGTCATTTTTCAAAATAAAATATTTTTCAAAAATAAAGATCGTTCAGACTCAAATAATAAATAAAACAGAAATCATTAATTGTTTCTTCTGCGGCCCGGTACCAATTAAGCCACGAACCGGTGCCGGTCCGCGGCCCGGTGGTTGGAGGCCCCTGTCATAGACTGAAAGACCAGTCTGCCTCGGGCTCAGTGGATACCATAACGATTCTGTTCTGTAATATCTACCGCGTCATACAGAATAATTAAGAGTTTTTAAATATGTTTAATTTGCTATAAAATGTGCAGCACTTGCCATACAAGTCAGTGTAAATTGTTTCTTCAGAAATATTAACGTTTTGAAATGAGTGCATTAATACAATATCATGCTGGCAGATTAAACTAATATTTTCCTTAGATTAATAAGCATGATTCAACCATTGAGAGTCAAGAAAACTAATTTATTTTCTCGAATTTTAGGCCACAGATGTAACAATGTACAGCAGGGGTGTTAAACTCGTTCCACAAAGGGCCATGTGGCTGCAGATTTTTGTTTCAACCAAGCAGCAGCACACCTGATTTTATTCATTTAACAACTGATCTGAGCCTTCAGGCTGTTGATTGGGCAGTCTCTATCCAGAGCACACAAATTGACCAATCAACTGCCTGAAGGCTCAGATCAGTTGTTTAAATGAATAAAATCAGGTGTGCTGCTGCTTGGTTGAAACAAAAATCTGCAGCCACATGGCCCTTTGTGGAACGAGTTTGACACCCCTGCTGTAAAATGTAAAAAAAATGTATAAGCGCACTTGTCACAATTGTGATGTGAATTGTTTCTAGCCGTGGATTCATGTTCATTAGGAAGACTGTGATCCCAAGCATTCATCTTAATAGTGTAAAGATATTTAACAAAAACAACAGTCTGAATCATGGGAAATAATGGTCTTTCTAAGACTCCAGATCTATATCCAATTGAAAAAAATAACGGTACGGTTCAGCATATCTGACTCACAGCAAAAAGGCCTGGGTTCAATTCCCAGGCTCGGGTGTGTCTGTGTGGACTTTACGTGTTCCCCCTTGTGTGAGATGCCTTGAGGTGCTCTGTATTTCTCCCACAATCCAAAAACATGCCCAGCAGGCTGTCTCGCTGTTACAAATCCGCCCTAGGCAATGAGACCGAGATCAAATGGTCATGTGTTGTTGGCCCTGCGATGGCCTGGCGAGCTGTTCAGTGTGTACCCTTCCCTCGCCTAGAGTCGGCTTAGATGGGCACCAGCCTCCCTGTGACCCTAATTACAATTAAGTGGCTTAGAAAATGAATGAATGATAAATAAGGACTTTAACCCATTTACAAAATGAATCTGAATACAGACTTTGGAAATATATTCACAAATATACTTTTTATAAAAGTAAAACAAAGTCCTATTAAATCCAACATCTCTTCTATTATTATTTTCACCACTCAGGTCTTCAAACATACCGAAATATCAGCTCGGTAACATACAGAACATGCGGACTTTGAGTGTCTAGAGCTGTTACACACTGCTTGTTGATCAGCTATTCGTACTACGAAGCACTCAAATCAGTTTCAATTGAATCCTTGACCTGGTCAGACTGCAATATTCAGAGATCTGACAGTCTGCCGAGTCACAAGGTTACACAGCACTCCCAAGAACACCTCCAGCACTTGTGTTCTCGTTTTCTCTCTCTCCTTCTCTCTCTCTGGTCAGCAAGCAGGAAACTTCAGGGAGTTTCACACTTAACTCAAATATTTTCTCCAAAGGGTGGTTGAATGGAAGAATTTCTAATGTGTGTGTTGGGGGGGGGGCAATATTAAAGCATTAAGCATCAGGAGCATTTTAATTAACCATATTATTTAAAAGTCTGCAGCAGGAATCACTTGTGGCACATTCTGTACTTGTGTGTATCCGAAAAATTTCTGCCATCTGCTTGGTTGTTCTTTCTGCAATGTAATAGGCTGGTCTGGTCTGTTCTGGTCCCTTCCGAGTCGTAGGACGACTCTTGGCGACCTGCCATGAAGGATAACGCCTTGATTATCATCTTGATGGAGGTTTTCCTGGCGAGGATAGTGCAGTGGTTTGCCATTGCTTTCTGCACGATGTGAACCTACGGGCAATTTAGAACGGCCAATTAACCTACTGTGCATGTTTTTGGACTGTGGGAGGAAACCGGAGTACCCAGAGGAAACCCACGCAAGCACAGAGAGAACATACAAACTCCACACAGAAACGCCCAGGCCGGGAATCGAACCCAAGCCTTCTTGCTATGAGGTGGACGTGCTAACAACTACGCCATCTTGCCACCTGTAATAGGCTACATCATCTTAAACCAAAAGCTCTAATCATATGTTTAAAAGTATCTTCTAATCCAGAATGCTGGTATAATATTTTTTTTACTACGGTTAAACAACCATCGAGAGTAGTACACAACTGTGTGATTTAAGATGTCACACTGCTGTGTTCAGTGGAGAAGAACTTTCATTTTCTCACTGCATTCCTGCATTACAGCAGCCTGTCAGGATGGTGGAAAAGACAAATACAAAACTAGGTGATGCATAAAAAAATGGCCTCACAGACACCCTGACTGGCATAGGTGAGAAGGAGGAAAGCATATACTCTTCCTCCATCTGTGAGAGCTCAGTCAACTAGCTCTCATGGACTCCTGAATGTGGAAGACTCCCAACACGAGCTGTGTGTTCGAGAGAGAGAGCACGAGAGAGAGAGATGTGGGCGTGAGAAAGATATCAATACAATGGAGCCTTGGAATCCGAACGCTCTAGAGTTCAAACAAATCGGAATCCGAACAAAATAATCCGTGATTTTTATATTTTTCATCCCGGAAATTGAACAAAAACCAGAAGTCGAACTCAAGAAACGCGCAAGAAGAAATGTGACCGAGACGGAGGAAAGTGCGCGAGTTCAGGACGTCTTTAAGTTGTTGATACTATGCATCACCCTAATAAAGCTGTCCTGGGGAAGTCTGGAAGTTGTTGATACAGTATTATATACGTATCACCCTCAAAAAGGTAAAGCTAGCACTAAAGATAAGCTAAAGCACTAGCAGTGAGTGCTGTGAACACCTTTAACGATGAGGTCATGAGCCACTTCCATAAAGTTTTGAAAAGAAGGCAAAAACAAGCCACATTAGAAATGTTCTTCATGAAAAAAAAGGAATATCCTGAAGAAGAGTCATCCATGCAAAGCGGTAGAAAGAGAAAAAAAAACACCTTTGGCTGATTTACCTGAAGCTGTTATGAAAGGGAATCCACTTTCCTCTCTCCCTCTCTATTATAGAAGGGGATACGCTTCTTCTCTTCCTCTCCAACATTTATGTATGCCAACTGCTCACCACCACAAAGGTTAAAATTCTTATCTTTATTGTTCTTATACTTTAATTGCATTGTGGTTTTTATTTTGGTGTATTATGGTCTCTCACAAAAGAGTTGCGTGTTGAAATGCAAGTTGTAGAGGGGCATGGCTGTCACGCTAAACAAACATACCTGATTCCATTTAATCATGGGCTATAAAGGCTAGCGTCTCTCTTCCCCGTGATTTCTCTGGCTCTCAGCTCCGTGCTTCACCAGTTCCCGCTTTAGTTTGATTTCCGTGTTTCTCCGCATCTCTAAACAGTGACTACGATTTCCCCATGATCAAGTGCGTTCACTGTGCTTTAACTGCACTGTGGTTTTTATTTTAGTGTGTTATGGTCTCTCACAAGAGAGTTGCATGTTGAAAGGTGCGTTGGCGTGCTAAACAAACACACCTGATTACATTTAATCACGGGCTATAAAGACTCGCAGCGCTCTTCCCGGTGCTAGAAGACTGTCCCCTCTTCCCCGTGATCTCTCTGGCTCTCAGCTCCGTGCGCCACCAATTCCCACTTGTTTGATTTCCGTGTTTCTAGTGCTCTAGTGCCTGTGCTCTGAACAATAAAGTGCACCCGATTTCATAGATTAAACGGGGAAATCGTAGTCAATGTAATAGAGATGCGAAGAAACACTGAAATGGGTGAAAGTTGGAAATTTAGAAAAACCTGAAAAGTCTGACATAATCAGATGAGCATGGCGTAACCATGCTAGGGGGTTTAAAACGGGGTGTGCCCCCCCTTTGGGTTCGGAAAAAAAAAATTAAATCACAAGTTAAAATGGTTGTCTCTCATGCAATATTTACCAACATTTACAGTAATATACATTCTGTAAACTCATACAGTAGGCCCTTGACTATTCGCGGTTTTGCACTCGTGGCTTTGCATATTCGTGGATTGCTGAGCAACTGTCTTTTCTTTTCTTTTAGTCTGTTGGGTTTTTACACCCAAGCCTAGTGGCTCATCAGGCCAGTGGTGATCACTGGTTTCCGTAGCGTGAAGCGACCAGGAGCTCAACTCCTCCTGGATGGGACATGAGTCCATCGCAGTTACCTTCCCAGTATATTTTGTTTACTGGTACCCATTTATACTGCTGGGTGAACAGAGGCACACTTGTGGTTGAGAGCTTGCCCAGGGGTCTTGGCACAGTGGGGGTCTCAGTGGGATTCGAACTCACAACCTCCTGATCATGAGCCCAGCACTCTAACCACTACACCACCGGCCCCACGCTTAGCAACTGTCATGTGATTCAAATTCAGCCAATGGCTGTTCTCCCTCCTGCTGATTGGTTGAGATGATGTAATGCCCCTTTTTCCTCATTCGCGCACCCTTTGTGCCTGTGATTTTTTTTAGTGTGCATGTTTTTAGTTACAGTTAAGGTTTGTCATGCCACCCAAACGCTGCGCACCTTCTCAGGCTTCTGGTAAGGCACCGAAGCTCCAGAAAAAGGTAATGACGCTGCATAAAAAAGTAGAACTGCTTGATATGATTTAGGAAGGAAATTTTTTACTGTAGAAGTGCTAAGTTGTTGAATGTTGTATGAAACAAGGTCATCATCAGAATGGAACCTGCCTTACTGGACACTACTCGTTCAGGGTCGGCAACCTTTGCCATTCAAAGAGCCCGTTTTCCATAATAAAGAAAACACTGGGAGCCACAAGTCCTTTTTTGACATTTAAAATCAAATAACACTGCATATAATGTTTTTCCTCTTTTTCCTTCATGTTAATATAAAACGTGTTGCATTGATTTAAACGACTGCAGAGACAATTAAATTACAATTCTGCTTGCAACAAAAACATTTAGATTTAAAAAAAAAAAAAAAAAGGAAGAAAAAAACCGCCAGCATCCTCGCGACCCTAATTAGGATTAAGCGGTTCAGAAAAAGAATGAATGTGTTCGAGTCCTTGTATTTTTATAAAGAAAAATCATATATATCCCACAAAACGAGGGACGGGCTGCAGCCAGATGTGTACTAAACAAGTATTCAAAGCGCACTTGCTCACTTGAAAGATCGGAAGTCCGGATAAGTCACGCTTCTTCTCACAAGCTCCGTGTGTCACTTGCTACAAGTGCCTACTTTCACAAATCTCATCCACCACCTCTTACTTCAGCTGTGATTTGTTCCTGGATTACAAACCCCAGCGGCGGAAAAATCTCTCTCGCTCACTGCTGGCTGATGGTGAGAACACTCCTTTCCATGAGCACAAGAATTTGGAAATCCACCAACACCGCAGATCAAAAAAACACACACAATCATCCCGCCCTCACCGGTAACTGTTAACTATCAATCCTAAAAGAGCATTTTTGAAAGGGTACCCACTGCGTACCTGTAGGTATCTGGCCGTTGCAGGACTCTGCCTAAGGCAGATTCTCCCATCATTCAGGTGAAAACTGGTTTAACTACCCCTGGAAGCCAGAAGTGCTTCCGACATGAGTAAATAAGCGGCCTGTTACTGACCCCTGACAAAATGCAATGCAATACCTCCCCTGAGTGGGCATTTTTGAAAACTACAGTGCTATATGTTGAATAGAATGGATTATAGTACTCAGTGTTTTTATATTATATATGCTGTATATTACATATATATATATATATATATATATATATATATATATATATATATGTGTGTGTTTGTATGTGTGTAAATATACGCTGTATAATGCTTATATTTTGTTATCAATAAATAGTAAAAAAATGAAGTTTTTCTTAATTATAACTACATTTTACTACATTAATACTGTATTAATGAGTAAGACTGTCTATAGAATGTTTTTAAGAAGCATATTTTAGCGCATGTAATAGATACAGAGTACAGTATTTTACTTCCGGTTGATCATTTGCGCATGTAATATGATACATGGGGTTTTACTTCCGAGTACAGAACTCGCGGATTATCTTCATTTGCGGGAGGGGCCAGAACCAAACCCTCGCGAATAACGAGGGCCTACTGTATATAGTGATGCAAAGTAAAGATTTTTTAATTTAAATTACAAGACATATTTTGTAGAACAATCTAACAACTATTAACTGACCTCTTTCTGAAAAACATTTTTTTTAATGTATATACAGTAGTGTGCACCACTACATTTGAGTAATGAGTCAGGTACAGTAGGCCCTTGACATCCAGCGTCATTACCTTTTTCTGGTGCTTAGCAGGCATTTGAGTGACATCATAGAACTTAACTGGTAATTAAAACACACTAAAAAAAAGGGTCATTGACAACTTTTGCACGAATGAGGCAAAAGGGGCATTACATCATCTCAACCAATCAGCAGGAAGGAGGACAGCCATTGGCTGAATTTGAATCACGTGCGAGTTGCTCGGCAGTCCGCGAATACTCAAACCGTGAGTGCAAAACCGCGAATCGTCAAGGGCCTACTGTATTGGTTCCTATTAAATCTCACATATATGAATTTTTTTTTCCTTAGACCAAAAATATGCCTGATCATATAACAAATAATGCTGTTTGTTTTGATCCATTACCGACTATAAATATCCAAACTGTAAAAATGAAAAAGATTACAATTTTTAACTTAATTTTTTATTTGATAAGTAATCAAATCAATAAAGACATGATAAATTGCAACACGTGTGATGCCGCTTAGTGAATTCTGCAAATAATATATATTCAGTTATATCAACACACAAAAATAAACATGAAGGCAATTTCATCTATTATCATTTTTTCGGCCACGCAACGTGCTTTCCTGTTTTCATGGAATCAACAGCGATCACACTGCCTAACCCCAGCAGGTTTGTCACAGCCATACGGCCTGTGGAAGTAAGCGTGGTACAGTAAGCCCCCGCTCATTCACCGTTCACGGCCCCGCATATTTGCAGATTTTACTCACAAAGGCTTTTTTTCAGAATGTTTTTAAATTACAGATGCTCTCCAACTTACGTTTTTGTTTGGTTCCGGACAGCCGAATATAAGTTGAAAGAGAACGCAAGTTGTTACTCTATGTTCCAGTGACATATGAAGTTCATACTGTACTATACATCCATAAATACCATTATCGTATCTCATAAAACACCCCTAAATCAATTATTATAAACATAACATTGTAAAATAATATCAAATATATCAAATAATATCAACATTAATTTCAAATAAATTAAATTCAAGCAAAATAATTTCAAATAGATAAATTTTAATCAAATTCACTCATCAAAGCTCAAATACAGTATCAAATACAGTCGGCCCCCTACCTACGAAATTAAACCGTTCCAGCACCTTTTTCGTAACGCGGGAATTTCGTCAGTAGGGGTGCATTTTACATGTTAAACGCCTGATTATTTCCAAGGATCCAATCTTGGACTGGATAAACCCCATAAACCCTTTAAAAATGATAAAAGTACATCAATTTTGTATGAAATATGTGTTAAAAGTAAAAGAAAATTATTTATTAAACCATTTAAACATTTTATTAACATATTTATTAATTAAACCATGATTAAACATTTTTTATTAACACACACCTCTCTCTCTCTCTCGCTCGCTCACTCTCTCTCTCTCTCTCTCACAGACGCATTACAATGTATACAATACACATGTTTATTCTGGCGCTGCAGGCCACACCCACAAGACGTGGAATTCAAAGCACATTCCCTGCTTGACAGATCGGAGGTCCAAACTCAACTTTAACTTGATTCCTTGAGGGATCGGAATTCCAGATGAGCTCAAATGCACCCACATTTATGAAACATTTACGGAATTAAACAACTTAAAAAAACTAAACAAAAAAACTAAAGAGTTAAGCTTCTCTCTCTCTCTCTCTCTCTCACACACACACACACACACACACACACACACACACAGACACATGGACGGGATGTTTTATTTAAAGCGGAATTACAGTACCTTTTGAAAGATCAGAGGTCCTCACTGTATTTCGGCTTTAAGGTCTCCGTCTGGTTCTGCGTCATTCCTCCGAGCCAATGGGAGGCTAGTGGGGCGGGATGTTGAGAAACAGCCAATGAAAGAGCAACTCATGCATCGTGTAAAAATTTGATTGGCGCGTTTGAATTTTTAATTTCTTTTCGTAAGAGGGGGTTGTTTTCGAATCCCGGGGATGAAAACTAAGGAAAATGTTCTTTGTAAGCCGGGGATTTCGTACCCAGGGGGCTTAGTAGGGGGCCGACTGTATAACCTTTAACATTCTCTATGATGCGATCTTTCTACTTGTAAATGGTTCCGATGGTCGACGGATGGTCACTTTACATGAAGCTTAAAACAGCCAATCAACGCTTACAATATGTGAGGCGCTCCACCAAAAGTAGTTCACTTGCTTGTGCTTGAGACAAAGCACAGGTTATACAGACTTCCGGTCTTTCAAGTGAGCAAGGGTGCCGTTGAATACTTGTTCAGTACTCAGCCTGCACTGATGTGAATCACCAGCAAAGCGGACAGTTCTCTTTCTTTTCTGGATTAGAGTTTTGATTCATTTTACAACTCTCTTTGCTTAACTGAGTTGGTATGGTAGATTGCGCCGATCCGAGCAGATAGTTAATTCAGTCTTGGGAAAACCGGAAATTCCAGCATATGCCAGAAAACTTGCACCCATGCTCGTAGGCTTATGCTTCTGACCAACCATATTTGCTTAGGGTTACAAACGTCCACAAAACAGTGTAAACACAAAGATCACAGAGACGATGTCTTAACACGAGCGTAACACGCAGTGAATTGGGAAGCATCAGGGAATGTTTAGTCTGTCGTTTGTAAACAATGGACGCAGCATCATTATGTCAGCGTACTACGTAGGTACGTCTTGTACTCAAATTTTGATAAATTTTCTTGGAGAGAAAAAAAAAAAAAAAAAAGTAAAATGGATGAACGCAAGTCGGGGAGCGTCTGTAGCCCACTGCTTCTCAATTGTTTTCTCTGACGCGACCTCTAGGGAACAAAAAAAAACCAAAACATTTCACACCTCCCAGCACCCCACACGCGACTATATTACTGTATTTGGCTAGAAAATTTTTATGAATACACCTCTACATAACATTGTATCTTTATTAACATTAAAAATAAAAACCATTAAAAATAAATAAAAAACACAATTCTAGTACAGTATGGCAAAAAAGCATGTTCCCCAGGGTCACACACGCTCCCCCTAGCCTCACACCACGCCCCACTTGAGAAGCACTGAATTAGCTGAAGCCCCGGCAAATATGCATCATCACGACAATAATGGCACGTGATTCAAATTTAGCCAATGGCCAAGAGCGTTCTGTTTCTCCCTCCTGCTGATTGGTTGCAGATGATGTGTACCTCTTTTTTCGTCTTCGCGCACGTTATCAACGTGATTGCTTGAATTGCGAATTCTTTTTTCGTGTGTTTTTAATTATTATTTAAGGCCTAATCCTCAACGGATTTACACGATTTGGAAAAATGATTAAATTCAGTCCTGAAAAACCGGAGCTTCCGGCACATGCCGAAAAACTTGCACCCATGATAAAAAAAAAACATACTTTTATTTCAGTTATTTAATTCTGTTATGTCTAACTCAAGATACAAATGATACTGTTTTTATCATCTAGTTTTCTTTTAATTCTTGGAGGGGGGTTTTTTCCACAAATTCATTGTCCAAAACAGTCTGATGAGCTGTTTTTATCTTTGCTGTTCTTTTCAAAGCATTTGCTTCAGTGACAAATTTAATTTTCCGTGTTTCCTCTGCTTTATTGTACAGACTATCAGCAGTTTTATTCAGGTGAAGTTCACGTGATATTCCTTGTGATTTGAGACTATAAATTATTTAAGCCATAAGATTAATACTTCCCAAAAGATGGGGCTACAACATTACAACACACATACTTGTCAACTCTCACATGTCAAGCGTAGACTCGGGCATTTCATGTCCTCCTCAATCCCCCCACACACACACACACACACACACACACACACACACACAACAACAGCATTGCCCTGGACCTGACCGGGGGCTGCACCCCCTGGACCCCTGCTTCTCACTCTTTATTAATCTTAGGGGTTGACAGCTATGTAACACACCACTTCAGCGAATTGTGTGTTCACATACAAATCTTTGAAGACGCATTCGACTCGAGTGTATTTTGTGTGCTATGAAATTTAAAAATTCAATAAATATTAATTCAAGGACAAATATTTATTTCAAGGAGTATGGTTCTCGGGAGTTTCCATGAGACAGCATGAAATCTGCTGAAAACATAGGCGAGTTTGCTACCCAAATGAAGCTGAATGCAATGTGGGGGGTTATTTCACAAGCACAGACTTAAAACTTCAGATGAAAGAGAAATATTTGCTTGACAGAGCCTGGCTAGTGTGTTTTTGACCTTCTGCAGACTTACTGATGCTGAAACAGTAAAGTCTTGTGCACCGTTGTGCATGAGTAATGCACATCATCCCAAGAAAATCTAACTCTCATACAAGTAATCATGGGGAAACACCCATCAGACTTCATATAATATAATGCTGATAATATATACATACATACATATACACATGTCCATCAATAGCAACAAAATCAACTCATAGGACAAATAATTTCATCATATTTCCGAATGTAGATCATGAAAGACAACCATATGACATCCGTTGTCACCCTCCGCAAAAAAAAAAAGATATCATGTAAAATCATGACTTTACCTTTGTCTGCTTTTTCTCAGTAGCATAAACAATGGATGTGCAGCAAACTTCAGCTAATTTGCGACCCTGACCATAGAAGGACCAGCAGCAGATCTCATCGCCGATGACGTCCTTAATGAACAGCACACGTCCGTTATAGCTGAGTGACAACTTCTCAAACAGTTCAATGTTCTTCAGTAAGTTGTCATCCGAGTTGCTTGAAGAAAACAAAACACAGGGGAATGTGTTCACAGAGAAATACGGATACAGGAAATAAACCAGATGTAATCAAAGAGCTTAAGTGACTCGGGATGAAGGAAACGTACCTGGTGTAGGAGTATTTGTTGTTGCCTCGATTGTAGAGGAGCTTGACTGCAGGCTGGAACAGAAAACACAACACTGCAGTGAAAATCTGTCGCTCTGTTCTGACTTTCAAATAAAATATTTCAGGTGTCAAATTATGGTGCTTTAAAAAATAACTTTCTCACCCTCGTACAGCCTTGTATCAATCTCTCCTCTTCCTTTTGAGATGTGATAACGGGGATAACACACACAGCCTTCTGCATATTATCCTGCACAGAAGAAATCAGCTCTCTGTATTTCTTTTATAACTGAAATTCACCTTTTTAAATGATCAACTGTTAAATTTATACAATATTGTTCAACTTCTTTAACATCTGGTTTTGATTATTCTTTTAATCAAGACTGATTCAGTGATTTTTGCCAAAGGTTAGGTTGACTTTTTTCATTCTGATGCTGAAAATGTGAAGAAACAAGCACAACACCTCCCTTTAAAGCTGTCTTGCTGCACATGGAACACGAAGAAAACAGAATTTTCAGGTTCTTCACCAAGACAAGAGTCGCTAGTTTCACACTCATTTCCCAAACCACTTAATCCTACTCGACCAATTAACCTAATGTGCAGGTCTTTGATTTAATTTTATACTTTTTTGATCTCCTATATCACATGACCAACATCAACCCCTATGAGACATGCGATACCACTACCCACCTCTTCAAACTGCTGTGCATGTGTATTTGTGGGCAGCGAATCACACACACACACACACAGAGAAAGTGCTATCCGCCCCCTCATATGAATGAGCTCACAGACATCCATGATTGGCTGGTGATAGCTGTGAGTGACAGGGAAGTGAGCGTACGGCTCCCTCCCATGAGAGATCAGCCAATTATCTCCCATGGACTCCCAGTCACGGATGGGCGTGGCATCAAACTGGATTCGAACTTGAGACATAGGGAGAGCATGCAAACTCCACTCGAACCCAAGACCTTCCTGCTATGAAGGACATGCTAACCGATACGCCAGTGTGCCGCTATATTTAATGCCAAATATATTCCACTGTGATACATTTCAACACCAATCTGCAACTCAACAATGTGACAACAGCTCAGATTGTAAACCATAAATTTGTACAGTTATTCCAGACTCGAACAGGTCCCAGCCATCCCATGTACGATTTAGTGGGGAAAGTCGGGGAGGTTGTTACACTTATTGATTAGGCGTTGCTAGTAGATATAATCAGATATGCAGGATCACAACAACTTCAACCACTTCATGTAGGCCCACTCCTGATGCCAACCCCTTAAAACAAGCATCCAATCATATTCATCTTTTAATCTAGGGGCAATGTGCATCAGTCAATAGTCTAATATGCATATATTTGGACTATAGGATATCATCAGAGAACCAGGAGGAAACACGTGCAAGCACAGGGACGACATACAAACTTTACCCAAAAACACCATTGCCAACCATGGGGCTCAAACTTCAGACCCTCTCACTCTGGAGTGTAAGCGTTAACCTTCCAAATACAGCACACAGATGAGAAAAAAGGTTTGAGGCAAATTTCCATTGGATCACCGACATGAGAGCGCATGAGAAAAGCTGACAGAGCGCATCCACAAAAACAACAAACTGGAGTATGGTAAGTGTAAGCATGCCTTTTTAATCCACTCATTAAATAATGATAATAAAAACCAGGGCAGTTCGGAGATCAGTTTCATCAGAAAGCCTATGGGAGACAACCAGGATATAGGAATATTTTGTTTTATTATATCCACACCCATGGAATACAAGCAACTGTGCACTCCAATAGACTCCTCTATGACTAGGGCATCAGCTCATATACCATTAGAAAAGAAAAGCTGAATAGTGCAGGTACAAACAAAATGTATGATACAAAACCAAAAATAAAAAGAGCAGTAAAATTTCATATCCTGTCATCCTTGGTGAGGAACATGTTTTTTGTTTGTTACGTTTATTGTTTGCGCAGCTCAACACTGACTGATAATGTCTGATGTATAAGGGTCAATGAGGTAGCCTAGCCAATCCAACAAGTTCGTGTCACTACCAGGCTGGAATTACCAATCAGAAAGGTGGCATGTCTCTGAGCATTCCTCGAGTTGTAATACTGGCGCACACACTTTTGAATACAAGCACCGACCGATGTTACTGGAAGGAACCGCTGAGATTTTACATGATTGTTTTAAATAGTTAAGGACACAAATTTACCACAGGTACCCTCGAATTTAAGAACTTATTTTTTTAATTGTCAAGAATTCATATTCTTCTTAATACTATTAGTAAACAATAATCTTGCATAATTAAGAATAATAATGAATTAATTAAAAAAAACACTACATCTCTCATAGCCCTGTGGACGTGGCTATAATAACACTCCATTTCACCGTACATGGTGGACACCTGGCGCCATTTCACGAATAACTTAAAGATTTAGACATTAAAACTGATTTCGGCAGATGTTCACACGCCCACCTGTCTCAAAACACAAAGTACAGTGGATCATCGGAATCCGAACACTCTAGAAACCGAACAAACAAGTCGTGACTTTTATCGTCCCGGAAACCAAATAAAAACCGGAAGTCAAACTCGAGAAACGCACGAGAAAAAAACGAGACCTAGAGGGAGACAGAAGTCCGGAAGTTGTTGAAACTATGTAAGGCCTGTTTGGGCTTTTAAACCCAAGCCTAGTGGCTCATCACGCCGGTGCTTTATGTATCACCCAAATAAAGCTGTCCTGGGTTAGTCCAGAAGTTGTTGGTACTATGTTTCACCCTAAAAGCTGTGCTGGGGAAGTCCGGAAGTTGTTGATACAGTACTAAAACTAAAGTTAGAGCTAAAGCACTAAAGCTATCTAATCACTCACGCCATATACCACCTCCAGCGACAAATACGATTTAGCGTACCGAACAGAAAATCCACAGATCGGCTTACAGGCATAACCGCCGAAACGAAGCTGAAGACGATGTATGTATGTAAGCTAAGCTAAAGTGCTAGCAGCGCTATGAACACCTTCAACGATGAGGTCATGAGCCACTTCCGTAAGGTTTGAGAAATGTTCCTCAAGGAAAGAAAGTCATCCATGCAAAGCGGTAGCAAGGGGAAAAAACACTTTTGGCTGATTTACCTGACGCTGTCATTGGAAGGGAAACCTCCGCCTTCTCTCCCTCTCTGTTATAGAAGGGGATATGCTTCTTCTCTTCATCTCCAACATTTACGTATGCCAACTGCTCACCACCACAAAGGTTAATACTCTTATCTTTATTGTTCTTATGCTTTAACTTTTCTGTGGTTTTAATTTTAGTGTGTTATGGTCTCTCAGAAAAGAGTTGCGCATTGAAATGTGCGTTGAAGAGGGGCGTGGGTCTAACACAATCATCTATGAAAACGGGTTGTGCTTTATTGTGAACAGGTTTCTAGTCTCTAGTGATCTAGTGCTCTAGTTATTGTTTCTAGTTCTCTAGTGCCCGTGCACTAGTGCCTTCCCTGTGAACAATAAAGCACAGCCGTTTTCATAGATGAAACGGGGCAATCGTAGACACAGATTCTGAGAAACATGGAAATCAAACTAAAGCTTGAACTGCTTTAGCACTGAGCTGAGAGATCAAGAGGGACAGTGTTCTAGCACCGGGAAGAGCGCTGCTAGCCTGTATAGCCTGAGATTAAATGGAAATGATTAAATGTGTATGTGTTTAGCACTCCATCCCGTGTGTTTGAGCCACGCCCCTCTCCAACGAGCATTTCAACACACCACTCTTTTCTGAGAGACCATAAAACTAAAATAAAAACCACAGAAAAGTTAAAAAGTCTCTCATAAAACAAACCATAATATAATGTCCTGTATTCAATCATTTTTTTTCACTTAATTTGAGGACCTATGGTATGAGTTACGGTACCGTTAACTTCCGTTCAAAAGAAAAGCGGATTGGGAACCCGAACAAATCGGAATCCAAGCAGCCATCTGGAACGGATTAAGTTCGAGTACCGTGGCTCCACTGTACAAGCTGAGTGTAGCATTCAACCAAGCAAGATTTTTCAAATACGTACTGTACATGTCCGGTAAATGCTGACTAGTTCAGCAGGGATGTGAATATGAGTTTACAGAAACTCCAATCATTGCTGGAATGGTTTGAATTTTGAAGTGGTGAAGTGTTTTAGGGCTTGTACAGCTCTGCTTTAAAATATTCTCCCAAAACCAGAACAGACAATGAGAGAGTGAAAGCTTGGGGTAATTTCCAGGGTAACATTGCAGTGAATGATCCTCCAGTGGCGCATAAAAGAACTAAACTGTACTTTATTGCATACAATAAATTCCTTTCCTGTACTGCAGTGAAATCGGATAATTATGCATAAATTCTTTATCTCCTGTATATTCTGCTCTGGTTTATGAGATACCAAAGTACAAGCTGAGATGTGTCTACATAATCTACAGAACATCAGTAAACTCATGCACACGGAGGTATAACTCGGCCATTAGACTAATCTCGACTGGCATGGCTTACCTGAAATGCACGTTGACACAAGTCCACCAGTCCCTGGATCTGGTAGTACTTCGCCTCAGTGAAAAGCTCGATGATCCCCTGCCTGCTCTTGGGTAGAGTCACACTTCCATCCCGCAAGTAGTTGAGAATCAAACCAAAGTGTTTCCCGCAGCGGTCTATCAAAATCCAACCTGACAGGAGCAGAACACGGACACATAACGGTATGTCCGCTATACAACAGCAAATGAAACCAACCATAATGCATCACTCTACAACATTCACCTTCCTTGTCAGTGAACACCTCCATCTTGCCACTAAACATAGATTTGAGTAGTGTGTCCTGTCGCGTAAGTACTTGCACAGTGGAATAGTACAGGGCTCCTCCCACATTGAGGCGGACATACTTGCTTCCCGCAATGCCACGCTGGCTGCAGCTCTTAATTTTGGGACATTCGATGGAAGAAATAGAGCGGATGGGTGTGGCCTGAGGCCATAGTGGGTGCAGGCAGCTCTCTCCTGACATGTCCCGCTGGAGGTAGATGACTACCCTGCACACGGTAGGTTTGATGTTTCCCTCCGTGATGAATGCTGCTGGGGAAGCTGCCGGTGCGAGCTTCTGTACCTCCTCACATAGCTACAAACACAGAATTACAGACTGTTTCAAACGCTCTTAACGGATCAGTGCAGCAGGACAGGAAACACTTTCATGAACAGAAATATCACGTTCGTGTCAGCTTGAGATTTATAAACTGAACACTTTCAGCAGTTTGTGCTACAGCAGCTCATCTGTGTGATCGGACCGTATGTACAGCCTTCCATGACATTCTTGACTGTACCCTGGTTGTCCTTCCTCAGACCACTATTCGTAGGTACTTATTGTTGCATACCAGGAACACTCCACCTGTTTTGAATAATTCAAATCATTTAGCCATCACAATGCTACTCAGACCTTACACTTGCTCATTTTGCTTCCAGGGCATCAACTTTGTGTGTAGGTGTTGTATAGTCATTTTTCTCACACACACTCTTAGACCTGCTCTCAGACACACACATCTGCTCTGTCAGACACACACACACACACACACACACACACACACACACACACACACACACACACACACAGCAACTCACAACAGCTATTCACACACACACACCCCGCTACTGACACACACACACACACACATATATACAGGTACTCACAAACACACACACACATAGCTACACGCACATCGCTACTGACACACAGAGCTACACGCACATGTACACACACACACACACACACACACACACACATACCGACTCACGCACATGCACACACACACACACACACAGACACACTCAAATACCTGCTCACACACACACACCTACCAACTCTCACACACCTACCGCCTCTCACACACCTACCTACTGTCACACACCTACCTACTGTCACACACCTACCTACTGTCACATACCTACCTACTGTCACACACCACCTACTGTCCTCTACACACACACACACACACACACACACACACTCACACACACGCACCTACTCTCACACACACACACGCACCTACTCTCACACACACACGCACCTACTCTCACACACACACACACACGCACCTACTCTCACACACACGCACCTACTCTCACACACACACGCACCTACTCTCACACACACGCACCTACTCTCACACACACGCACCTACTCTCACACACACGCACCTACTCTCACACACACATCCCTACTCTCACACACATCCCTACTCTCACACACATCCCTACTCTCACACACACACACACACCTACTCTCACACACACCCCTACTCTCACAAACACTCTCACACGCACCGACTCACACACTCTCGCACCTACTCACACACACACACACACACACACACACACACACCCACTCACGCACACACACACCTACTCTCACGCACACACACACTTACTCACAGCACACACACACATCCCTACTCTAAAACACAAACACACACACGCACCTACTCTCAGACACACACACACCTACTCTCAGACACACACACACACACACCTACTCACACACACACACACACACACACACACACACACACACACACACCTACTCTCACACACACACACACACCTACTCTCACACACACACACACACACACACCTACTCACACACGCACCTACTCTCAGACACACACACACACACCTACTCTCACACACACACACACCTACTCACACGCACACACACCTACTCTCACACACATCCCTACTCTAACACACACACACACGCACCTACTCACACACACACCTACTCTCAGACACACACACACACCTACTCTCAGACACACACACACCTACTCTCAGACACACACACACACACACCTACTCTCTCACACACATCCCTACTCTAACACACGCGCGCGCCTACTCTCGCACGCACACCCACACGCGCGCGCCTACTCTCACACGCACACCCACACGCGCGGGCCTACTCTCGCACGCACACCCTGTGCCACTCTTCTGCGCACACCCACACTGCGCCTACTCTCATGCACGCACACCCACTGCATGGCGCCTACTCTGCATACGCCTTCTCTCATGCCTGCCTACTCTCCTGCAGCGCCCCTACTCTACCTGCGCACCCCTACTCTACACGCACCCCTACTCTCGCACACACGCACCCCTACTCTCGCACACACACACACCCTACTCTCGCACACCCCTACTCTCGCACACACTCTCACACCCACCTACACACACTCTCACACGCACCTACACACACTCTCACACGCACCTACACACACACACGCACACCTTCTCTCTCGCGCACGCCTACTCTCTCTTGCACGCGCCTACTCTCTCTCTCGCACGCGCGCCTACCCACTCTCACGCGCGCCTACCCACTCTCACGCGCGCACCTACCCACTCTCACGCGCGCACCTACCCACTCTCACGCGCGCACCTACCCACTCTCACGCGCGCACCTACCCACTCTCACGCGCGCCTACCCACTCTCACGCGCGCCTACCCACTCTCACGTGCGCCTACCCACTCTCACGCGCGCCTACCCACTCTCAGCTACGCCACGGCATGCGCACCTACTCTCACGCACACACACCTACTCTAACACACACACACCTACACACACGCACCTACTCACACACGCACCTCCTCTCACACATCCCTACTCTCACACACACCCCTACTCTCACACACCCCTACTCTCACACACACTCTCACACACACCCCTACTCACACACTCTCGCACCTACTCACACACACAAGCGTGTGGCCACCTCTCTCGTGCCACCTACCCTCGTGTGTGCGCCACCTACCTGTGGCAGCCACCTACTCGTGGCGCCACCTACTCTCGCCTTGCGCCACCTACCCTCGTGGCGGCGCCACCTACTCTCGGCGCGCCACCTACTCTCGGCAGCGCCGCCCCTACTCTCACGCGCACCCGCCTACTCTCACGCGCACCCGCCTACTCTCACGCGCGCGCCTACTCTCTCTCTCGCAGCTGCACTCGCCCTGCTCCTTGCGCGGCGCACCTACCAACTCTCACGCGCACCTACCCCACTCTCGGCGCCTACCCACTCTCACGCGCGCCTACCCACTCTCACGTGCGCCTACCCACTCTCACGCGCGCCTACCCACTCTCACGCGCGCCTACCCACTCTCACGCGCGCGCACGCACCTACTCTCACGCACACACACCTACTCTAACACACACACGCCTACACACACACGCACCTACTCACACACGCACCTACTCTCACACACCCCCTCTCTCACACACCCCTACTCTCACACACACTCTCACACACACCCCTACTCACACACC
This sequence comes from Plotosus lineatus, assembly GCA_024760905.1. Classification (NCBI taxonomy): domain Eukaryota; kingdom Metazoa; phylum Chordata; class Actinopteri; order Siluriformes; family Plotosidae; genus Plotosus; species Plotosus lineatus. The sequence continues at coordinate 26,047,048 of CM045747.1, read as the reverse complement.
TACTCACACACCCAAGCGCGCGCCCACCTAATCTCTCGCGCGCCCACCTAATCTCGCGCGCGCCCACCTAATCTCGTGTGCAGCGCCACCTAATCTCGGCGGCCTCCCACCTAATCTCGGCAGCGCTCCACCTAATCTCGGCGTGGCGCTATCCACCTAATCTGCGGCGCGCCCACCTAATCTCGCGCGCGCGCGCGCCCACCTAATCTCGGCGTAGCCACCTAATCTCGCGCGGCGCCCACCTGTCGCGCACCTAATCTCGCGCGCGCCACCACCTAATCTGTGTGCGCGCCACCTAATCTCGGCAGCGCGCCACTAATCTCGCGCGCGCGCCCACCTAATCTCGCGCGCGCGCCCACCTAATCTCGCGCGCGCGCGCCCACCTAATCTCGCGCGCGCGCCCACCTAATCTCGCGCGCGCGCCCACCTAATCTCGCGCGCGCGCCCACCTAATCTCATGTGGCGCCACCTAATCTCACACACACCCCTACTCACACACACCCCTACTCTCACACACACCCCTACTCTCACACACCTACTCTCACACACCCCTACTCTCACACACCCTACTCTCACACACACCCTACTCTCACACACACCCTACTCTCACACACCCCTACTCTCACACACACCCTACTCTCACACACACCCCTACTCTCACACACCCCTACTCTCACTCTCACACACCCTACTCTCACACACACCCTACTCTCACACACACCCCTACTCTCACACACACCCTACTCACACACACACCTACTCACACTCTCGCACCTACTCACACACTCTCGCACCTACTCACACACTCTCGCACCTACTCACACACTCTCGCACCTACTCACACACTCTCGCACCTACTCACACACACACACACTCGCGCCCACCTACTCTCTCTCACACACACACCCCTACTCTCTCTCACACACAAACCTTCTCTCTCTCTCTCACACAAACCTACTCTCTCTCTCTCTCACACACACCTACTCTCTCACACACACAAACCTTCTCTCTCTCACACACACAAACCTACTCTCTCTCTCTCTCACACACACAAACCTACTCTCACACACACACAAACCTACTCTCTCTCACACACACAAACCTACTCTCTCTCACACACACAAACCTACTCTCTCTCTCACACACACACACACACACACACACCTACTCACATTCCTACTCTCTTGCACCGACTCTCTCACACACACTTACCCACTCTCTCTCTCACTCACTCACTCACAGATTCAAACACACATACTGTAAACCTACTCAACACTCACTCACTCACACTATCTCCTCTTTTAGCATTATCAAGCAAATTATTACATCAAGAACTCAATAGTCAATACAATAAACCAATAAACAGTCTACAGCCAGTTTTCGCAGTGCCCGTTAATAAAACAAACATTTGGAAAAGTGGCAAGAAATTAATACTTGGGTAAAAATGCAGAAAAGCCAACACCACCACCACACCAAACTTTAGTGAAGTAGCCGTTAGCATCGCAATGAACACACCTCGGGGTTGATCAGCAAGTCACTCTTGTGCGCTCGGAGCTCCAGCACAGGAGACCCAAGGTTATGTACATCAAATATAATGAATATAATTAATTAATATCAGCGACAAACAGCATGTTTTCTTGTTTTTCCGTTCTGAAACAACACTGGAGCCTTTCGCAGACACGCCTACGACGTCTTTTCCGCTTCTTCGATGTGATGGTTACGCAAGTCACAGACTGCTGAATGATTCCCTGCTGCTCCCTGCTGGAAATGAAATCTACTCACATTCTGACCGGACATTTCATCACTCCCACATTTCTACCACCAGAATACTGTACACGAATGGGATCTTTTTTCTCATAGTTATGAATGACGCAGGAAAAGGTTATAATTGTAAAAAAATGTTTGTAATTTCTGACATAGTATCTTGCAATGTGATATAAAAGCAGAGTTTTGATTTCTTCTTCTCCTGATTATTATTATTATTGCTGTTCATTTTCTGGAACCGCTTAATCATAATTAGGGTCGCGGGAAGGCTGGTGCCCATCCCAGCCGACTTTGGGCTAGGGCAGAGTACACCCTGGAGAGCTCACCAGGCCATCGCAGGGCGGAATCACGCCAACGGCTATGTAGCCTACTCTTGTCGAAAGTCAGCAATGGTTCTTTTACATGTCTCTCACCATAGACAGTGAGAGACATGGCCGGCCTCTGTTAACCCAGTTAGCTGCATTGGGGGACAGTGACAACCTTGTAGAGAGTGAGACTCGAACCCCAAACCTTAGAATCAGCAATCCAGCGCCCTATACATACCACTAGGCCACCAAAGCCTTATTATTATTATTATTATTATTATTATTATTATCATTATTATTATTATTATTATTGCTGTTGACTGTTGTTGTTGCTGTTGTTACATTTAATATATATATATATATATATATATATATATATATATATATATATATATATATATATATATATATTCTTCTTCTTTTCCTTTCGGCTTTTCCCTTCAGGGGTCGCCACAGCAAACCATCTGCCTCCATCTCACCCATCTCGCCGTCCTCAGGTGGCTGTTCGTTCTTGTGTGCTCCGTGTGGAGCACTGGTGTTATCCCAACTGACTGGAAACGGGCATCGTTGTCCCGATCTGGGAGGGGAAGGGTGATACCCGAGAATGCAACAGTTACCGGGGGGTTACTCTCCTCTCAGTTCCGGGCAAGGTCTTCGCACGGATTCTACTGGACAGGATCCGACAGCAGCTTCTAGCGCACCAGCGCCTTGAACAGTCCGGGTTTACACCAAAGAGGTCTACCGTTGACGGCATCCTGGCGCTCTGCGTCCTATCTGAGCGCTTGCGGGAGTTTGATAGGGGTTCCTTGCCGCCTATATAGATTTTTGCAAGGCATTCGACTCAGTGGATAAGGAGGCCCTCTGGGGCATACTTCGTCTACATGGGATCCCGTCGGCTCTGGTCCAGCTGATATAGTCGCTGTATTCTGGGACAGAGAGTGCTGTGAGGTGTGGGGGCTCCACCTCAGACTTCTTTTCGGTCGAGACCGAAGTGAGGCAGGGGTGTGTTCTGGCCCCCACTCTCTTGAATACTGCAATGGACTGGATCATGGTGGCGGTATCGGGTGGATCGGCCTGCGATGTGTTGTTCGGTGAGGTTCGGATTACTGATCTGGACTTTGCCGATGACGCAGTGATCTTCGCAGAAACGGTGGATGTCCTGACGGAGACTCTCTGTTCGTTGGGTGAAGAGGCGGAACGGCTTGGTTTGCGAGTCTCCTGGATCAAAACCAAGATCCAGGCTTTTGGCGACCTCTTGGATGCTGCTGTTGACTCGATCGCTGTGGGTCGTGAAAGAGTAGAGATCGTGGAGTCTTTCACTTATCTTGGCAGCATGGTCCATCGTTCCACTGATTGGAGGGCCGAGATCAATCGTCGACTTGGTCTAGCCTATGGGGCGATGGACTCGCTGGACAGCACCGTGTGGCGGTCAAGGTATCTGAGCAGGCGGACAAAAGTCCAAGTCTTTCACTCCCTTGTGCTCCCTGTCTTGCTCTACTCAAGCGAGACATGGACGCTCACGGTTGAGCTTGGATGACGACTGGACTCCTTTGTTACGACTTCCCTTCGCCGAATCTTCGGATACCGCTGGTGGGACTTTGTTACCAACCAGAAGGTGCTCGGGATGCGGGGATGGTAAGAGTAACCTGCTTGATCCGCGACCGTCAGCTGCACTACTATGGGCACTTGGCGCGTTTCCTGCCTTCGGACCCAGCACACCAGATCCTGTCCGTTCGGGATCCTAGGGGCTGGAGCCGATTGCGGGGACGACCGCGTACGACGTGGTTGTCGCAGCTGAGGGCTGCCCTGCCAGGGGGGTATGGGCCCTGCACAGGCCTGGTCGATCGCCAGGAGATGGCCGGATGAGTGGAGGCGGCTGGTGGACACAGCGAAGTGCCGTCCCAGCACATGCCCTCATAACTGACCTACCTGACCTGACCTCACCCTATCCTCTGCATCTTCTACTCTTACTCCAACTACCTTCATGTCCTCCTTCACCACATCCATAAATCTTCTCTTTGGTCTTCCTCTAGGCCTTCTGCCTGGTAGTTCCAAACTCAGCATCCTACTACCAATATACTCACTATCCCTCCTCTCTACATGCTACAACTATCTCAAACTAGCCTCTCTGACTTTGTCTCCAAAACATCTTACATGTGCTGTCCCTCTGATGTACTCATTCCTGATCCTATCCAGCCTTGTTACTGCCAAAGAGAACCTCAACACCACACACTTCTTCACCTCTTTTCCACACTCTCCATTGCTCTGGATTGTTGAGCCTAAGTACTTAAAATCCTCCACCTTCTTTATCTCGGCTCCCTGTAACCTCACCATACCTCCTGGGTCCTTGTCGTTCACACACATGTATTCTGTTTTACTGAGACTAACCTTCATTCCTCTCCTTTCCAGGGCATACCTCCACCTCTCTCGATGTTCCTGCATTTGTTCTCTGCTTTCACTACAGATCACAATGTCATCTGCAAACATCATAGTCCATGGAGATTCTTGTCTAACCTTGTCTGTCAGCCTGTCCATCACCATAGCAAACAAGAAGGGGCTCAGAGCTGACCCTTGACGCAGTCCCACCTCCACCTTGAACTCTTCTGTCACACCGACAGCACACCTCACCACTGTCTTGCATCTCTCATACATATCCTGCAGCACTCTAACATACTTCTCCGCCACTCCAGACTTCCTCATACAATACCACAATTCTTCTCTCGGCACCCTGTCATATGCTTTCTCCAGATCCACAAAGGCACAATGCAGCTCCTTCTGACCTTCTCTGTACTTCTCTATTAACATCCTCAAGGCAAACACTGCATCTGTGGTGCTCTTTCTTGGCATGAAACCAAACTGTTGTTCACAAATTCTGACCTCTGCCCTTAGTCTAGCTTCCACTATTCTTTCCCATAACTTCATCGTATGGCTCATCAACTTTATCCCTCTGTAGCTGCCACAACTCTGCGCATCTCCCTTATTCTTAAAATTGGGCACAAGCACACTTCTCCTCCATTCCTCCGGCATCCTCTTACCCTCTAAGACCTTGTTGAATGTTCTTGTCAGAAAATCGACTGCTACCTCTCCTAGACACTTCCACACCTCCACCGGTATGTCATCAGGACCAACTGCCTTTCCATTCTTCATCCTCTTCCGTGCCCTCCTCACTTCTCCCTTACTAATCTTTGCTACTTCCTGGTCCTCACCAGTCACCTCTTCTACTCTTTTTTCTCTCTCATTTTCCTCATTCATCAGCTCTTCAAAGTACTCTTTCCATCTTCCCAGCACACTTCTGTCATCAGTCAATACATTTCCCACTCTGTCTTTAATCACTCTGACTTGCTGCACATCCTTCCCATCTCTATTTCTCTGCTGTGCCAACCTGTATGGATCATTTTCTCCCTCCTTACTGTCCAACCCATCATGCAAGTCATCATGCGCCCTCTGTTTGGCCTTTGATACTGCTACCTTCGCCTTACGCTGTGTCTCCTTGTACTCCTGTTTACTCTCTTTGGTCCTCTCTATGTCCCACTTCTTCTTAGCTAACCTCTTCTTTTGTACACACTCCTGCACTTCCTCATTACACCACCAAGTCTTCTTATCTACTGTCCTTCGAGTGGACACACCAACAACCTGTCTCCCTGATCACATTAGCTGTATTAGCTGTAATTGTCCAGTCATCTAGAAGCTCTTCCTGGCCACCCAAAGCCTGTTTCAAGTCCTCCTTGAAGACAACACGACACTCTTCCTTTTTCAGTTTCTACCACTTTGTCTTCTGCTATGCCTTTACTTTTTTCACCTTTCTTTCTATCAGCACACCACCATCCTATGCTGTTTGGCAACACTCTCGCCTACTACTAATTTGCAGTCACTGACTTCCTTCAAATTACAATTACATCGTCTGCACAAGATGTAGTCTACCTGTGTGCTCTTAGCTCCGCTTTTATAAGTCACCCTATGCTCCTGTCTCTTCTGGAAGAAAGATATATATATATTTTGTACATCCTGGATAGCTCGTATACATCCAAGTTAAGAAAAACGTTTTCCTAAGTTTTCGTCCCCGGGATACGAAAACAACCTCCTCTTACAAAAAGCGCCAAATGCGCCATTCAAAATTCAAACACGTCAATCAAAATTTCACACAATGCGCGAGTTGCTCTCTCATTGGCTGTCTCCCAACATCCCGCCCTGCTGGCCTCCCATTGGCTAGGAGGTATGACGCAGCTGAACGTGACCCATACTTTCTGTTTGTCACACGCGGGAAGGAGAGTTGACTGTTGGCTTGTTTAGAGATTGATCATGCAGCTTTATATTTCGTTATCGCCGAAACCCGCGCGGATGCGTGCGTGTGTGTGTGTGTGTGTGTGTGTGTGTGTGTGTGTGTGTGTGTGAGAGAGAGAGAGAGTCAGTCAGAGATGAAAGGAGGCTTAAATTTTTAGTTTTTAGTTTAGTTTTTTCAGTTGTTTAATTCAGTATATGTTTAATAAATGTGGCACATCCCTCAAGAAATCAAGTTAAAGGGTACCTGTACCCAAAATTATCCAGTATACTTTATTATTAACTTTTAAACATTGCTTGATGTCGGTAGGTTATGTAGAAGTCCACATTTCATTTTCTTCTGTATAACATTCCTTGCTCACGAAGGTTGAGCGTGTGGACATGTTGGCTTCTTTTCACCGGCTTTAAAGGTGACGTAACATCATTGACAGGCACATAGCCAATTGCAGAATGTCAGTATATTTTCCTCAAGCAATTCATATTCTTTACAACAATAGCACTCCTGGTCGGTTTTTTGACACACGTTTTTTTTGAGCACCAAATATTTGCTGGTTGTTTGCTATGATTTTCCCGTCTAAGAACTTCTGCCGACTCTCCAATATCGTCCTCTCTGAGTCGTCACTTTCCTGGTCCGATTTCACTAAATGTGGATAGTCTTTCTTCAGTGGTTCATATAAATAACCTTCTAATCCTTCTACGAAACTGTCTTCGTCCATGGTTTAAAAAAACTAGTATAATGTCTGTTTTTTCCAAGTTTCTGTGAGCTTGTGTTGTATATGTCAAGTATATAGCCTTACGTTTACATTGCAATCTCGCAGTTTCGGTCAAGGCTTTGTCAACGATATGACGTCACTTCAAATGCACCGTTTTAAAACTCCTCAGCTCTGAAGCTTGACGTTAGTGAAGCCCTTAAATCGCTTAAATCTGGTCTCTGAGAGAATATAATAAACACCTTATAGGTGTATTGTCACTCGCTATACACAATACATCAAATTAGGTATATGAGCGCTTTCACTACAGGTACCCTTTAAAGTTGAGTTTGGACCTCCGATCTGTCAAGCAGGGAATGCGCTTTGAATTCCACGTCTTAAAATGCTCAGGTTTCCTGCTTGTGGGCGTGGCCCGCAGAGCCACCAAAAAAAAATGTAATGCGTACTGTATTGTGTGTGTGTGTGTGTGTGTGTGTGTGTGTGTGTGTGTGAGAGAGAGAGAGATAGATAGAGACAGGTGTGTGTGTTAATAAAAAATGTTTAGTAATGGTTTAATTAATAAATATGTTAATAAAATATTTAAATGGTTTAATAAATAATTTTCTTTTACTTTTATCACATATTTCATACAAAATTGGTGTACTTTTATAATTTTTAAAGGGTTTATGGGGTAGTCTTGGGAGCCTTGAAACGAATCAGGTGTTTAACATGTAAAATGCTCCCCCCTACTTACGAAACTCCCGCGTTACGAAAAAGGCTCTGGAATGGATCAATTTTGTAAGTTGGGGGGCCGACTCTATATATATATATATATATATATATATATATATAGATAGATAGATATATAGATATATATATATATAGATATGTGGTGATTCCCGAGAAAGGGAAAAAGCCAAAAGGAATATATATATATATATATATATATGTATAATTTTATTTTATTTTTTTACACAGAATCCCAATTATTTGGGTGAGTTTGGTTGTAATGTGTATTATGTAATACAGTATATTTCATAGTCTGCAAATGTCTAAAAGCGAAGCTCATTATAAATACCCTGATAAATACTCTTATAACACCAGCGTAGCCAGGCTCCTTCAGCCCTGGAGAAAACAAATTAATCAGTTTCCCCTGTGTTTCCTGACTACAGTCTGAAGTGAAAAAACGATTTTTTTTTTTTTTTATTATTATTATTTCGATTTCATTGTAAATAAATCTTATTGCTGCTCATCCTCATGTAACTCAGCATGTACCCAGTGACATGGCAGCCTGATTGGTTTTCCGTGGTGGGCACACAAGGACACAGAATATCCATCCAGGTCATGTCCCATGATATTTGACGCTCAGCTATTATTAATAAAAAAATAATAATTTGGTGACTGCAGCTTTAGTATTCTGATTTGGGAGAATAAGTGAAAAAAGTCTGGATCCTGCCAAAAAATGGATAAATGTATTACTGTACTGTATTTTTAAAAATGCAACATTTTCAGTCCACTAAAGCTGTTGTGTTCTTAAATTGCATACTGCAAGATGCAGTAGTAGTTAAATTAAAAGTGTACCATCTTGATCAGCCAATCTTTATGCAGTTTGTCAGACAAAAATATATTTTCTTTTATTCCTATAACCCTGAGACAAGAAGTTCACTTTCAACATTTATTAAATTTAAGAGACTTTGAAATACAAAGCAAGTTTCAGTGTGTTCATGCATCACTTTTGATGAAGAGCACCATCATTACTTGTGAGCTCAGCACACGCTGCCATGCCAGCGACTTTTATCTTCTCAAGAAGGTCACAGGCGCAAATAAAGGTTCCGCCTTCATGGCCGCCCTGAGAACTGCGGTTGGTCATGTTGTCTATCAATCATATGACATTTAACCAATCGCGTCCGTTTGTCCTTTCCCACTCGCGCTCGAGCGACGGTTTCCTTCTATTCAAGATGTCGGCCGCGTGTATGTATCCCATGTGTGTCGGGATGAGCCGGGGCCTCTTCAGGGTGAGAAGTGAAGTATTGGCTTCCACCGCGGGCGGTTTAGTGAGAAGAAAACTGTCTCTTGAACCGTTGAAATGTCGCGCGAGCGGTGCGACAGGAGGTCTGGCTCAGTCTATTCTACAGCAGAGACTACAGCAGCAGGACAGTCAGGTACAACATGAAGATTACTGTTTAATGTTAGCTCTGTTCCCAGCTTTGACATTCACCCCTACTGTCCAAAATAGTCACATCCTGTCAAAACAAACTTGTACACCACGGCACCGGTCAGTATATCCAGCTATATTTATATCGCCTCACTGTTTAGACCTGTTCTTGAGTACCGTAATGTCTGCAATAGCCGAGCCGACAATTTACCCCTTTTATCTCGGCTGGAAACGTCTCTTCAAAAAAACAAACAAAAAACGCTGATTTCCGACTGTCCAAAAACATTTGATAATTTAATTTAATGTTTACTTCTTACGATAACGATATATTGGTTGTCAGTTTGACTGGAGTCACGCTTTGAGGGAGGAGTTTTGGGTTGACGTAACTAACCGACCAAAGGGGGCTTCGTTTCACAAATCACAGTTTGGGATATTTAGTGCACTACGGTATATGAGGGCGCCGCTGCTTTGTACCCTAACAAGTGCACATGTATAGGGAATATGGAGCGCTTGTATATTTTACCCAGTGTCATCTGATGTAACAATTTTACCGTATTTTCAGAACGTCAGCGGATTTGTTTGGAGTACAATACTATTTCTGTTTCCTGTGCATTTATCAACATCCGGTGTTGTGGGTCAGCAGTCCGAGATTAAAGAAACTTGGTGCACTGTTGTTTATCCGCATAATCAGTCGTCTTCTTTTTCTTTCGGCTGTTCCCTTCAGGGGTCGCCACAGCCAATCATCTGCCTCTATCTCACCCTTGATCCTCTGCATCTTCTTCTCTTACACCAACTACTGTACATTCATGTCCTCCTTCACCACATCCATAAATCTTCTCTTTGGTCTTCCTCTAGTCCTTCTGCCCGGAAGTTCCAACCTCAGCATCCTACTACTGCACCAATATATAAATTATCCCTCCTCTGTACATGTCCAAACCATCTCAATCTTACCTCTCTGACTTTGTCTCCAAAACCTCTTTCATGTGCTGTCCCTCTGATGTCCTCATTTCTGATCTTATCCAGCCTTGTTCCTCCCAAAGAGAACCTCAACATTTTCATCTCTGCTACCTCCAGCTCTGCCTCCTTGTCTTCTCCTCAGTGCCATTTTTTTTTTTTTTTCTAAATGAAACATGACCAGTAGTGGGTTATTTTAGATGAATAAAATTTCATTTCATGCTTGAAATTGTCCAGGGACTCCGCACCAATTTCATGGCTGGTGTAAGAAACGTTCTAGAGCTGCTGGTCTTTGGCGACATCTAGAGGTGATGCTGCGAAACTGCTGATAATCTGAACAAATTTCGTCGTCGGAGTGATGCGCACATAAGAGACTATGAACATCAAGAGAAAGAGATCTTTGTCAACTGTTGCACGAACAATGAAAATCAGTTTAGCAGCAGTTATAAAAAACAAAAGGCACAAAAGACTGGCTTGATCTACATCTTCATTTATTTTCTGAACCGCATAATCCGAATTAGGGGGCGGCTGGTGCCCATCTCAGCCGACTCTGGGCGAGGGCGGTGTACACCCTTGGACAGCTCACCAGGCCATCACAGTGCAGCAACATGCTGATGGCTATGCAGCTACTCTTGACGAAAGTCAGCAATGATTCTTATAAATGCCTCTCACCATAGACTTTGAGAAACATGGCCAGCTTTTGATAACCCAGGTAGCTGCACTAGGGCGGGGGGCAGTGACAACCCCCAACCTTGGGATGAGTGACCCAGCCCCTTACCACCAGGCCACCACTGCCCAACTAAGGAACTATATGACGCTATACACATATATTCAGACCTATTCACAGATACACAGAAGGGTGAATGATATTTCAGCGGTGCCTGATATACGCTGGGTAAGAGGTAGAGCTTTCATTATAAGGTGCATGGTGCCAAAATGCTTTGACGTTTGAGACCTACTCAACATGAATTTTGTATTGTCCAGGAAGATGGTCTGAATGATGTTTATTCAGTCAGTATGTGATGGTGCGGTTACCTTTTTAATGGGGTGTGACTGGAGAGTCCAAGGTATATGGGGTCCGTGATAATTCCACTGGCTCTCCTCTAAAGGCCGTCATTGTAAATGTCACTGAGGGGTAGTGTAGTTCCAGTCACCCACTCTGCTGTCCTCACTGCCTGCTGCAAGGCCTTCCTGTCCTCGGAGAAGGCCCTCTGTGGCGGCGCGGTAAAAGTTCGTCAGTCGTGGTCAAGGTGGGTGGGCTTGTCGGAGCTTCCTGAGGCGGTACATCCTTCGTTGTGCTTTCTCCACCTGGTGGGACATGTTTGTGGTCCAGGTGAAATCAGCAGAGATGTCAACTCCAAGAAGCTGGCACCCATCTCAGCTGACTCTGGGCGACGGCGGAGTACGCCCTGGACAGCTCGGTAGGCCATCACAGGGCAGAAACATGCTGATGGCTATGTCGCCTACTCTTTATGGTGAGAGGCATGTACAGGAACCGTTGCTGACTTTCGTGGACAGTGAGAAACATGGCCAGCATTTGATGCACGGGGTGTGTGTGTGTGTGTGTGTGTGTGTGTGTGAGAGAGAGACAGTGACAACCTGTTGAGGGTGGGGCTTGAACTTCCAACCCTGGTATCAGTGATCCAGGACCTTGCCACTAGGCCACCACTGCCCAGTGTTAAACCAGCATAGCGTTAACTGTCTGTCTTCCTTTCGGCTTTTTCCCTTTTACGTCGGATGCCCTTCCTGTCACAACCCTTTTTAGCAAGGGACAGAAACACGCTGACGACTTTGCAGCTACTCTTTACGAAAGTCAGCAATGGTTCTTTTACATGAACCTCTCACCATAGACAGTGAGAGACATGGCCCGCCTTTGATTACCCAGTTAGCCGCACTGGGGGGGACAGTGACAGCCTTGTGGAGAGTGGGACTCGAACCCCCAACCTTTGGATCAGCGATCCGGCACCCTATACCACTAGACCACCACTGCCCCTCAGCATAGCGTTAACTAAAATAGGTTAATGTTCAACATGACGGTTTTTATATCTGCGACTGCCAGAAGCAAGTAAACGAGTTAATACACTCACTGAAGTGCCGTCATTCAGAACCTGACGTGGACCCTCACACGTGACTGAATGAGTGGATCTTTGTTTGATTGATCTGGTGCCCCAGATGTTGACGACAAATTTTTTGACATTGAATTTGGCCTGTCAAATTTGTGCCGCTGAAAAAAATAGAATTTTTCACATTTTTAGCCACCAAGCCAGTTTCCCTCAACACCCTGGCTCTGCCTGAAAATTCGATTCATAAATATCATGAGCTCTGGCAATACAGAGACCGAATGGCCTTTCACAATTGGTCGGGACATTCTACACCTGGAGCACACGCCACAACATAGCCCAAGGGACACGGTACAAAGCCTTGTACACGTTCGCAAAGCACATGTCGACAGATTGGGCAAACTCCCATGCCCCCCTCTAGGATCCCGCAGTCGTGCTACGGCCAAGACGAAAACCGCATTATTCCCCCTGAACCCAAAGTTCAACCATTGGTCGAATCCTCCTCTCCAGTACCCCCTGCATAGACTTTTCATGGTAGGCCGAGAAGTGTGTTTCTACAATAGTCGGAACAGTCCTCATCCATTCATTCAATTCCTGAACCCCTTGATCCTTAATTAGCCTGGCGCCCGTCTGAGCCCACTCTGAGCAAGGGCGCGGTGTATACTCCGCAGCTCGCCGGGCCATTGCATTGCCTCACGCAATCATTCACACTCACACCTAGCGACAATCTGAAACAGCCAATGAACCCACTGTGAATGTTTTTGGACTGTGGAAGGAAACCCACACCGGCACAGGGAGAGCGTATGCAAACTCCCCACAGAAGCACCCAAGCTGGGAATCAAACCCAGTGAGGTGGACCTGTTAACCACGACACCACCGTGCCGCTACTCTCCAGACCTTCTTTTTAAAAGTTAAACTAACACCCTGGTTTGCCAACCCAGAGGTGCGGCCCCCGATGACCAAGCGATGTTACAGAGACGTGTTAGCCAAGGCAGTCCTGCAACGTCCAGAGCCCTGTGGTTTTTCATGGCGTAAATTATAATTATCATCATCATCGTTGTTGTTTATTATTATTATTATTATTATTCATAAGATGATTACAAGTGTTGTTAAGTCACTAGTGTATAGATCATCATATAAACTTTATGGTTTTGCTCCTGTTCTTGCATGACACCATCACTTCATAACACTAATAAATAATAATCTATCCGAGTGTGTGGAAATCCAAATTAACTGTTAAATTATCCAGGAAATTTTATGGCATCACGAATTGAAGCTTGGTAGCGGTGGTATGATCATCAAGGTGCGTTGAATGATGAATCATGACTTAGTTCATAGTCCAAAATCGTATTTATATTGTGTTCAACTTCTGTAGAAACACTTTACTGTCAAATATCAGGGTATTCATTAAGGTTTAGAGTCGAAGGAAATTGTTTCAGGTAAGCATGGGGATGGGGTGTCCCCTCCCACAGGGGATCTGGAGGGCCACCCCCAGAAAAAGTTTTAAAATTCATGTGCTCTGTGGTGCATTCTGGGCCCATATTTATGAGAAAATCAGACAAGCTAGAAGCAAATAAAACTCAAAGTTTATATTATGAAAAATAGTCTTTGTTACAAGAATAGTTGACTTCTTAAAGGAAAGTACACAAACCTTCTTATTTGAAAAATCTAACAGTTACCTTACTAATATAGAACATTTGTGGAATGTGGAAAAAATGTGGAAAGAGAAATTCGAGAATTGTAATATATCTACAAAACATTTATGTAATAAATAACAAAATCAATGGTTAACTTTTATGCACAGAATTATAGAATTGAGGAAAGTGAAATAACATTTTTGAGGTATATTTATAGATCTATAGCACCTAATTTATGGACTCATTATTTTACTTTTTTTTTATTGGGGGGGGGGTCCCCTTAGGCCCCACAATATCCGCCACTGACAGATTTTCTTTGTTCGAAATTTAATGTCTAACAAACTTATTTGTGCCCACACAAACCCCCCACCACCATCACCACCACCATCACCACCACCATCACCAATATGAAATAATCACACTGAGCTGCTGGTGAAACCCCGTACTGTATTCAGACCGTTTTGCCACGAAAAAGGCAGAACTTGGGCTACGTTAACAAATAGATCTACATAACGCTCATGTTCAATGTAGGACCCAACTAGGGTTATGTAGATCTAATTGTTAATGTAGCCCAAGTCAAGTACAGTTGGCCCCCAACTTATGAAGACCCCTGTATACGAAATCCCCGGGTTACGAAAACCAGTTTCTGTCCCCGAGATACGAAACAGCCCCCTCTTACGAAAAGAAATTCAAAATTCAAACGCGCCAATCCCGCCCCGCTGGTCTCCCAGATAGAGACAGAAGGAAGCGTCACTCTTTAGTTTTGAGTTTATTTTTTTAAGTTGTTTAATTCAGTAAATGTTTAATAAATGTGGGCACATTTGAGCTCATCTGGAATTCCGATCCCTCAAGGAATCAAATTAAAGTTCAGTTTGTCAAGCAGGGAATGCGCTTTGAATTCCACGTCTTGTGGGCGTGGCCCACAACGAGAGAGAGAGAGAGGGTGTGTGTGTGTGTGTGTGTGTGTGTGTGTGTGTGTGTGTGTGTGTGTGTCTGTTAATAAAAAATGTTTAAGAATGGTTGAATTAATAAATATGTTAATAAAATGGTTTAATATGTTAAAATGTTTAAATTGTTTAATAAATAATTTTCTTTTACTTTTAATAGATAGTTCATAAAAAAATGTTGTACTTTTATAATTTTAAAGGGTTTATGGGGTTTATTCAGTCCAAAGACTGGAGCCTTGGAATGAATTAGGTGTTTAACATGTAAGGTGCGACCCCTACTTACGAAATCCCCGCAATACGAAAAGGGCTTTGGAACGGATTAATTTCGTAAGTTGGGGGCCGACTGGACATGAATTTTCGTCTCTGTATAGTGTGGCGTGATTCCATTAAGAATAAGATTAGGCTAGTTTAGTTGGGGGGGGGTGTTTTCACTATTATCGCTCAGTGCAATGAAGAAATAATTTGTGTTTCTAACATGACAAAACTTTTTTCCCTATTTCATGAAATACGGATGTTTCCGAATTAGTGGAATCATCGGTCTTGAATCGCTTCCACAACGTGTTTAATGTTTGTTGTTTAGATCTACTTCGCTTTGGCGCCATGCTTGTTGGTCCGACTCACATCAGTTTGGACTATATTTTACCCGGGTTTGTACGACCCGTCACAATCTAAATCTACACAGGAGCACAGGCAAACGGCGGCACGTATATAAAAAGTGCTGCGCTTTTGAACGAGGTTGCATAGTGCTCAATGAATGAGGTAGCATAGTGCATCATGGGATATCGGAAGTGAACCGATTGAGAAATTATCAAAAAAAAAGTGATTATGTTGTCAAGTACATAACTTAACAAAGCCGTGAAAATGTTTTTATTAAAGATTATTATTATATTATTAAATCTTACTATGAGTAAAAGGGAAAAAGCTGAAAGGAAGACAGACAGACTATTTACTATTATAAAATATAACCGGCGCTAGGCTAATAGTAGCCAGCGCTTCCGCCGGCCGCCGGCACTTAATGAAAAGTGTGAAATACATCCTACCTGTCATGTTAGATATATATTTGCATGTACACACACACACACACACACACACACACACACACAAGTCCATGCAAATGATGTTTTTAGTTAATTTTTAATCAAATTACTCCCCAGAATATTCATTTAATAATCTTTTCTTGATGTCACAATTTTGTTTTGCTTCGCTGGGTCACTTCATGTCCTTTTGGTATTCATTCAGCAGGTTGTATTTTGTGAGCTGTCCATGTGTAAATTAAACAAACAACTTCTTCCTTACTTTTTTGGAGTCTTGTTACTTCCAACAAAGTCACCCTGAGTCATATCCATGATGCATGAGAACATGTGACTGTGAACACATGCATGCTTAACAGTCACCATGGAAATGAGCTGGCTGCATTTGTATTTATTTAAACACAAAAAAGCTGCAGAGAATTTTTTTTTTTTTTTTAAATATCCCATTCCAGATTTATGTCCTGTATGCGGTTAAAATAATCTCTGTTCATCTGGAGTCTTTCAGGATTCTGTTCATCCATTTCAACTTTATTAAACTAAACATTGCGTTGGACGTTATCGTAATGGAACCAGATTGAGTTTCCTCTGCCTCAGTTTCACATCGCTGGAATTACTGTTTATTACTGCTCAGATTAATCAGTGAATGACACTGCTAGCTCTGTCCACATTACTTCGTTTAATGAAAAAAAAAATGCAATATGTAACTATTTGTTGAGCGAAAATTCTGATTTTTGAATGGCAGTCTACTAGGTAAGCAGTTTTTTGAGACTGCCCCTAGTGGATCTCGCTGGTATTGCGTGTTAAGGTATTGTCAGGTTAGCTTTTTTTCCATCTTTGGTAGTTGCTGTCTGGTCAGGATCAGAGTCATTTGGTAAGATTTAATATGCTTTTAGTTTTGGTCAAGTTGTAAACGCACCCAATCCACAGTCACATTCAGACGCGTAATAATGTCTGAAAGAGATATCCATAGATGAAATTGAAGTCATAGAGTACTGTACTGTACTCTGCTCTTGCTTGTTCATACTTTAGTCTCAGGATGGCATGTGAATGATTTTCACTGTATATCTTCACCAGTTCCTGAATATTCCATTGAAATCACAAGTAACCATTACAGAGACATACTTTATTGTGCCCTCAGGGTCAAACTCCTCCTGTAGGAGAGGGAAACTCGAGCCAGCAGGATGATCAAAGTGAGGACAAGAAGCAGAAAGAGAACACGGCATATGCAAAGAAGGTGGTGCTTCGCTTGGCAGGGCTAATGGGACTTGGTGGAGCGGTCAGCATGGTCTACGTCTTCGGTGAGTTGATCCCCTAGGATAGACCTTTTACTTTTTTTCTTGGGTGAAATTAAAGAGAAGGCATTTTTCGAGGAAATATTTTTATCAGTTGTTTTGGATTTACTGGAATATATGGAATTATTAAGTGTGTGCAACAGACTGGACTGTGGAGGGATTAACATCGAGAAGACCTGAAATGAAAGAGACGAATAAAGTAATCTCCCTTTTTCTGTTTTATTTTTAGTTTTAGAAACTTTTTTTTATTAAAGGAATAGTAGATCAGTCTTCATTCAACATAACATCTATTTTTAATCATCAAATAGCACATAAAAAAAATGTATTTCAAGTGTGGTAATCGTGGACGAAGGTTTATCTTACTGTCCAAGTTTTCACTATCCTAATTCTTTTCTTATTTTATTTAATTTTTCTCTGCTATTGATTTTAATTTACAATTTGCTTATTAGCAAGTAGTGCAAAAAAAACACAATTAGGTTTTCAAACGTTAGTTTTCAAGCACAAAATGAAATGCTACATAAAATGGGGACTTAATCCATTTCTCTACCGCCACTATAACTAGTGCCATAATTATACCCGCATCCGTAACATACAAAAACGCTGTATAACACGGTGCGGCATTGCAGAGAGGGGCATGGCGTGCAGCCAAATATAATAATCAGAAACCTTGCCTCCTCGACCTTTCCTTATGGTGTCGAGCTTTTCTGGAAAAATACACTGTGAAAATAGATTTTTAAGAATGCCCAAGACCAAGTTAATTTCTCCTCCTCCGTCTGCCATTGTGGGTGTAAATATTCTAACTTGAATGCATTGTGTGTTGATCACCACAGTCTATTTTTATCTAGTTTTGCTCTGACAAACTAAGCAGAGGATGGAAAAATTCTGACGTTATTGTAGGCCAGCTAGCTGGGCTTGTGGGGCGGAATCTGAGTGATTAAAGAAACAGCCCCTTTACGAATACAATTTAAGTGACGTTGACCAGCACTGCTGATTCTGAAGGTCCTGGGTAGATTCGATTGACATGGCAGCACATAGAAGCTGAAATCTGATTGGACAAAAAACTAATATACCATGTACTGGAAATGGTGCAAACAAAAGAAACACACTATGAAATGAAGAGAATGGATTGTTGGGGATAAATTAATAGAATTTCATGTGACAAATATTAGATTTTAAGTTGTAAGTGTAGGTCTGTGCTTCTGATAGTGTTTAGCTGAGCCGAGAAGGCTTTGCTGGCCCTGATGGCCCACCACATATGCGAATCATTAATATGTGGTCTAGTGGTATAGGGCGCTGGATCGTTGATCCAAAGGTTGGGAGTTCAAGTCCCACTCTCCACAAGGTTGTCAACCCCCCCCCCCCCCCCCCACGTACAGCTAACTGGGTTATCAAAGGCGGGCCATGTTTCTCACTGTCTATGGTGAGAGGTTCATGTAAAAGAACCATTGTTGACTTTCGTAAAGAGTAGCTACAAAGTCGTGAGCGTGTTTCTGTCCCTTGCTAAAAGGGTTGTGACAGGAAGGGCATCCGACGTAAAAATCTCTGCCAAATCAAACGTGCGAATCAGATGATTCGCTGTGGCGACTCCCGAGTAAAAGGGAAAAAGCCGAAAGGAAGACGGACATGAAGGTGGAGGCAGATGATTCGCTGTGGCGACCCCTGAGAAAAAGGGAACGGCTGAAAGGAAAAGAAGAGATGGATATAGATATACCGGTATATGTGTGTGAATGTATATATGTATATATAAATATATACAGTCGGCCCCCTACTTACAAAGACCCCTGGGTACGAAATCCCCCAGTTATGAAGATTATTTTCTTGAGTTTCCGTCCCCGGGATACGAAAAGAACCCCCTCTTATTTAAAAGAAATTCAAATGCGCCATTCAAAATTCAAATGTGCCAATCAAAATTTCACACGATGCGAGAGTTGCTCTCTCATTGGCTGTCTCTCAACATCCCGCCCTGCTGGCCTCCCAGATAGAGACAGAAGGAAGCTTAACTCTTTAGTTTTTAGTTTAGTTTTTTTAAGTTGTTTAATTCAGTAAATGTTTAATAAATGTGGCCGCATTTGAGCTCATCTGGAATTCCGATCCCTCAAGGAATCAAATTAAAGTTGAGTTTGTCAAGCAGGGAATGCGCTTTGAATTCCACATCTTATGGGCGTGGCCCGCAGCGCGAGAGAGAAAGAGAGACGTGTGTGTGTTAATAAAAAATGTTTAATAATGGTTTAATTAATAAATATGTGAATAAAATGGTTTAATGGTATAATCAATAATTTTCTTTTACTTTTAACACACATTTCATACAAAATTGTTGTACTTTTATCATTTTTAAAGGGTTTATGGGGTTTATCCAGTCCAAAGACTGGAACCTTGGAATGACTCGGGCGTTTAACATGCAAGATGTGACCCCTACTTACAAAATCCCCGCGTTTCGAAAAAGGCTCTGGAACGGATTAATTTCAGTTATTCCGTAATTATTTATATATATACATACACACACACACTATTTATATATATATATATATATATATATATATATATATATATATATATATATAAAAACCCACGGTTTGAGTATTTGCTGACTGCCGAGCAACCGATGGCTGCCCTCCTTTCTCCTGATTGGTTGAGCTCATGTCCCACCCCTTTTTCCTCATTCGTGCACAAGTTGTCAATGAGCCTCTTTTTTTGTGTGTTTTATATACCAGTTAAGCTCTATGATACCACTCAAACGCTATGCGCCTTCTCTGGCTAAGTGATAGAAAACGCTGGATGTCTCTTCTGAAGAAATAAGACTTTCTCTTGAGAAACGACGGTTTTCTTTGAACTGTTGCATTAAAATCTTTTTCAATTATTATTCCAGTACAGTACCTAAGTTTATGTTTATGCGTGAGATTTTATGTTCTGTAGCACGTTTAACAAACGATACCAAAAGGATAAACTTTATTACAGTACTCTTCATGTCCTTTTACATTGAACTTGGAGTGATGTATTCAAGATGGCGCTGCCCAGAGGGCGACGTCGCGAAGTTCTCGGAGTCAAATTGTTTCTTTGTTCATTTTAATTTGTTTTATTTGTTGTTTTGTTTGTTCATGTTTTGCTCTATGCTCATCTACGACCGGTCGACTCTACTACAGCTATAAGATCGGAGTATCTTTGGGCATGTATAACTAAGCACGCTCAACTGGGCTTGTTAGCCAGGATGCGGCTAGCAGAGCTAATATGCTATGGTAGGCAGACCAATGCGAGCCGCACCCCAGCGGACAAGAAGCCCAGGTGGGAAGGGGTCGAACAACGACTCCGGCAGTTGTGATAGCAGGGGATGAAGGCTGTGGAGCCGGCTGGAGCAATTGCCTCATCGGGTGTACTCTCCTTGAGCCATGTTTCACAGAAACACAGTCCTGTAGATCCCTCTGCGCCACAATCTGAGCATGAAGTATTCTGTATTTGTGTGTGTGTGTCTGTCTGTGTGTCTGTCTGTGTGTCTGTGTCTGTGTGTGTGTCTGTGTGTGTGTGTGTGTCTGTCTGTGTCTGTGTGTGTCTGTGTTTGTGTGTGTGTCTGTGTTTGTGTGTGTGTCTGTTTCTGTGTGTGTGCGTGCCTGTGTGCGTGCCTGTGTGTGTGTGTGTGTGTGTGTGTGTGTGTGTGTGTGAAAGAAAATAGTGTTTTTGGACTAATGTAAAGCAATGCATGAAACTTGGATTTTAGTTTGATTTTTGTTTTCTTGGTGACATGATAAAATTATTTTTATATTAAGTGTTGTCTATTTCTAAAACCTGATATTACAGACATTAATAACAGTGACTAATAAATGTTCTGTGCTTTTGTAGGTAGCAACCCAGTAGATGAGCATGGAAATCAGGTATGTGGGAAATTATTTGGGAAAAGTAGGAAAATGTGGATTTTCCACCCCTAATGGATCCATTATTGACTTCCTTCTCTAAATAATTTGTGAAAGGTCACTGTTTGAAGATCCAAATCAACTCTGTGTGTTATGTGGTTATATTCCTTCAAAGACCTTGCTATTAGAAGTGTGCAGGAAGTGTCATCCTGGCACACTTCTCACTTGTTCTTTGTTGCAGTGTGTATGTTTCACACGTCTGTTGTAAGGCACTGAAGGTGGTCTGCTCCGAGGTGTTGCGGCACACTTCTCAGCTCACTGTCTCAAAGAGCCCACTTCTCACTCTTTTGAAAGTTGGATTCATTTGACACATTTAATAGGGAAATGAAGGAGATGAGCAAAGTGTGTCAAATCTCATACCTGTCCTTCCTCCTGATCAATAGACCTGTGTTATGATAATGAGACTTATGTCATGGCCTTCACATGATTTTAAAATGGTCGAACTTTGGCATGAGCTAATTTTGCTCATGTACATTTTAGCTGGAATTTTATGCTGATGTAATTACCATGTCATTGTTCAATTATAAGTATTAACACTCTGTATTTTATAATACAGGAATCCCTCACTTTCCACGGTTAATCGGGACCGAGCCCCCCACCCCCCACCACCACCACACACACACGCACGCACACACGGGGCAGTGGTTTGAGTCCACACAGGGTTGTCACTGTCCCCCCCAGTGCGGCTAACTGGGTTATCAAAGGCGGGCCATGTCTCTCACTGTCTATGGTGAGAGGCATGTAAAAGAACTATTGCTGACTTTCGTAAAGAGTAGGCTGCAAAGTCGTCAGCGGAAGGGCATCCGACGTGAAAACCTCTTCCAAATCAAATGTGCAAATCAGATGATTCGCTGTGGCGACTCCTGAGTAAAGGGAAAAATCCGAAAGAAAGAAAGGAACACACACACACACCCCGACACATACGCACATGTAGGCCTCTGTCAGTCCCGAAGGACGATGGCTGTGCTCTGGCTGGTATCCCGACTGGTGATACTCTCCAGTGCGCAGAGCCGGGGTAGGGAGTAATGGAGGACAGGCTGTTGGACGCCCAAGCATGTTGGACGCCATGTGAAACAAAGATGTAATACATTTAATAGCTCTCGACACCACCGGAAGGATCCAATGGAAGGGCAAGTGCTGATACGACTGGGTTCCAGTGCCACTGCAGGAGTTACCAGAACGTTAGCATGAACGAACTGCCTCAGGGGACTCCAACTCATGATTAGAAACACACTGACGGCTTTGTAGCTACTCTTGTCGAAAATCAGCAATGGTTCTTTTACATGCTTCACACCATAGACAATAAGAGAAATGGCCGGCTTTTGATAACCCAGTTAGCTGCACTGGGGGGGGACAGTGGTAACCTTGTGGAGAGTGGGACTCGAACCCCCAACCTTAGCATCAGCGATCTTGCTCCCTATACCACAATAATAACAATTAAACATTCAAAAATAATGCATAAGATGTAAAAAAAAAATGATAAATGCACACACATACAGACGTGCTCACGCACACATAGATATGCACCTCACATAAAAATGTAAGTAGTTTTGATGGGGGGTTTTGGGTTTTTTTTTGTTGTTTTTTTTGCCTAATTGGCCTTATTTTGCTGCATTTTCCTTAACTTTTTCCCCTATTCTTCCTTAATTTCCTTATTTTTTTATTTTTTCAATGAATGTTTATATAAAAGGGGGGGGTGCACTGAGGCCGCATGACTTGAAGCGCGATGTAACGAGGGATTAGTTTTGTGAGAGATCCTGTTCAACTGGATAGTTTTGGGTTCATCATGAAAGAGCACACAAGTCAGCCTTACTGACTGGAGCGCAGAGCTGAACTGGGTGTGTGCCACTCGTTCACACTTTGTCCTCTAGATCTGAGGGTTCGGCAGTAGATGTTTTGACCAGGCATGTGCAGATCACATCTTTTAAAAATGTGAAACAAAGATGTAATACATTTAATAGCTGTGTGGATTGTTCTTTTATGTGAAACTAGAGCAAGTCAATGTTTGACACTCCCAGTGCCATAGAAGGAACTGCTGCTGAATTTGCTGTTAGTGCGTTCAGATAGTGTTCCTGTAATCAAAATTCTGTTGTTCGAATCTCCTCTTAATGATAGTTTAAGTAATGTGTTTAGAAATAAAAATGTGTGGTGTCCCCCGACACAACTATTCACCTCTCTACCTCGCTTTTAGCAATTAATTTAAATTGTATTGTTTTACAGGTTTAATTTTCCCCACCTCATTACAAGCACGATAATGTGTCTACACACTGTATACTGTGCACATGATCTATAAACTTGACTTAACAATCATAGTGCTTTGCATCATGCTGCAAAAACATGTTAAGGATAATTTACTGCCATTCAGTCATTGTTGTTAAATAAGTCCTGACAGGGTGATACAGGACCCTGACATCAAATAGACAGGTCCTGAAAGTATCCTGAAAGGGTTTATTTTGGCACACAAACTATTGATTATCATGTTTCCATGGCAACAGTATTAGACACAAACATAGTACATACTAAACAGGAACAGTGCCGTCAGCTATACAGGGGTTAATAGGCATAAGTATATACTGAACTCAGTCAAAAAAGAAACTTAACACTCGTTTGGTGGTCGATAAATTGAACAGAGGAAAAGACGGTAAATAAAATCAAATTCTTGAACAATTAATGATGGCGCACCATGAAAATCAAGTTCATCATTTCATCAGTTCCACCGGAAATGCCACGGAAACACAAGAGAGTAAAAATGGCAGTTACAAACTTGATGGCTGAATGTCAATAGCGTGTGTGTCCTCTATGAGCGTTCACAACTGCCGCACAACGTCTTCTCATGGACTGGATCATGTGTCTGAACAAAGCTTGGGGGGGTGTGTCGCCATAATCATACCAACATGGCACCAAGTTTTTGCAAATTCTGTGGAGGGTTTCTAATAGAGATGGATCGGTTCCCGAAAATTCGGTTCGGTTTCAGTTGTGCCTTTAAAACCGTGACCGGAAACCAAGGCTGCATAAAAAAACGCTATAAACGGTTTTCCGCAGTAACAGTTTTCACTGTAGAGTCTCGATCAGGGGTCGGGAACCTTTTTGACTAAGAGAGCCAAAAATGTAATCCTCTGAGAGCCATATATATATATATATATATATATATATATATATATATATATATATATATATATATATATATGTATGTGTATATATATGTATATATATATATGTATGTGTGTATATATATGTATATATATGTGTATATATATATATATATATATATATATATATATATATACATACATACATACATATATCAGGGGTCAGGAATCTATGGCTTGCGAGCCAGATGTGGCTGTTTTGATGACTGTATCTGGCTCTCAGATAAATCAGGTTGCCTTTCTTAACAGAACAACAAATACATAATTTCACTATCATTTAAATAAAAATACAAAAAAAAAAAAAAACATCAAGAAAAACATAAATAAGTCTCGCGCATTTAAATCTATACATCTTTTTTTCAATTCCACGTCACTGTGGTGTGCAGCGGAGAGCTAATCCTTTCTGTACTTCAGTCCGATACCATGAAACTCTAATTTTATTGGACAACAACATATAACAACAGTCACAGACCTGCGCATGTTGTTTTTGAGTAAAGAGGTAAAGTTCCTTGTTTTTGATCAGCTCATTTGCACGAAGCCAAGCACAGCTGGCAAGCAAACACAAATGGACAGGCATGGAAAAACTTCAACCCACATACCAGCTGATTGCCAAAACTTGGGACACGCTTCCTGTCACATAAACACTGCAGCCTGTGAGGCCAATAAAATTTAGAGTTTCAAGTTATCGGACCCGCCCGCATACAGAAAGGATTGGCTCTCCGCTTCGCGCCACAGTGATGTGGCATTGAAAATAGATTTATTCATCTGTTTTTGTTTTATTTGATGCCTTTTTTATTTCTATTTAAATGACAGTGAAATTATGTATTCGTTATTCTGTTAAGAAAGGCCACCTGATTTATCTAAGACCCAGATACAGTCATCAAAAGAGCCACATCTGGCTTGCGAGTCATATGTTCCCGACCTCTGATTTAGGCCTATTGTTTAATGGTGTGTATAGCACTACTCTAGGTATTTAGTATTTTTCGTAGTTTATGGCTGATATTGACAAGTGGTTGAAAAGAGGCTCAGTGATTTGAAATGAAACATCCCCTTGAAATTCTATCTTAGGGAATATTCAGTGACTTCCACTTTGTCTTTGGTACGTTAAAAGGGAGATAATATTTTTGGCTACTTTTTTGTTGAATGTCCGTGTTGGTGGGTGTCAAACATCGAAGTTAGTGCATATTTACATTTTTCTCATTATGCTGTTTAAGCTGGCCGTAAACACAAGCTTTTTATTTATTTATTTTTTACTTTTTTCTTCTTTCCTCTCTTTCTCGTGCACACTACTGTGTTATTGACGTGCTGGGCCTTCTGATTGGCTGTCCCCAAAGGCACACCCTGACTGCACAACAGTATCACTGTGCATCCTGGTCTATTTTCTACTTTAAATAGACCATAATATGAAATTCTTAAAATTCTGAATGAATTAATGATATTATCTCTGCTTTAAAATACATCAGATTTGTTCCCTTGTAGAGAAAATCTTCATGCCTCCAAAGTTGAGAGCCTGTTTTGGATAACATCATTGCACACTTTAAAGTGCACATTTTACCATGTTGCTGTTGCATGTGGCAGGAGATAGGTGTGTGTCTGGGAAGGGTTTTTTTTTATGTTTTCACAGAGATGTGTTAATGATGTCATTTTCATTCAGATGAGACTCTTAGAGAGACTGATTCGAAGTGTGCCTTTTGGCGTCTCTAATTCAGGGTCATTAGAGGCGTGGGAAAAAGGAACTGAATCATGTGTTCCCAGAAGTGCATGCTGTTGTTTTGACCCCCCCCCCCCCCCCCCCAAGAGATTTTGACTTGATTACAGATATTCGTGTGTTTTCATTAATTTGGAATAGACTTTTGTATGGCTTGGCAAGTGCTCTGAAAATGATTTTTGTTTTTTAGCATTAAGAACAATTTTCGACAATCAATTTTAAAAATACGCTATTTGTATATAGAGATTGAGATTTCCTTTCGGCTTTTTCCCTTTATCGGGGTCGCCACAGCGAATGATTCGCACGTTTGATTTGACATGGGTTTTTACGTCGGATGCCCTTCCTGACACAACCCTTGAGCAACGGACAGAAACACGCTGACGGCTTTGCAGCGTACTCTTTACGAAAGTCAGCAATGGTTCTTTTACATGAACCTCTCACCATAGACTGTTGATTTTTTTGAATGGATTTTGGGAAATGTAATTATGCAAAAATAATAGGACAATCTATAGCAAATAGTGTTAACAGTGGCTATTTAAAATAGTTTCTTTATATAGTCTTTCTTTGTGTATCTTGGGTGATTGCTGCATGACTTCTTATTCTTTCGGCTTTTTCCCTTTTCTGGTGTCGCCACAGAAAATCATCTGATTCGTATGTTCGATTTGGCATCGGTTTTTACGTCGGATTCCCTCCCTGACACAACCCTTTAGCAAGAGACAGAAACATGCTGATGGCTACATTACATCACTGTATATTTGGGTAGTCCATTCACAGACAGCCAAAACCATTACCGTTATTAATGGCAGCCAAAATATATTTGATGTCCCGTTTAAGTCGCTAAATATAAAGAACAAGAATGTTGTGTGATGGATAAAAAGTAAAGAGCTTCGTTTACTGCATCACTAAAAGGAACTGGGTTGCGTGGAGTTATTGGCCAAATATCTCTTATTCAGTATAACACGTTCCCTACCCTAATTACATGTAAAATCACTCAGCGCTACTGGGACGTATGATGAGACGCAACCATCATGAGAATCAGAACCCAATTTGAGGTGTATCCCATCAGCATGTCTAATAGACAGTTTCCCAGTCGTGTCCCCAGGTGGGCTTAGTGGTGAATGCAATGGGTTACTAATCCGAAGGTCAGCGGTTCAATATCCAATGTCGGCACTGTTGGGCCCTTGAACAAGGCCCTTAACCTTCAACTGCTCAAGTTGACACTTCTTAATAGATGTGTAAAAAGCATGGTTCAAGGCTGAGAGAAAAGCGCAATAATTTCCCAAATCTATATGATTTGTTTTCCCAGCTTTCAGGACTCATCCTCATACTAGGATCCACCAAGTTTTTTCTTTATACACTCAAATCACATGCATTCAACAAAAGGGCTATGTGTACTGTTTTGTTTTGATTTTCAGAACACTTGAGTCCTTTAAAGTTCCCAGCATGTTCCTCATGATATCCTTGGCTAATTGGCTGTTCAGTGTCACATGGAGGTGTTGAGGTGTGAAGGGCACACTTCTCAGCCTGCTGCCATCCTTGCTTGGCCTGCGTAATTGGAATGTATACTGCTTTAAAGACAGGCTGTCTTTGTCATTCACCTTTTGGGCCAGAGTTGAAAGAGCAAATCTAACAGGCAGCTGAGAACCAGAGGGAGCTGAATCTGGAGTGTGCCAGGGTGGAAGAGGCTGCTGTTAACACCTCAGGGTTTTAATTGGAGGAGTCAAGGTGATGGCCTGGGAGCAAGGTCTGGGTCCCAGTCACAGAAGTCTGGGGATGTTGTCAGGAAACTGTCTGAAGTCGTACATTATTTTGCAGAGACCTTTTTGGTTAGTTGTGAAACTACAGATTTGGTGAACTTTTTTTTTTTTTTTTTAATTTGTTACTTAGGCAGTTCAAATTTAGTTTCATATGCGATGCCTATCTTGGACAGATTTATAAACTGGGATGGAAAAGACTGCAATTAGAAGTCTTTAAATGGTAATGAAGACCACCAAATGGTGTATTGAATTGTCTGTCTTCCTTTCGGCTTTTTCCCTTTTACTTGGGAGTCGCCCCAGCGAATCATCTGATTCGCACGTTTGATTTAGCAGAGGTTTTTACGTCGGCTGTCCTTCCTATCACAACCCTTTTTAGCAAGGGACAGAAACACGCTGACGACTTTGCAGCTACTCTTTACGAAAGTTAGCAATGGTTCTTTTACATGCCTCTCACCACAGACAGTGAGAGACATGGCCCGCCTTTGATAACCCAGTTAGCTGCACTGGGGGGGACAGTGACAACCTTGTGGAGAGTGGGACTCGAACCCCCAACCTTTGGATCAGCGATCCAGCGCCCTATACCACTAGACCACCACTGCCCCTACAAAATGGTGTATTGAATTATGCACTGAAAAAGACGAGTGTTCTGTACATCAGCCATTTTCCTGATGAAACTTCACACATCCTTGACATCTTTGCACCAGGCCTTCTGGGTTTTTCGTAATCTCTGAAACAAAAGCAAAAAAAACAAAAAACTCATTACTGCACTGATTTTCAGTTTAGATTTTCTCAAATTGGTACGGACAAAAATATACCTGTGGTTCTCCTAATATTTGGTTAGATGTACCATTGAAACTTTCACCTTCACAAGATACTTTAGGTTACAGGTGTCACACTGAAGTCCTTCTTTCCCTTTTTTTTTTCCTCAGGGGTCGCAACAACAAATCATCGCATGTTTGATTTGGCATAGGTTTTTACGTCGGATGCCCTTCGTGACACAACCCTTTTTTTTTTTTTTTTCTTAGCAAGGGGCAGAAACACGCTGACGGCTTTGCAGCCTACTTTTGTTGAAAGTCAGCAATGGTTCTTTTACATGAACCTCACACCATAGACAGTGAGAGACACGGCCAGCCTTTGATAACCCAGTTAGCTGCACTGGGGGGGGACAGTGAAAGCCTTGTAGAGAGTGGGACTCGAACTCCTAACCTTAGGATCATCGATCCAGTGCCCTATACCACTAGGCCACCACTGCCCAAAGGTGTCACACTTGATGCAAAAAGATACACGATGGTCGTGTTTTTTAAAAACTCTCACCAGACACCTAAAATGAGTTGGAAGACCGGATTTGGCTTGTGGGACTTTAGGTGTCACTTTTCCTCAGCGCCACTGTTTCTAATACCCCCATTTCACTGGAGCGTGGCAGACTCGCGGAAGCAAAAATGTCGTCATCCTCCAACGTTCCTCAGTCGTTCCGTCATCTTCTGTGTCCTTCCGTATGATTCCAAATGTATTCCTCTGCTTCCGGAAGGCCAAAATCTTCCGACAGTTTTCCCCTTAGGTTCCTCAGTCGTTCCGCAAATGTTCCGTGATCATTCCTTTTATTCTGCCAGTGTTCCTTGACCGTTCCGCGAGCCCCCCCCTCTTCCCAGGCATGTGATTTTCCCGCGAATTCACGGAATTCCGATTTTTTTTTTTTTTTTTTGGTGTTCAAGCAAAGATTCCAGAACCCTACGGACTTAACCCTTTGTTTGCCGTTCGACCAGAAACTTCCGTGCAAATAAAAAACCCAGTGAAACAACCAGTTTCTGTCACCGATCGAGTAGTTAATTTTGAGGTATGTTTGAAAATGTTCTTGTCTAGTTTCCGATTATATTTTTCAAATTATTTTGAATGCATGCATGTTTTAGGCGTAGGACGTTCATGTGTTTATTCTGTGAACTGAATCAAATGAGCTGACTCTATGGTCACTGAACCATTTTTCTGCTGTTAGAATAAATAAATTATTGCCGCATTAACTCACTAGTTTTTCGTAATTAACTGATGTAAATAGGCATTTACAGCAGCGGGAGTGTGTGCTCGTTTAATTAACTCATTAATATTGGAAATGTAAAACTATAAATCTGAGCCTCAACCGAAACGCCTCAGTCTCCAGAAGGACAACAAACTTTCTAAGGCAGCCTCCAGAAGGACGGTTCAGGCTGCACAAAAGGAAGCAAGAAAGTGCCATGCTAAAGCACTAAAGACAAAGAAACATCAAGTCAAAAAACTTCTGTCATGTATAGCATGCCATGTGTATAGTTTGTTTCCAGATTGTGTTTAAAGACAATGACTGTTGATAATAGTGTTGTGAGGTAGGACATATCTATAAGAGTGAATATTTGATTTGTGACACTGACACTTTTATTAGTGTTGGAATCCCACATGATAAACCCTCAAGTTGAGGTACAGTATGCATATGGAGATTAGAAATTAAACTTTGCGGAATGGTTGCGGATAACACAGAAGACTTGCGGAACACTCAAGGAAGTCACTTCCACTATAAATTATTCCAGTTCATTGACTTTATTTTTTCTGTTTTCCTGTTCATGTAATAAAGTTTTCAAGTTATAATCACTGTGGTTTGGACTTGTGTGCATGGTTTTTAGTCTGGAATGATTTATTGAGGTGCAAATAAAAGGAACGTATTGACATTATTGATATCAAACATATTAACATACGTTAACTTTTAAATTTATTGAGCTTTCCTGGTCGAATCCGCGTATTTATAGCAAATCCTTTGATTTTTGCTGATTTTGTTTTTTTGTTTGTTTTGTTTTGTTTTTTTCCTCATTGAAATGTGGTTACACCGGGTATTCTTCAGTCATTCCTTAGTCATTCCGTGTTGAACGTGAACGTTCCGCCTTCATTCCGCCTGTTCTGCAATCATTCCGTAGCTCTTCCTTCAAAATTGAGAAGTTCCGTAGTCGTTCCTCGAGTGTTCCTTGTTTTCCGTGAACGTTCAGTGAATTATCCGAAGGTCTTCCTTTGCAATCTACACTGGTACCGAAGGTAGTCCGAGCACTTTTACACATGTATTCCAACATTGTACCGCGGTCTTTCCATGTCTTTTCCGCACATTCCGTGAACATTCCGAAGGTGTTCCGAAGATACAATTTTCCGTAGGTTTTTGACCCATTTTCCGTGTAAAAATGCTGAAGCTCCTCCGTAGAGTGCATTCCATGCCTTTCCGCCCTGATCATTGCATTCCTCACTCCAGTGAAATGGTGGTATAAACCATACATTGCTGACCTCATCACTGTCTTGTACACTTTTCCTTTCATTCTTGCTGATATCCTCCTATCACCCATCACACCGAACACTTAGCTCCAACCATTCCAACCTGCCTGCACACGCTTCTTCACCCCTTTTCCACACTCTCCTTCGCTCTGGATTGTTGAGCCCTAAGTACTTAAAATCCTCCACCTTCTTTATCTCTGTTCCCTGTAACCTCACCGTTTCTCTTGGGTCCTTGTCGTTCACACACATGTATTCTGTCTTACTGAGGCTAACCTTCATTCCTCTCCTTTCCAGGGCATACCTCCACCTCTCTAGATTTTCTTCTACTTGTTCTCTGCTCTCACTACAGATCACAATGTCATCTGCAAACATCATGGTCCATGTCCAACCTCGTCTGTCAGCCTGTCCATTGCCATAGCAAACAAGAAGGGGCTCAGAGCTGACCCTTGATGCTGTCCCACCTCCACCTTGAACTCTTCTGTCACACCGACAGCACACCTCACCACTGTCTTAATCTTTCATACATGTCCTGCACCACTCTAACATACTTCTCTGCCACTAACACTTACTTTGCCTTTGCCCAGAGTTAGGTAAAATAGGCTGCAGCCTCCACATGGTCATAATAGGATTAAGAACTTCAGAAGATTAATAAATAAATGAATATTTCAAGTCTCTTTGTTTGTCCTTGTTCTACCTTTTTCTTTTCAGTCAGGTTTTTGAGTTTAAAAAGTTCAGTAGTCAATACTTAAATATCATCTGCAGGTGGCGTATGTACACCTCTCATTGTCTGAAGCAGTAAGCGCAAAACAGTTGTTAAAATTAAACATTGCCTGAAGTAGTGATGGCCTGGTGGTAAAGGGTGCTGGAACGCTGATCCTAAAGTTGGTGGTTTGAGTCCCACTCTCCACAAGGTTGTCACTGTCTTCCCCAGTGCAGCTAACTGGGTTATCAAAGGCCGGCCATGTCCTTCATGGTCTATGGTGAGAGGCATGTAAAAGAACCATTGCTGACTTTTGTAAAGAGTAGGCTGCAAAGTCGTCAGCG
Source organism: Plotosus lineatus (assembly GCA_024760905.1). Classification (NCBI taxonomy): domain Eukaryota; kingdom Metazoa; phylum Chordata; class Actinopteri; order Siluriformes; family Plotosidae; genus Plotosus; species Plotosus lineatus. The sequence continues at coordinate 26,015,100 of CM045747.1, read as the reverse complement.
TGATGCACTGCAGCATCTGTATCAGCTTCTGGTACAGACATTGCATTGGATGAGTCCGGGCTCTATAAAGCAAAATTGTTGGTTTAAAAAAAAAAAAAAAAAAGTTTCCTGTTGGAGAGAATGTCCATGTGTGTAATCTAGTCATTTCCAGCAGGTGTCAGGGAGCGGAGGGAAGGTGAAGTTTGCAATTGTGTCACTGTGAAATCTTAACTCGTCAGAGGTGCTTTATTGCTGGACTTTGCCCAAATCGATTTTAATTGTGTAAAGGGTGTGTGGTTCACTGTGTTCCGAAGCTTTCAGTGATGTACTGCATCATTATTTTGTTTCTGGGGTTGGGCTACAAAAACAAAATCATTCCTGTGTCCATAATCACTCACTATATCTACCTGGATATCTCTCTTTCTCTCTCTCTCACACTCTCACACGCACACACACACACACACACACACACACACACATATATGTATGTGTGTGTATGTATATATATATATATGTATGTGTGTGTGTATGTATATATATATATATATATATATATATATATATATATATATATATATATAGTACTGTATATAGTTATGGAAGTTTTGTATATTTTGGATACTCTAGCCTTATTTCTTTCTTACCTTTTGTTAAATATAAGCAGCATCTGAGGAGTGACTGAGAATAACATTTTACTGCAGATTACGTGTTTAGCTGTGCATGTGACAATTCTTGAATCGCCAGTGAGTTTGACATTTTGTAGTGATGTCATAATTAATACATTGTATTATCAATGTATTAAATAATTCATTGTGAAAAGTACAGTAAAACCGATGGTCACTATCCAAGCAATATAGCCCATCGTGGACGCAATGTCATCACCCACATTTACTCAGCCATATTGTTGGATAAGCTATTGGTAGCTCTGGTAGTCAATGCAGTACTGTGTTCTGCAAGCCACACACTTTCGATACAAGCAATACCCTGCTTTGGCAGCCATATTAATGAAATATTTTGTGGTAAAGGTCTCTAATGCACAAATATCAGACCCATATCTTTTTTCTGGGGCGGAAATACAACTCCCTCGGAAAATAAATATCAACCAGTAATGGCTCTGGTACCTGGAAATGCGAAGGGTCACTTCTCTACTAAGGTGATGTGTAGTGGGTTTACCTCAGCTTGCTTGGAAACACCACTGTGCATAGGGCCAGTGACCTTCCGCGATCGCAGAAACAGACGGAAATCATAGAGTAAGGAATATGAAACGGAAACATCACTCTGACATGGAATTCCATATATGAACATTAAAATCACGTAAAATCTGCGTTGAAATCTTTAAATTTGCAGAGAAATCTTGGCAATCGCATATATGCACGAGTAGCAGACGGCGAACATGCTTTTCCAGTCGTTTTACATCGTGTGTTGTGATTGGTTACTGTGACGCACAGCTGACCAATGAACCGTTAGCATACCTACAAAGTTTAGTTGAGGAGTTCAAGGTCGGCAGATGTGTAAACATGGTAAAATGGCGAGGTCACTGCGACGGGGGGCTTTAAAATCAAAGCGATCGCCAGCTATAAGTAGAGTTGACTGCCAAAGAACGGGTGAAGCAGTTCCCGGAACATGTCTGTGGTGATGACAGTGTCATGTTTTGTAAATTTTGTCAACACAGTAAGTGTGGGCTATATCTGTGTTGATACCTGCAAAGATCACAAAGCTTCAAAAAACCATGAGGCCAGAAAAAGGCAACCGGCGATGACAATGACAGTCGGGTACAGATAACGTTAGTGGAGATCTAAACCCAAACAGGTTCGCTGAACACTCTGAGGAAGTCGAAGGATCTCAGGAGTATTTTTAAAGGTTATCTTGTTAAGTTAACTTTTGTCGGTTATCTGTGATCAGCATAGTATTTTTTTTTTTGTTTTTTTTATTTGTTTCTACTTTTGTCATGGTGCCTACGTTTGAGATTAAATATCAAATAAAATTTGTTCTGGGTCAAAACGTATTCTTTTAATGTTTCACTGAAAAAGGTGTTAAAACTTCCAACGGTGCACAACCACAATAAATAATGTACAGTGCATTCCGATGTCAGTTTTCACAAGAAACTGATGCAGAACGTGTGGAAATTTAACAATCATGTGTTGTCTAAGACTGAAAAGAAAAAAACCGCAAATTTGAAACGGAAAATCATTGTCGCGATGTGCCAATACTATTCAGGTTACAATGAGAAAGAGCTAAGGGATTTGACAGACAAGGTCATAAGAGATGCTGAACAAGTCTCAGGAGGAAGCTAACAAGCAGTCGTACAGGCTATTAGCTAATTAAAACATAAGGAACTTACCACAAAGTCCAAATGGCGAGAACATGGGTGGGGAAACAGATAAGATTGCCAGGCTGTAAAAAGAATGTGCTTTAGCTGGGGGTATCAGGGTAGCGGTATTAGTCAACCCTACAGTGCAATTTGTGTGTAATGTAATATGTTTTAAGTGATAAAGAGATTATTTTTAACACAAGTAACCATTAAAGGCATTGCACTAGGGAACACCCCCCACCCCGTCAGGATTGATGTGAATTTGTTGGGTTGGGTTGTCCAGGGCAAGTAAACAAACAGCAAGCAACATTTTGGTGATAACATGATCGTTTTTAAAGCGCTAGTAATACAAATTCACCACAGGCATCCTTTAAAGCAGTGGTTCCTAACCTGGGTTCGATCGAACCCTCGGGGTTCGGTGAGTCGGTCTCAGGGGTTCGGCGGAGCCTCTGTCATGGAGGTCAAGACACACCCGACTCATCATGTCAATTAGTGATGACACGCCCCGCTTGGCCATCACTGGCTGCAGATGATCACATTACATTGCTTAGCCAATCAGTGCCAAGCAATTGGGGAATTTAGCGCGCTCAGTAGTCAATGTGTGAAGTCGTGAGATTTTTTTCAGAATATTTTAATCCATACTAACTATGTCGAGCAAAAAAAAGAAAGTGGTCGGACGAATATGTACAACATGGATTCACATGCATCACGGAAATTGATGGGACTCGGCGTCCTATCTGAATGATTTGCAATGCCAAGTTGAGCAACTCTAGTCTCGCACCGGCAAAACTAAAGGAACACTTTGTGAAACTACATGGAGATGGGGAATACAAGAACACAACAGTACCGATGTCTTGAATTTGTAAAAAAAAATCATATTTTTATTTTTCACTGATGAAGGGTTCGGTGAATGTGCATATGAAACTGGTGGGGTTCGGTACCTCCAACAAGGTTACGAACCACTGCTTTAAAGTATTAACAAGCTGACTGGTCACAAGGGAAAGGATTTATTGTAAACTGGTCTGACTGGTGAAAATTTCCACAGATTCCATTTCTTATTGCTTCCACCGAACACCCTTAACTCTCAGCAGTCACCTGTGGCTAGACAATTGTCTTTCCATAGAAAGAGGTACTGGAAGCAGCCTTTTAAAAGGAAGAAGGAAAGGAACTCAGAGCTGGCAAATGCATAGGAACATTGTCGAGGGAAATTTTGCCAACTGTATGTATGATATCAGATTTTTCTTTTGACATTGCTTCTTCCAGGAATTGAAAAAGCACTGAATTACTTGGAAGAAGCGACAGAAAACGGCAGCTACTGTCTGGAATGCATCCATCCTAGGGTGGTATGGAAACGGTATATACACTTTCCCAACACCAGGAGCTTCAACATGACATTGCTTCTTTCTATTCAGAATTGTATAACGTTTTTGCTAATGTCTTGAACTGATGACATTAAATCGAACTGTTCCATAAAGTCTTCTCCAGCATGTCCCAAAGACTTTCAATAGGGTTAGGGTCAGAATTCTGTGGTGCCATTTCCTTTGTGAAAATGATTCCTCATACCACCTGAACCACTAATTTTCTATTTTCAGAGAAGAAAAAGTCCATTGATGGGATAACCTGCTCATTAAGTACATTTCAGGTTGTCAGTTGACTTCATTTTACTGGTACATAATGGTGCTGAGCCTCGACCAGTGTTCCCATTAGGCTGCATTCGCATGACAGTGGCACAGATCATTTTAGATTGGCTCAAGGAATTATTGGCACTGCACCACTAATTTTTATTTTTTTTGTCTTTGGTAGAATTTAAAACAAAACAATCTACAACTTGTTCACAAATAATGTTAAACAGCTGTTACAGCTGGGTTCGGCATCTATCGAAAATACACCAATTTACGAATGAGATGATTCGAGGCAGACTGGTTCCCGTACCACCAAGGTACAACAGCTGAGGGCTCAGCCAGATAAACCTCATCAAGACAAAATCAAGAAATCGTCCGAACATGAGGCACATGGATCAGCTGATGAGGATAAAGCTCCTTATCCCCTCGCTACCTATGAACTATGAATAAAAGTTAAAAACACTGAAACTCTGTCAGTACATGCACAGATTCTTCTTGGTTTAAAATTTTTAAATCAATACTTTTGTCTCCAGATGGCGTCATATTTCAATTTAAATTTTTGAAAAATGCGCAGGGCCCAAATCATCTGAACACAGTACAGACACTCCCAGACTTACGTTTTTAATTGGTTTTGGACGGCCGAGCGCAAGTTGAAAGTGAACGTAAGTTGTTACAGTGACGTGTGCCGTATAACGCTCATACTGTACTATACATCTATAAATACCATTACCGTATCTCATAAAACACCCCTAAATCAATTATTATTATAAACATTGTAAAATAATATCAACATTAATTTCAAATAAATTAAATTCAAACAAAATAATTTCAAATTGGTAAATTTTAATCAAATTCACTCATCAAATATCAAATACAGCATCAAATATAACCTTTAACATTCTCTATGATGCGATCTTTCTGCTTGTAAATGGCTCCGATGGTCGACGGATGGTCACTTTACATGAAGCTTAAAACAGCCAATCAACACTTACAATATGTGAGGCGCTCAATACTGAAAGTAGTGCACTTGCTGAAAGGAGTTTACAAAAACAAAAACAAAGCGTGGGTTATATGGACTTCTGGTCATTCAAGTGAGCAAGGGCCCCGTTGAACTCGTTTAGTACTCAACCTGCACTGATGTGAATCACCATCAGAGCAGAGAGTTCTCTTTCTTGGGTTTTCATTCATTTTACAACTCTCTTTGCTTAACTGAGTATGCATGGTAGATTGCGCCGATCTGAGCAGATAGATAATTCATCTCCGTGTATGAGACTTGCACCCATGCTAGTAGGCTTACGCTTCTGACCAACCATATTTGCTTCGGGTTACAAAAGTCCGCAAAACAGTGTAAACACTAAGATCACAGAGACGACGTCAAGAGTAACACGCTATATAAACTATATATATATATATGTATATATATATATATATGTGTGTAAATGTGTTGATACTGATTCTCCAATGTGTTCACTCAGACTGTTCAGCATGTTGGAGTAATGAAATTCATTTTCAATCATGCCCTTTGATGAGCTGTCCAGGGTGTACTCTGGCCTCGCCCAGAGTTGGCTGAAATGGGAACCAGCCTCACCACTAACCTAACTAGGATTAAGCATTCAGAGAATGAAATGAAATGAATTTGAGGTGCAGGCCTGTGACCAGAAGGGGCACTGATGTTTCTTCTTTTCAATTCCATCCAGGGCTGCAGAGTCAGCATGTGATTGTTTTGGTGCACATGGGTCTAATGGACACCCACCAGAGTTATCCTGCCAGATGTAGCTGAATATTCATCAGCTTGGTTGTGTACTGAGTGCTGATTAATCGGCTGGTGTCTTCTGCACCACTTAATTGAAGGATACAGGCGGCCGAGGGGCTTATAATGTTAATGCAACTTTTGTTTATCTCAAACATTCTCTCTTGGATAATTTGGGATTGTGCCCAGAATCAGGTGCTGGTGTCCCCCCCCCCCCCCCCATCACACACACACACAAGTTGCTTTGTCTTTAACTAATTTCAGCCTAGCAACAACCAAGGGTCCCATCACTCCCTCATCATTGTGGACTGCCAGGAAATGGTAATCGGTTTTATGATTGATTTTTGACATTTGCTAAAAAGGGTTGTGACAGGAAGGGCATCCGACGTAAAAACCTCTGCCAAATCAAACGTGCGAATCAGATGATTCGCTGTAGCGACTCCCGAGTGAAAGGGAAAAAGCCGAAAGGAAGACAGGCTCTGTATTTGCATGAGAACCTTGTTGGTGTTTTCTTTCCCTTATCTCCTTTTGGTGTTTTTCTGAAAAGATGTGTTGGATTTGCTTGTTAAACAAGTCAAGAGTTTATCAACAAAAGTGCATTTTCTACATGATCCAGCATGTCTTTTGAATGTGGATGAAATAGAAACCCACTGTCACATACTACTTTTCAGGCAGGTTGTGGAATTGTTACCATGACGAACCCTTTTCAGAATCCCTTTACGGTTGTGTGTGTTTAGATTAAGTTTCGAGATAATGTAGTGTACAATAATTTCACCAATTGTGACTTGAATTGGAAATGTTTAGCTTTGAGTGGATTTTTCACTGCCAGCTGTCATGGGGTTTAGTTTGTTGTATGTAATGTTTGTCTCACAGCAGTAAAATTTATACAGATTTAAACAAAAAGATTTTGCATAATAGATAGTAATGTACATGTCTGTTTAGCCTTTTGAGTTAAAATTGACCCCCTCTGAAGTATTTTTGTTGTTGTTGTTGTTTTTTTTTCTGGTTTTAATGTGTCTAGAAGAAATGTAGAGTTAACTTGTGTACATTGACACATGTGATAGTTTTGCTACTGCCCGACAGTCTAAAATCTTTTCTTTTCCCTTTCAGATACGAGATGAGTTTGATAAAGGTGAGTCAAATTCCTCTCCCATATCATGTTTGTTTTAATGTGCAGATAGGTGAAAGAGGAAAAACAACTGGTTCTGATTGTGTGTGACTGCCGTACTGGTTGCCATTTAAAGCACTCAACCTTGCTTGTGTAGAACATCACAAGCAAGGAAACATTTTGCATTGCACATATGGTCTCAGTGTCTCACACGTGTATTTATTTAGTGCAGGAACTCTCAACCTTCCGGTTACTGATGCAGAACTTGTGCAAAATTACTTACAGTAAGGCTTTTAGGGTTGGATTGGGAAATCTGCTGTCTTTAGAAGTGTGCAGGAAATATCCGAGTTTGACGTTTTCTGGGCATCCCCCACAAGTTCCTGAATTTAAACTAATAACCTTCTAGCCATCACTGTCACCACTTGAAACTATTTTCATTGGAACTGACCGTTCCCGCCAGATCCAGGTTGATGCTGCTGTTCCGAATGGTTTTCATTAAACTGGCAGAGAGTGTTACATTAAGGACACACCGACCAGGAAATGGCTATAGTGTATGTAAATGGAGACAGTGATGCCAGACAGATGTGGTAATGGACAGCCAGCTGTGCCTTTCTGTTCAGACCAATTTCAACTCGGCTCACATAGTGGTGTAATAACCGCTTAATTAACAGCATGTATGTCCCACAGTCTTCACATACGCGCGATTTATAACCTCCAAAAGCTTAGGACTCTAAAGCGTTTAATGTCATAACGAAGGCTGGTAATTACTTTAGAGACCATAGTGTACCACCAGGTCCCTGAGGGGAGTGTGGATGTGCTCTAGCTGCCTTCTGGCCTCACGCTAACCTTCTCATCATCAGCAGAAGGTTGGCGGAGGATGCAGGCCGAGCCCCTCAGCAGAGAGCCCTTGGGGAACTAAGTAAGCGTCCCTCTGAAAGCCTTGGCTCCTTTCCAAGTGGTAGTATTTCTTCGTGTGTGTGTGTGTGTGTGTGTGTGTGTGTGTGCGTGCGTGTGCACGCGCGTGCGAGCAAGACTCTTATGTTTAATCGAAAGGTGCATTGAGCAATGTCGAGTTCTAACAGGTTTTGTTCCAGTGTAATAAAACTTTTCCTCAAACCGTTGGTATGCATAATCTAGAAAGGTATTACATCATTGGCCATTTTTTTTCTTTCATTTTCATGTTGGTTCCATCACTTTTTGACAAAACATTTGAGCACATCGTGCTACCTAAACATCTGTCTTCCATTTTGTTTATATCTGCATTGTCCTGCAAATCAACTAAAACCTCTGCATGTCCAGAGGCATACAAAGCCATTAAACCACAACTAAAAACAAATAGTATCCTGAACGCCTGACTGGGCTTATCGGCAGAACGCCAGTCTAGTGCTCCAAGTTCAGAGAAGTCTGATAGCGGTGTTATTACGTGTTTAGTGTTTTTTTTTTTTTTTTCAAATATAAATGCATCAGATAATAAAATAGAAAAAACCCTAACAAAACAGAACCCTGTTCCTAAGAAAGGTTGAAGGAGAGGAAAGGCAATTGAGCAATAATGGCCTTTGGCAAAATAACACAGCATATGTTACGCCAGTGCCAGATTAAAGGAGGCTTTTGTTGAGGGTAGAGGCCCAGCCATCGATCCTTCTCTCACTCCCTCCATCCGGCATTTCAATGGACATCCCTCCAGAGAGCCACCGAGCCTCTCCGTCGCAACAATAGGCCTCTCCATTACACTGACAAACAAGGTTAGGACAAGGGGCTCTTCAAAGTATACCCAATTGTTGCACTGAACTTTTTTTCCTTTGCCAGTGTCTCCTCAGATCAGCTTTAACGGTTCTTGCAACCGTCCATTCTTTTGGGCTGATCTTGACCTCTTGTGGCAGACAAAAAGTTTTTAAATGAATGATTAGAAATGTGATGTTTTGTTATGGTTAGTGGGTTTTTGTGGATTACTCTGATCAAAGATCAAACATTCTTTCCTTTTTCTCCTCACGTTTCAATGCAGCTTTGTGTTCTCTGATCTTCCTACTAGCTTCATGTTTATCCCCAGTCTATTAAAAAGAACCTTGAAGCATGTTTTTAAACCCCTTATTTTGTTTAGTAAGGCTCATGGATCATTTTGGTTGATTTGGACTTGCGTCCACAATTAAACAAACTAAAATGCCAAAAAAGAAAGAAAAAATATCATGCTTGTGGAGTGTGTTCACCTGAAAACAAAAAATCAGGGTTTCATTTGTCCGTGTGAATCTATCCAGAACACACTACATTACAAAACAAAAACGTACCCGTCAGTCATGTCTCCAGACGATCCATCTATTTATAGAAGTGATCATCGGCATGACAGGTGGTGGAATGGGATCGAAATTTTTCGAGGCGATCTCAGCAGACTTGGCCACATCTGTTGATTTGTAGATTTACTTTCCATTTATTATGGTGCACTTGCTTTATGTTTGCGCAATGCTCTTAACCAGTTCATCACTTATATAACTGTTTACATGACTATTCTCGTTCATTCTTATGAAATTGTTGCATTTATGAGTCAAGATTTTTTTAATTGAATATCTGCATTTTCTTCCTCTTGTTTAGATGTACCTGTTATCCAGCAGATCAGGAGAGCATACAAATATTTTCAAGATTACAGACAGGTGAGTCAAATCTGTTATACTTTATACAGTGGAACCTCAACTTACGAAAGCCCCAACAAACGAAAAATCAAGGTTACAAAAAGCATTTTCCCAAAATTTTTTGTCTCTGGATACGAAACAAGTTCACGTTACGAAATCATCATCTCAAAAATTCAAACAATCCACGAGTTGCTCTCCCATTGAATATCTCCCAACATCCCGCCCCCCCGCTGGCCTCCCATTGGCTATGAGGGATGACGCAGCTCCCTCCCACTGGCTATCTCCTAACATCCCGCCCCGCTGGCCTCCCATTGGCTAGGAGGGATGATGCAGCCCCCTTGAGCAGCAGCTTGTTTCATGAGTTATTCAAGTGTGCTCATTGCAACTTTATTTTTTTGGCTCAGGCTTTTAACCTTGTATAAACATTTGTAAGATTACCTTAAAAGGTATGCTTTGATAATTTTTAAAGGGTAGTATTAGGGGCCTTGGAAAGAATCACGCGTAAAATGCGGTTCAACTTACAAAAAGTCCAGGTTACGAAACCACTTCCGGAACGAATTAATTTCGTAAATTGACGTATCACTGTATATGCGAACAAAATAACACATGTTTACACTTGTTTGCAAACAATTCTGTTCATTTCAGATGATCATTGAACCCACAAGTCCAAAGCTTCTCCCCGACCCACTGAAAGAGCCGTATTACCAGCCTCCATACACACTGGTGCTAGAACTCACTGATGTTCTTCTTCATCCAGAGTGGTCGGTATGTACAGTGGTGCAATCAAAGCATCCCGGCCTGTTTTGGTCCCCATTTTGTCTTTGTTTCTTAAAGACTGAGTCAGTTTATTGAGCAGTTTTCAGTTTTGAACGCTTAGGATTTTGTTGTTTGTTTGCTCCCCCTCATGGTTACGGTATGCATCTCAAGTTCATATTCACCCCTCTTGAGATTTAAATACGGTAGCATGATAGTTTACTGGATAGCATGTATGCGTCACAACAAGATGGTCCTTGGTTTGAGTCCCAGGCTCAGTTCAGTTCAGTTCATTTTCTGTACCCGCTTAATCCTAATGTGGGTCACAGGGAAGCTGGTGCCCATCCCAGCCAACTTCGGGCGAGGGCAGAGTACACCCTGGACAGCTCGCCAGGCCATCGCAGGGCAGAAACACGCTGACGGCTTTGCAGCCTACTCTTGTCGAAAGTCAGCAATGGTTCTTTTACATGCCTCACACCATAGACAGTGGGAGACATGGCCGGCCTTTGATAACCCAGTTAGCTGCACTGGGGGGGGACAGTGACAACCTTGTGGAGAGTGGGACTCGAACCCCCAACCTTTGGATCAGCGATCCAGCGCCCTATACCACTAGACCACCACTGCCCGTCCCAGGCTTAGGCATTCCTATATTCTCGTTTTTTTTTTTTTTTTGCGTGGGTTTCCTCCAGGTACTCTGGTCTCTTCCCTTCATCCAAAGAAGTGCACATTTGGCTAATTGGCTTTTCCAGATTGCCCCTAGGTGTGGTTGTGTCTTTGTTTGACCATACAATTGGTCTGGCGAGCTGTTCAGGGTGTATTGTGCCTTTACCCAGTATCAACTGAGAGAGGTGTCAGCTTCCTCAGAACTCCAGTTGGCTTCAGCGGTGTGAGAAAGAGAGTAGACATTAATACCTGGGATGCTACATCAGCTTGTGGAACTTAAAAATAAGAGATGAAATGTATCAAAACAGAATTTGTTTGCTTTTTGGTGAAGGTGTTGCAATCATAAGTGTTTGTTAGTCTATTTTTTCAGTTTGCCTGTGAACAGAATCCTGACCACACCCATGCAACATTTCACCAAACTTGGCAGGGACACTGTTTATCTGAGCCCCAAAGATTATTTGATTTTTGCAATGTCTAGGTCAAAGGACAGAGCCAGGTTTTAATGTTTTGGTAGAAAGGGCACTTTTGAAATGAGTTGCGGAAGACATACTGTTAATATAGGACACTAACAGGAAACCATATATGAACGTTTGAATTAAACAATCACATTTGACTTTGAGTGACCCTGAAAGGTGAAATAAAGGTCACATGATTTTGAGCGATTAACGTTGAAACGAGTGTCGACAGACATGCTGTTACTATGGAGTACTAATAGGGAAATTAGTGGGCCTTCAAATGAGGCAGTTACCTTTTGACTTTGACCTTGACCTTCAACGGTCATACGCCAGCCATGTCATAAAACTGTTAATCTGGTCAGCAGATTGGTAAGTAAACGCAGTTCCCATATCAGGCCTATTTGCTATGTTATCCATGCTGTGTGGTGGAGATTCCTTGCACTCAGTGATTGACAACAGTGAATGCTCAGGGACAATATAGACCCGGGGTCGGGAACCTATGGCTCACGAGCCATATGTAGCTCTTTTGATGACTGCAGCTTGCTCTCAGATAAATCAGGTGGCCTTTATTAACAGAATAACCAATACATAATTTCGCTGTCCTTTAAATAAAAATACAGAAAAAGCCATCAAATGAAACGAAAACGGATAATTAAATCTCATGCATTTTAATCTATACATCTACTTTCAACGCCGCTTGTCGCTGTGGTGCGCAGAGGAGAGCCAATCCTTTCTGTACTCCAGTGTGTGGGCGGGTCCGATGCCTTGAAACTCTAATTTTATTGGAATATATGCAACAGCCTGCGTGAGTTTTTTTTGTTTTTGTTTTGTTTTTTTGTTTTTTTTGGGTAAATTTCCCTCGTTTTTGATCCTCTCATTTGCATGAAGCCTAGCACAGCTGGCAATCAAAGCACAAATGGACAGACATAGATAAACTTCAACCCGCAGAGCAGCTGATTGCCAAATCTTGGGACGCGCTTCCTGTCACATACCAAACACTGCAGCGTGTGAGTCCTGTCGTATTGACCATGTTTGGAGCAGTCCTTCTCATACGTGAAAAACATCAAGACCAACCTGCGGTCACGCTTAACAGATGGAAGCCTAAAGACTGCATGAAGCTGAACCTCAGCACGTATCAACCTGACTACAAAGCCATCAGCAACACCATGCAGCACTCAAATTGTTGGTCTTCTTTTTCCATTTAGTTGTATTCAGTTATTAAAATATATATGGCTCTTAGAGGATTTGATTTTTAAATATGTGTTTATTTTTTGGCTCTCTTAGTCAAAAAGGTTCCCGACCCCTGATGTAGACTTTTGACTGGGCTGACGGCTCTGTACCTGCTGCAGACACTGAACAATGTGTGTCTGTTAACATTTATTGTGCAAAGGTTTACTAGTAAACTATTGCTACTAACTGTTCATGGTGTCTGTGTGCAGTTGGCCACAGGTTGGCGTTTTAAGAAGCGGCCAGGCATCGACTATTTGTTCCAGCAACTAACTCCCCTTTACGAGATTGTCATCTTCACTTCAGAAACTGGCATGGTGAGTAGTATGTAGTGGAGGTGCATCTCCAGAGGTTTGGGGAAATACATAAGATGACCGGAATAAAGAGTCTGCACCGGTGGGAGCAGTGCAATTACTGTGGAATTCCACGAATCAGTTTAACCAGTGAACCAGCGTTTAACCCACCACAGACACATGCACGCACACACACACACACACACACACACTCATGACCATGTTTGTCGTGATCACAGCCATGTTTATTATTCTTAAATTTTATCATGCATTATCTGTGGAAACAAAATAAGCAATCCAAAATAAACTGGCTTTAATTTCGTTGTAAAGCCAAACTGCACAGAAAACACACAGCTTTGTACTTGTGTTTTATGTTTTGTTGCACTGGCTGCTGTTATCAGCCATGGTTGTTTACTTGATTACCCATCCTGCAGTTGGCCTTGTTGTGGGTTTTGTGTAGTCTTTTATCTTGGGCACACTCCTTTATTATGTCAACATTGATATGCTAATAAGACCTACATGTGCACTAATTAGGCATCTGTTGTTGCTGTTTCTTCTGTCTCTGAGCCGGAGCGTTCTTTCTGTGTGTCCGGGTATGTCAGGTCAGCTTGCTGGATTCTTCAGCCAAAAAAAAAAAAAAAAAAACCAAAACATTTATCTTATAAGTGATGCTTGCTGCTTTACATCTGTGAAGCTTTATTGGATGGAGACCAGGAACTGACTGCATGCTTCAGTGGTTATTTTGTTCAGACTGTCTCTTTCTTCTCAAACCCTCATAAAGACGACCCATAAAGCCTCACCGTGCAGATCAGCCTCTGCGGTACGTGATGCTCTATAACCCTGCAGGTTTTCATTTCTTGCGAGGATATGGAGTCAGTGTAGGAACGAGATGAGTAAAGCTGAGTGAGGAAAAGACTTTTAATGTGCCTTCTCAGGAAGAGGTGAGACAGCTGGTGTGGTGCTGTGGGAGGTGGAATTTGAACAATCATGTCCGACTTGGTTTGCTAAAAAACATTGTTTTATTCTTTGAAATTGTTTTCACAGTGCCCCGTGTTTCATGGTATCTTTCCTTCCCCATCTCTACTTTTGCTTATAAATCTGTTCAACTCTGAAAATTTTCATATTGTTTATGTTCCTAAAATGATTTCAAGTCCTATTAGTTAATGATTCTCAAAGGTGTATTTAAACGTTCAGAGAGTCCTGCTCCAACACAACAGATACAACTCATTCATTTTATTTATTTATTTAATTATATAATATATATATTAAAAGGAAAGGGTTTTTTTTTTTTTTTTACTGTAATTAAAAGGTTCACTGTGTCTGTGTGTCTTTCATCTCAAAGTTCTAGTGTACATGGTACATTAATAATAGTCCAAGATTTGGGAATGATTTGTTTTCGGACACGAGTTCATAATTCATAGAAACCCCATTTGTGAGCTTTTTCTAACATGAATTGTGTGTCTGAACAGACGGCGTTCCCGCTGATTGACAGCATCGACCCACAGGGCTTCGTCATGTACCGTCTCTTCCGGGATGCCACGCGCTACATGGATGGCCATCACGTCAAGGTAGAGATGATGAGTTAATTTTTGTTCCTGATTTATTCAGTTATTGTGTGTGTGTGTGTGTGTGTGTGTGTGTGATGGGGGGGTCTGTCACTATTTAATAGCAGCCTCTTTTGAACAACTGTAGTTGTTTTACTTGCGATATATAAACTATTTATGTTGGCCCCTTCTC
>CM045747.1:25988081-25995581 GCA_024760905.1 Plotosus lineatus | reverse complement strand
GTGGGACTCGAACCCCTAACCTTAGGCTCATCGATCCAGTGCTCTTTACCACCAGACCACCACTGTCACTGTGGACACATGAGCACCAGACCAATAATGAATCAGCCTTTTATTACTGATATCACTTTGACAAACTGAAGCCGTTTTCAGTGACGTTTTATCTGATGTGACTTGTCCCAAACCATTATGAACAGGCAGCACTTTCTACAATGCGTCCCTCAGTCCACAGCTCATTTAATTTATTTCTTACACAAACTCGTATATTATCCAATATTAAAATATTTTGGAACCAAAGGTTTTTTTTTTTCTCCTTTACTGCGCTTAAAGACGTATTTCTTGTATGTCGGTTTTAGATTTCTAAACGTACCATTTGGCTTCACTTTTTCAGTTTGTTTTGTAATCACTGTATATGATTAACTGTACAGTATATATTGTGTATTCTCATCGATCTTACATAATCTAGCATTTGTTTTGTGGGTTATTTAAGCCTTTTCTTTTTCTCCCACTGTTTTTTGTTTTGTTTGTTTATTTTTTTGTCCTCAGGACGTGTCTTGTTTGAACAGAGACACCTCCAAAGTAATTATAGTGGACTGCAAGCGAGAAGCCTTCAGTCTGCAGCCCTTCAATGGCATGGCACTGCGCAAGTGGGATGGCAACTCGGAGGACCGCACACTCTATGATCTCGCCGCCTTTCTTAAAAGTAAGTGAAGTACGTATGTAAGAATGGAGTTTCTATGACTTTCCACATACACAACAAGTCCTTACCGTGCTTTATCCTGTGCAGCAATTGCAATGAGTGGTGTGGAGGATGTGCGTACTGTACTGGAAAACTATGCTCATGAGGAAGATCCCATTGATGCCTTTAAAAGGAGACAAGCACAACTCGCACTGGTATGTTGACCTTATCGTATGATGCATTATTATTCCACACGCAATCCCAGTCAGTTGAGACATTAAATCTACTTGTTGGAGAATCCGGTGATATTTTAGATTATGATTATTGGCTAAAAAGAAACTTTCCAGCACCACTGTCTATGTACCACCTGAGAAATACAGCACCTGACTGGTCTGCAACAAGCTGCAATGCACTACAATTTTCTGACACCTTTCTATCATAGCCAGCTTAATTGTGTCAGCAGTTTGTGCTACTGTAGCTCCTCGATGGGATCAGACCACCTGTACTAGCTTCGCTTCCCACTGCATTGATGACACTCTTACAAGGTCACTGAGTGGACGTCCTAGGACCACCCTTAGTAGGTACAGTGGTATCTCACCTTACAAAATTAATCCGTTCCAGAGCCTTTTTCTTAACCTGCATTTTTCATAAATTGAACCGTATTTTACATGTAAAACGTGTTATTCGTTCCAAGGCCCCCAATACTACCCCCTAAACCCTTTAAAAATTATAAAAGCATACCTTTTAAGACCTCCTTCTGCTTCAATATCGTACCGATGGTAGACGGGTTTGGCCATATTCCTTTGCGATATCACTCGAGCCCGTTTCTTCCTCTCACCCGCCCGGAAATCACACACACACATACACACGCGCGCGTGCGTGTAAATTGACCATGTCTTAGCAGAGTTATAATCTTACAAATGTTTATGGAAGGTTAAAAGCCTGAGTCAAGAAATAAAGTGTAAAACAACAGTAACTCTGTCCTTTACACGAAAAGTATTATGGTAGATGCAGCTGCATAATAGCCAATGGGAGGGAGCTGCATCATCCCTCTTAGCCAATGGGAGGCCAGTGGGGCGGGATGTTGGGTGATAGCCAATAAGAGGGAGCTGCGTCGTCTCTCCTAGCCAATGGGAAGCCAGCGGGGCGGGATGTTGGGAGATAGGCAATGGAGGTAGCTGCGTCATCCCTCCTAGCCAATGGGAGGTCAGCAGGGTGGGATGTTTGAACGTCATTCATGGGAGAGCAGCTCGTGCATTGTTTGAATGGTGCGTTTTAGTGTTTGAATGGTTGCATGGCGCGTTTGAATTTTTAAGATGGTGCTTTCGTAACGTGAACTTGTTTCGTATCCAGAGACAAAAATTTTAGGAAAATGCGTTTCGTAACTTGAATTTTTTTGTTTGGTGAGACTTTCGTAAAGTGAGGTACCACTGTACTTACCACTGCATGCCAGGAATACTTCACAAGACCTGCGGTTTTGGTTATTAATAAATCCAATTGTTTAGCCATCACAGCGTCATTCAGATCTTTATGCAGATGGATCAGTGTGGCCTGACCTATAGGCATGAACTTTGGGTAGGGACTGAAAGAAGACGATTGTGAATACCAGCAGCTGAAATGAGCTTCCTTCGCAGTGTGGCAGGGCTCTCCTTCAGAGATAGGGTGAGACGTTCTGTTATCTGGGAGGAGCTCGGAGTAGAACCGCTGCTCCTCTGCGTTGAGAGGGAAGACTATGTCTCTTGGCTGGTTTGGGAACACCACAGTGTTTCCCTGGGAGAGCTGAAGGAAAGGGCCAGGGAGAGGAATGTCTGGACCTCACTATTTAAATTTCCTCCCCCGTAACCCGAACCCGGGTTAAACATAAGATGATCTTTACGCTTCTTCATTTTTCCTGCTTCCAACACATAAACTTGAAGAAGTGACTGCATTTTCTGCCTATTTATGGATTTATATTTGCCAGATGTGACTGTAATGAGATAATCAAGTTCTCTGCTTTTCAGTGGGCAAATTATCTTTATTAATAATGTTTAAAAAGAAAAAACTGATCGGCTCCTGAGTGGCACATCGACATGATGTGTGATTATTAGCCCAGAGATTGCACGTTCGAATCCGGGTTAATGCACACCCATGTCATGGAAGGGACATGTGCATGCTTTTGCCCCTCCCTGGTTGGTGGTGGTCGATGGTAATACCTGAAGGGTTTGAATTGGATGCGACTAATTTAAAAGAAAATGGGGGGAAAAATTTAACAAAAAAAAAAAAAAATCCCTACAGATACCGTAATACAAATTAAGGTCAATGCTCGGTTTTGTAAAATAAACAATAAGATCAGAACTTTTTTCCTTTTAATATGATCTATGATCTGTACACTTTTAATTTGAATCATGTTTTTTCAGGGATGTGTAGACTTTTTATGTTCACGTTATAGTCAGAATTGAGAATCAATCCTGCTATAAAGAATTTTTATGTACTTAATTTTGAAATATTTAAATTGCTGAAATTGAAATGGTAATCTATATTCAGTCAAAAAAGAAACTTCACACTCGTTTGGTGGTCAATAACTTGAACAGAGGAAAAGAAGGGTCGGAAATCATCATTTTATTTCATTCTTTAACAATGAATGATGGCGCACCATGAAAATCAAGTTCATCATTTCATCAGTTCCACCGGAAATGCCACGGAAACTTGACAAAGTCTTCTGTCCAACATACATGTTCGATGGGGTTATGGTCGGGAGACCTTGAGGGCTACTCCATGACCTCTAAACAATTAATTCCGAATGGATGTTGCAGTGGCGAATCGATTTCGCAAATAACGTAAGACGATTTGACGGTCCTCTGCTCGTGACGTCATGCGTGGTCTTCCTGAACGAGGTCTGTCTGCTGTGGTGTCTGTATGTTGGAGACGTGTCCGTAGATCATGGATAGTCCGTCAACTGCATCCCATAGCCCGCGCAACGTCAGCGACGGACGTTCCCGTATTCAGCATGCCGACGGCACATTCACGTTGAATGTTTGAGAGTCGTGGCATTGAAAATCACCGCGTAATTATCGGTAAAGACTTGTTTTTCCAATAAGTCACACTGTCGTGCTAATTTAGCAAAAATGCACGTGTCTCACAAGGTCACATGACTAGAAAAATGAGAAAACACACTTTTCATTGAATGTACGCTCGCACGTGCTTCGTGCATGTGCACATGGAAGTGGCTTTATGGCTGAAGTGCACTTGGGTGGGGTACCTAACCCCGAACTGCTCTCCAGGCGTCCACTGCTCCTGTGTGTGTGTGTGTGTGTGTGTGTGTGTGTGTGTGTGTGTGTGTGTGCTCACTGTTTACATAGCTGTCTTAATACAGAGCTAAATTTCCCTTTTAGGATAACAAACTAAAATATTCTGAATTGGTTCCTTGTCTTTTATGATCTGTATTTGATACCTTGCTCGTGTTTGTGTGTAGGAGGAGGAGCAGAGGCTGGTGGATATTTCTCAGCAGAAGAAGCAGGGTTTATCTCTGGTTTCCATCGCAGGCCGCTTCTGGTCTCGCAAGCAGCAATGAAGGTGGTCTTCACGTAAAGCTGGCAGTACCTGGTCGCGCTGGGCAGTAACTGGTCACTGGGGAAACACCATAGTCACTAGCAGGTGGTCTTCCTGGCTGCATTTAGAGGGAGAATCAAAACACGGGAGGGGAAAAACATCCGGTTCCTGCAACGGAACACTTGCCACCATGTTGTGCAAGAGGAGCTGGAAACTTCAAAAAGATATTTGGTTACTTGTGTGCCGGTGAAGGCATTTTCTGGACTCGATACAGCCTGCAGCACGCCTTCCTCTTATCTCAGATGTGTGTGTATCTACAGATTTGTTCCAAAGGTCTACCTACCTGGACCAATTTCTCACCACTCCTTAACTTCATACATTGTTTCTAGTCATACAGAACCATGTCATCAGTCACACTTTGTATTGAACCCAGTCAGTGCTAGGAGAGTGTGTGCATCTTGTACTAGACCCGAGTCCTGGTTTAGTGCTAATATACACCCGGTATGCAGCACTGATTGGGTATGTCCAATTCATTATAGTAAGGGGTTGCGTTCTCTTGCTGCTGTAAGGACTGCATCTGTGTCGCAGCACACCAGACCATAGCTGATATAAAATGAAGTCGCATCTCTTCATGACATTGATGGGACTGCACATGACCATTCCTCTTTCGAGCTGCAATGGTACACTATGTCGAATGTGCTTGTATAATGTGTTTAATGTGAACCTGAACCATTTAAATGACCTTCAATAAATAAAATATTTGACTTTCCATAATCATAGCGCCCACCCCCACCCCTTTCTTGCCCTTTATTAATCCTGTGCAGGGGACTGAAATGACCTTTGAAAAATAAACAAAGAGGATGTGCTAGTTTTGTGTATGAATGAGTGTGATCACATTTAATAAGCGCAACGGTATTCATTAATTTATGGTACTAATCATAACGGTTACAAGTCCGGTAAGATTACTCGTAACATTTCCTGCACTTTTGGCAGCATTTTCCACTTTCAATATGGATCATGTCTTTTGTTCATGCTTCCTCCTATGTTGCTTTTCATTTAATTATAATAGAGAACATCTTTTCACACTTTTTAATCGGGTTTGTAAATTGTAAAAGGAAAATAATAACTAATGTGTACTGTACACCACTTCAAGTAATTCTGATGTAGCCTAATCCATTGATTCATTCATTCATTTTCTGTAACTGCTTAATCCTAATTAATGTCATGGGGAGACTGGCGCCCATCCCTGCTGATTTCGGACGAAGGCGGAGTACACCGTGGACAGCTCGCCAGGCCATTGCAGGGCGGAAACATGCTGGTGGCTATGCAGCTACTCTTGTCAAGAGTCAACAATGGTTGTTTTACATGAACCTCTCACCATAGACAGAGAGACATGGCCGGCCTTTGATAACCCAGTTAGCTGCACTGGGAGGGGGGGCGGGGGGGCGGGGCACAACTCTTTGAGAGTGGGGCTTGAACCTCCAGGGATCAGTGATCAGGCCACCATGTGTCACCTAATCTACATGTTTTATTTTATTCATTCATTTTTTTTTTTTTGAACCACATAATCCTAATAAGCGTTGCAGGTAGGCTGGTGTCCAGCTCAGCCAATTCTGGGCGAGGGCAGAGTACACCCTGGACACTTTTCAAGGCCATCACAGGGCAAAAAAAAAAAAAAAAAACCCACTGCCACTGCTGTTAGTCTTGAGATCAACAATGTTTCTTTTACATGAACCTCTTATCACAGACAGTGAGAGACTCCAGGTAGCTGCTCCGTGAACCAGTTGATGGTGGGGCTTGAACCCTGTACATTAGGGTCAGTGGTCCAGCACCCTCGCAGCTGTAGTTTAGTTTAGATAATATTTAAAACTTACACTTTTCAGGTCCAATCTGAACCCAATGAGCAATTGCCAGTTTAATTTATAGCTACAGTGACTTTTTTTTTTTTTTTAACCAACAAAACCAGTGTAATTTTGTGCTGAAAGCAGTAGAACTGTACACAGGTCCTGTTTCTGCAGCAGAAATCCAGTATCTGGATCTGACTGATCTGACTTGATCTGAACCATGCAAGGAATGTACCTGATCGTACAACCTCCTGAGAAGGCCGTGAGCAGCACCATGCTTGTTTTTTTTTTTTTTTTTTTTTTTTTTTTTCCTTCTCCTAAATGCCCAAGGCATGGTGCAAGTCACCGAGTGTGTAGGTGTTAAACTTTTGCTTTTGTTTTCACGCCTTGGTGCTCAGCAGACGGCCACGTTCCACAGTGTCATCGAGCAAAGTTCAAGCGCGTGCGCACACCACCCGCCCACTCTGCAGCCCTCCGTGTTCAGTCCATGCTTGAAACGTGTTATTCTGCACGACGCGCGTAGTAAACAAAATACTCTGGGTCGCTGCATTCCACCTGAAGATTCGACTAAAATGCCCTTTAATGCTCGACGTGCTTCTCACTGCAGCTCCTGACCAAACTGCACCCCGAACAACAAAAGCCATGCGAACAAAAGCCATGCGCAAGAGTGACACTTCTGCACCCAGCGCACGAGCAGGAGGTCAGTGATGTGTTGGTGGGAACAAACGTAGCTCGAGCGCTGTAAAGTGTCACACTTTACACCTCGACACATTCACAATTTGTGGGCGCACCGTGCCTTCTGGCACCGCTTCACACCTTCCCAAAAGTCCGGGGTGTGTGCCTTTCCGACCATCCTGGTCCCCACTCATCCTCTTCCTCCTCTTCATCCTCCTCCACCTCTTCATCTTCCGCCTCTTCATCCTCTTCCTCCTCATCCTCTTCATCCTTATCATCATCATCCTCCTCCTCCTCTGCATCCTCCTCCTCCTCATCATCATTCTCTTCATCCTCCTCCTCTTCATCCTCCTCATCATCCTCTTCTCCTCTTCGTCCTCCTCCTCCTTCATCCTCCTTATCCTCTTCCTCCTCCTCCTCCTCCTCATCATCCTCTTCATCCTCCTCCTCATCATCATCCTCATCATTCTCTTCATCCTCCTCCTCCTCCTCATCATCATTCTCTTCATCCTCCTTATCCTCTTCCTCCTCTTCATCCTCCTCATCATCCTCATCATCCTCATCATTCTCTTCATCCTCCTCATCATCATCCTCTTCATCATCTTCGTCCTCCTCATCATCATCATCATCCTCTTCATCCTCCTCCTGCTCATCATCCTCTTCATCCTCCTCATCATCATCATCATCATTCTCTTCATCCTCCTCCTTATCATCCTTTTCCTCATCCTCCTCCTGCTCCTCCTCATCATCATCATCCTCTTCATCCTCCTCCTCCTC
>CM045747.1:25943081-25980581 GCA_024760905.1 Plotosus lineatus | reverse complement strand
TGATCGAAGCAAATCAAGTAAAAAATATATATGTACAGTGGTACCTCACTTTACGAAAGTCTCACCAAACGAAAAATTCAGGTTACGAAACGCATTTTTCGAAAATTTTTGTCTCTGGATACGAAACAAATTCACGTTACGAAAGCACCACCTCAAAAATTCAAATGCGCCATTCAAACAATGCACGAGTTGCTTTCCCAGTGGTTGTCTCCCAACACCCTGCCCCGCTGGCATCCCATTGGTTTGGAGGGAGCTGAATCTCCATAATACAGTACTGTACCCATAATGCTTTTCGTGTGCCTCGACCCATTGTTTGAGACACGCATGAAGGAGAGTTGTACTGTTGGTTCGTGAGTTTCGTGAGTTTTTTGAGTGTGCTCATTGCAGCGTTATTTTTCGTTATTAATCATGAGCCCCAAGAAAGTGATACCCGGTGAGACTGAAAAGAAGACGCGGGCTCCGTTATTAATAAAAGTAAAACAGGAGATGATAAAAAAATATGAAAGTGGGATTCGGCTGAGTGAAATCGCAAAGGAGTATGGCCGAAACCCCTCTACAGTCGGGACCATATTGAAGCAGAAGGAGACATTAAAAGCGGAGATACAGTGACGGAGGCGATTATTTCGGAAAACGCAACAGCCATATTTAAGGACCTCGTGAAGGAGGGTGGGGGTGAGAGCTCTTCGGATCAGCAACCCCCGGACTTTAAAGCGTCGCACGTGTGGTTCGAGAGATTTAAAAAAGGTAAATGATTTTCTTTTACTTTTAATACATATTTCATACAAAATTGTTGTAATTTTATAATTTTTAAAGGGTTTATGGGGTAGTATTGGGAGCCTTGGAACGAATCATGCGTTTTACATGTAAAATGCGGTTCAACTTCCGAAAAATGCAGGTTACGAAAAAGGCGCTGGGACGGATTCATTTTGTAAGGTGAGGTACCACTGTATATTTATATATAGTATACTTTAAGCTTCTTATTTTTAAATGGCATGATTTTATGAGGAAGGACGAGTTAATCATTGCTTATCAACTAATCAGTAGAGTCATTTACGTGGTGGACATCTTTGTTTGTTCAGTGAATCCATTCATACGTTTTCTGAACCGCTTAATCCTAATTAGGGTCGTGGGCAGGCTGGCACCCATCTCGGCCAACTCTGGGCGAGGGAAAAATACACCCAGGCCATCACAGGGCAGAAACATGCTGACGGCTATCCAGTCTACTCCTGATAAAAGTCAGCAATGGTTGTTCTACTCGCTTGTCTTCATAGACAGTGAGCGACATGGCCAGCCTTTGCTAACCCAGTTAGCTGGGAGGTGTTCAGTGAATGGTTCTGAGTAACACTGTAACTATTACAATGTAAATACAGTAGTATCTTAAATCTGCACAAGTGAATAGCAAAAACAAACAACCCACCCACCCCAAAACTTCCACTGACCCTGTTCTGCACAAAGAAATAAGATTCCCCCAACTTTTCTTTTCTTTTCTTTTCTTTTTTGCCATTGGATGTGAGCATTTTGCGATGAGTCTGACATTGTTCCCTGAGAACTTGATGATCTTTATTAACAATAACCTTTAGTAAAATAACTGAGGATGAAATATACAGTGGACTTTCGACAAGAGAGGGGCCGGTGGGGTAGTGGTTAGGGTGCTGGGCTCATGATCGGGAGGTTATGAGTTCAAATCCCAGTTAGACCCTCACTGTGCTAAGACCCCTGTGCAAGGTCTCAACCACAAGTGTGTCTCTGTTCACCCAGCAGTATAAATTTTTTTTTTTTTTTTTTTACACCCGAGCCTCGTGGCTCATCAGGCCGGTGCTTATCCCCGGTTTCCATAGCGTGAAGCTACCAGGAGTTCAACTCCCCCTGGATGGGACGCTAGTCCATGGCAGGTTACCTTCCCAGTATATTTTTACTGGTACCCATTTTCTACTGCTGGGTGAACAGAGGCACACTTGTGGTTGAGACCTTGCCCAGGGGTCTTAGCACAGTGAGGGTCTCAGTGGGATTTGAACTCACAACCTCCCGATCATGAGCACAGCACCCTAACCACTACGCCACCGGCCCCAGCAGTATAAATGGGGACCAGTAAAATATACGGGGAAGGTAACCTGCGATGGCCTAGCGTCCCATCCGGGAGGAGTTGAACTCCTAGTCGCTTCACGCTATGGAAACCGGGGATAAGCACCGACCTGATGAGCCACTGGGCTCGGGTGTAAAAAGCCCAAAGGACTTTACCTTTCGACAAGAGTAGGCTACATAGCCGTCAGTGTGTTTCCGCCCTGCAATGGCCTGGCGAGCTGTCCAGGGTGTACTCTGCCCTCGCCCGGAGTCAGCTGGGATGGGTGCCAACCTCCCCGTGACCCTAATGGATTAAGCGGTTACAGAAAATGAAGGAATGAATGGATGTACTGTACAGTACCATTGGCTTAAAAACCCAAAAGAGAGCGTCGCTGTGTAATCTGTGTGGAACAGCCACCATTGTGGATACTGTGGGGCATTGGGAAGAGAAACTTTAATAAAAGCACCTTGCATATGTTTTTCTGTTCTCTACAGGATCTGGTGAATGACTACTCGTGCACATGCCCTCGGGGCTTCTATGGAAAGAATTGTGAGACGAGCACAATGACCTGTGCCGATGAACCATGCTTCAATGGTGGAACCTGTGTGGAAACAACAGCTGGAAGTTACTCTTGCCGCTGCCTTCCTGATTATATGGGCTCCAACTGCGAGAAGAAAATTGACCGCTGCAACAGCGCCCCCTGCGCCAATGGTAAGCAATGCGGCGTCTAACAACACAGAAAAGCAAACATAATGAACTATATTTCTATGAAGTCCTTATCTAAAACATTCAGGCTGTTTTGCTAGTCTGGCCTTTCTTAGCTGTCATCATATTGCACCAGTATGTCTATAGCTTGAGATGCATCCATTTAGCATTACTTCCAACCTCACAAAGATTGCTACTCGAACCAGATAGGAGAGACGCCAGTTTGTCTCACATGCTGATATAGTGTGGAAGATAAACCTGCCACGATTATGCAATGCAGGGGTGCTCTTGCAAAAGAAACATAACACACTTTTCCCATGCGTGCTAATTAAGTGTTACAATTTTGCTGCAAGTTAACTTGGTTATCAAAGGCCAGCCATGTCTCTCGCTGTCTATGGTGAGAGGCATGTAAAAGAACCACTGCTGACTTTTGCCAAGAGAAGGCTGCATTGATGTCAGCGTGTTTCTGCCCTGCGATGGCCTGGTGAGATGTTCAGGGTGTACTCTGCCCTCGTCAAGAGTCAGCTGAGATGGGTGCCAGCCTCCCCGTGACCTTATTAGGATTAAGCGGTTTGGAAAATGAATGACTGATGTATTTTGTTGCATATATTTCCTATAAATAAGCTACATCATCTCTGACCACCGCATTTTCTGGGCCATAAGGTGCACCGGATTATAAGGCGCAATAGCAACGAACGACGCCTGAATGGGCACTGTCCACACATAAAGCGCACTGGATTATAAGGCGCATCAAACAGAATAAAGGTCAGATAAGTCAAACTTGATTCAACTTTCACAATAACTCTCATCATTGCTCAGCTGTAACACATGAAATATAAAATCATACACTTCATAATAACTCTCAACATTGTTCAGTTATCACAATATAAAACAATAAACTCACTTTTCAGTTCATTCTTCTTCCACAAATCCATCAAATGCTTCATCCTCAGTGTCTGCGTTTAACAGTTGCGCGAGTTGGACATAAAGCCCGGATTCCTCTATTATTTTTTTATTATATTATTATTATTATTATTATTATCTATTGTTCCCTCGTGCATGGAGTCGCAGATCAATAGAGACGGAGATTAGAAGTCTTCCGGGTCGTGACCTAAACCTCTCTCAGCCGCGCCCCCTTAAAGCGACGATGCATTCACAGTAACAAACATGGCGGTGCTCATTCACAGCGTGAGTATTGTGCTCATTACAGAACGGAGGTCATTACTCTGAAGGAACTGTATCAGTGCAACTTTAAATTCAAGAAGTTTAATCTGAGGTCTCAGGACGAAAAGTGTCGCAGTGCTTTGTCCCGGTGATGAACGTGAGACTCTGATTAAGCCAGCTGAGCATTCAGCGTGTAGAGACGGAGATTCGGTGGAAAAAACCACTCACGTATTACTCAGCGGGTCACCTGACTATGATAGCAGTAATGCCTGTATTTGGACATAAAGCCCGGACCCCTCTAACTTGTGATCTGTTGACATCAATATCTAGCGCTTGGAGTTCTTTGGTTAATCCACCGGAATGATGGTAAGCTCTGAATTAGTTTGCTTCACTTGGATTTTGACAGTTTCAGTGAAATGGAGTCGGCCGCCCGCTTCAGCGCACAAGGCGCGCAGGATTATAAGGCGCACCGGATTATAAGGCGCACCGTCAAAGTTTTCGGGGATTAAAGGCTTTTAAGTGCGCCTTATGGTCAGAAAAAAATACGGTACAACCATTTTAAAATAAATAACTGCATTTGAAGTGCAAGTTTTAGTTTACAGTAAATAGTGGTGTTTTAACCTTTTGTTCCTCATATTCCTTTTTTAAAGGAGCTCAGTGTGTTGACACAGGTCACAGCCTAAAATGCCAATGCCGCCCTGGCTTTAAAGGATTGCGTTGTGAGACCAACATTGACGAATGTGCCCGTAACCCATGTCGCAATGCAGGCACCTGCGTGGATGGCATCAATGACTACACATGTAAGTGCACTTTGGGCTTTACAGGCAAGGACTGCAGTGTGCGTGCTGATGCTTGCAGCCTCTTGCCCTGCAAAAATGGCGGCACATGCTATGCTCACATCAGTGGGCATGTATGCCAATGCCCGCTAGGCTTCATGGGTTTTCACTGCGAGCACAGCCAGCCAACTACAAAACCTCCTGCTGTAGTCAATTTTCCCATTGCCCTGGCGGTCTCCTTTACCCTGGGCCTCATGACATTGACGCTGGTGCTTTGTGCTGCCATCATCCTGCTGAAACAGATGAGACATGGCAACAAATCCATGTTCTCTGCTGTGCGCAATGAACTGGACACCATCAACAACCGCAGTTCTGTGATTTCTAACGTTCATTCCAGCTGCAAAGAGAAAGAAGCTTTTCTCATTCCTGGTGGTCCATTCAAGGTGTCCAACAAGGATGCTGCACTCAACTCCAGCATCATGGATACACTTTCTAATGACAAAGCCAACAATAAGCAAAAGATTTTGGAGTACAATCTGGCCAAAGATGATAAAAACACAAAGGATAAGCTAGATCTGTGAGTGTGTCTTCATTCTTTAAATATTTATCTCTCTGACTGTGTAACAAGGAAAAACTGAAAACAGTCTAAGCCGTTTTTTTCTGTTTGTTTGTCTTGTCTTCAGGAAAAACTCCGAGTCCTCTATTTTAGTCCCCCCTTTAAGCTTCCCGAAAGAGGATTTATATCTTCCTGTATATATCATACCAGAACAAATGGTTTTTGCTACAGAGGTAAGCATCATACTTTACAAAATTATTTCCAGGTACACAGGAGTTTTGGGTATGCTTCTAAATCTGTTTTTAAATCCAGAGTTTAATGAACCCTCCCCTGTCTCTCCCTCTCGCTCCCTCTCATCAGGTTTAAACGGTATTGTCTTATCTGGATCACCTCACTCGTCATCAGGCTTCGCCTGAACATGTTTACATGCTTTTAAAGGACAATTGTAAAGACTATATATCACATTGACATATTTAATATTTATTGATGCTGCTCATATGAAAGGACTACTTTTTGCTGTGGACAATAATGCGCAGACAAAGCAAGAAAAGCAGAAAAGCTTTAGAAGAGTTGAAATTGCATAATTTGCACTACCATTTTTTTATATTCCAATACAGATGAATATAATTGCAAAAGAAAGAAAAATCAAAATCAAAATGAAATGAATCAAAGCATTCTTAATCACACACAACTAAAAGGCAGGACCTTTTCTCTCGAGATGCCTTATGATTAAAAAAGGTGCATGTCAATCAAGAAGAGCTCACTTTATACCAAACGAGGCCTTGCATCCAGTCAATCAAAGCTAAAGATTCACTGCTGAGGCAGCGTGCCAAACTAGCTGAATAATTCAAAAGCATGACCATGGAATATGATGTGGAACATGCAAAATGTGAATGTGCCCGATGATAGGTAATCAAAGTGAACAAAGGTGAATGCTGGTCATGGGAAATGATATCAAATATTGTGCAAGTGGTATCTGTTACATAACACCAAATGGTTGTAATGGTGTTGACTAATTTGTGAAAGCAAAGTCAATCCAGATAAGTGAAAGTGAATGAAGAGGTGCTTATTATAAACACTGAAACTTCCTTTCGAACTTGAGAAGAACAACAAATATATTTTTATATGCAGAATAGTAATTTCTCTCAGCAGTCAGGGATCAGAGATTTTTGTCCCGCAGAGCTTTGTGTGTGTGTGTGTGTGTGTGTGTGTGTGTGTGTGTGTGTGTGTGTGTATACATATATATATATATATATATATATATGTATGTATGTATGTATGTGTGTGTATATATATATGTATATATATGTATGTATATATATATATATATATATATATATATATATATATATATGTATGTATATATATATATATATATATATATATATATATATATGTATACATATATATATATATATATATATATATGTATATATATATATGTATATATATATATATATATATATATATATATATATATATATATATATATATATATATATATATATATAATATTTTACTCTATGTTATCCACACCATCCCATGACTTAATAGACGCATTTCATTCATACTTTTTTAACAATTTCTGGTTCACTGGAGCTCTGCATCAGGGTCGTAAAAAAAGAAAGAAAGAAAAAAAAAAAGAAACCCTGAAAACAAAGAAAAAACAAACAAGCAAAAAGACAAAATACAAGACTCCATTAAAGAGTTATTATATTTTTTTCACTTTATACCAAATAGACCTGTTATATTCATACCTTCTTTAATTTAACAATGCAATGTTATATCGAACCATAAGATGTTTGGACTATTTAATTTGTAAATAATTTGTATTTATAAACAGAATTGTATATATGTCAATGTTATGTTTCTGTTATCACAAAGTCAGAAATATATATTTTTCTTAAAATAAAATTTAAAATATCTACCGTCTCTTGCAGTTTGGATACTTTCATGGCTGACGTTAAGAATGATTTGTGTCTTTTACCGCATTCTTTCGCTTCCCTTCCCTTCTCTTGGTGTTTTGTTTGAGGAAAACAAATGAGAGTTGTGTTTAGTGTGGGAGGAGAAGCACTGCAAACATAAACGATTACTGTATCTCAGCTCCTAAATTCTCATTGGTTACTGAGGAATTCTGACCAAGTAGAGGGACAGGGGTCGGATTGGAGCCCTTGCAGATTTTGTTATTAGCTGAGTGACTGTTCGGTAAGAAATGCAGGAGCGTTTTCAAGCTCTTCACACAGGGATTAAAGGATAAAAATGTTTTTATTTTGTAATTACTTTTAAAGTTTGAATGGCTTGCATATAAAAACACTTACTATCAGATGGGCTGAACACGAACTGCATAGCGCCACAACCATACAACAAGTTCATCCACATCCATTTCTGGCCAGTTACTTGTTAAATTGTGTTAATGAGGTCTGGAGTCTATCTCGACCAATTATGCAAAGAAGGTGGGGTACACCCTGAATAGCTTGCCATTTCATCACAGGACCAACACACACACACACAAACACACACACACACACACACACAGAGCCATTCATACCCATACCAAAGGGCAATTTCACATCCAATCAGCCCGATGTGCATGTCTTTACCGGTGGGAGAAAACTGGAGTACCTTGAGGAAACCCAATATCAGAATATCTCAAATTTCTGCAGCTGTCTTCTTTAAATAAGTCTTCAGTATGAAATCAGTGCACAGGTAAGCATGCATCTGCTGCTCACTTTGTTGTTTATGCTGATGTTGGCTGTACTGTGGATGAGGAGTGGCCAGAATTATATAAAGTAAAATCAGCAGTGAATTAATAAGGAAGCGACGCTGATCATTTACACACTAGCTTTGTAATACTATGATTACTGGTTTACACACTGTGTGTGTGTGTGTGTGTGTGTGTGTGTGTGTGTGTGTGTGTGTGTGTGTGTGTGTGATTATGTACACTGAGGTAATCATGGTTGCACTGCACTCTCGACTCGGGATGAAAACAAAGAGAGTAGAACAAAAAGGACATAATAGACTATGTGGTGCGAAGAGTTTTCTGGTCGTTCCTGTTCCACATAGTTGTTGCAGTCAGTTTCCCCTTTAACCCTCTTCCATCATTCATATCCAGCCAACCTGACCTGTTTTCCTCTTTGTCACATGACTTCTGATTTGCACATCTCCAAAAATGGAAATACTGGACTTTGCTTAATCAGTGCTACAGTACATTCAATCTACATTCTCAGAAAGGATACTAAACTTTTGCTCGTTACTCGCTTCAGCTACACACCGATAATACTTTATACACACACGTGCTTCCAACCAAGGAAGGTGGATCATTTAAAAATGCCAATTAAGAGCATTTTATGTACCTTAAGGAAGACAAAAAAATAATAATCTACAGTACTTTCATTGGTTTTTTGATTACAGCCTATTGCAGGGCGAACACACAGATGACCAATCATTGCCAATTTTGAGGAAGCAGTTGACTTAACCCATATTTCTTTGACTTGTGGAAGGAAACCATATTAGCCAGAGAAAACCCACACAGGCAGGCTGTAGGAACAGAGCAAAATCCTTACAGAAAGTCTCTACTGGACTACGAGACTAAAGCCCAGAATGTGCTTGCTGTGGCACTACAGTGCTAACCATTGGCCCATCACGTTATTCTTTTAAAATTTACTAATCTTCAAAAAAAAAATAAATAAATAAACATGACAAAAATTATATTCACTTTAGTAGAGTAATGAGGTGCAAATACTTTTGTATTTTGCACGATTACACTAAATGTCACACTGCACCGTTCAACTTGAGGATGAGCGCCCCTGGCCCTGCTTCAGTAAAATGTTGTAACATTAAAAATCCTGTAGTCTAATACTGGACATGCGAATGACCAGTGAGTTTACAAAACTAACTTTATTATTATTATTATTTTGAAGAAAGATTATATGTCTGTCTTCCTTTCGGCTTTTTCCCTTTTACTCGGGAGTCGCCACAGCGAATCATCTGATTCGCACGTTTGATTTGGCAGAGGTTTTTACGTCGGATGCCCTTCCTGTCACAACCCTTTTTAGCAAGGGACAGAAACACGCTGACGACTTTGCAGCTACTCTTTACGAAAGTCAGCAATGGTTCTTTTACATGAACCTCTCACCATAGACAGTGAGAGACATGGCCCGCCTTTGATAACCCAGTTAGCTGCACTGGGGGGGACAGTGACAACCTTGCAGAGAGTGGGACTCGAACCCCCAACATTTGGATCAGCGATCCAGCGCCCTATACCACTAGACCACCACTGCCCCTTTAGAAAGATTATATATTTGTTTGAAATATATATCCCAGCCAACGTCAGAGTACACCCTGGACAGCTCGCCAGGGTAGAAAGATGCTGACGGCTATGCAGCTACTCTCGATGAAAGTCAGCAACAGTCCTTTTTCAAGCCTCTCGTCATAGACAGTGAGAGACATGGCCGGCCTGTGATAACCCAGTTAGCTGCACTGGGAGGACAGTGACAACCTGTTGAGAGTGGGGCTTGAACCCCTAACATTGAAATCAGTGCTCCAGCACCTTTACCACCAGGCCACCACTGCCCTATAACTTGAACAATATACGTGTTGCTAAATTAAGGTTATAACTTACTAGGATTGAACCTGCACTTGTGGACTGTGGACAGACAGACAAACACAGTTTCCTGTGGAATAAGGCATTAAATATTCAAAAAATGTAATCCCGACATTATTGTAATAAATATATATTGAATGGAAGCTGCACCAGATATGGATGCATTGTCTGTACTTTCACTTAAGCATGATTTCTCCCATAACATAAACAAAAAGTTTAAAGGTACACTTTACCATATCATCATTACCAAGTTGAAGAGAAGTACAGTGGTAGCTCACCTTACGAAATTAATCCGTTCCAGCACCTTTTTCGTAAACTACATTTTTCGTAAGTTGAACCACATTTTACATGTAAAATGCGTGATTCGTTCCAAGGCTCCCAATACTACCCCCTAAACCCTTTAAAAATGATAAAAGTTCACTAATTTTGTATGAAATATGTGTTAAAAGAAAATTATTCACCCTTTTTTTTTTTTTAAATCTCTCGAACCACCCATGCGACGCTTTAAAGTCCGGGGGTTGCTGGTCCGAAGAACCCTCACCTTCCTTCACGAGGTCCTTAAATATGGTGGTTGATTTTTCCAAAATAATCGCCTCCGTCACTGTATCTTCGCTTTTAATGCCTCCTTCTGCTTCAATATCGTCCCGATTGTAGAGGGGTTTCGGCCATACTCCTTTGTGATTTCACTCAACCGAATCCTACTTACATATTTTTTATCATCTCCTGTTTTACTTTTATTGATAACGGAGCCCCGTGTCTTCTTTTCAGTCTCACCAGGAATCACTTTCTTGGGGCTCATGATTAATAACGAAAAATAACGCTGCAATGAGCACACTCAAAAAACTCACGAAACTCACGAACCAACAGTACAACTCTCCTTCACGCGTGTCTTGAACAATGGGTCGAAGGCACATGAAAAGCATTATGGGTACAATACTGTATTATGGACATTTAGCTCCCTCCTAGCCAATGGGAGGCCAGCGAGGCTGAGTGTTGGGAGACAACCAATGGGAAAGCAACTCACATATTGTTTGAATGTTTGAATGGCGCGTTTGAATTTTTAAGATGGCGCTTTCATAACGTGAACTTGTTTCGTATCCAGAGACAAAAATTTTCGGAAAATGCGTTTCGTAACCTGAATTTTTCATTTGGTGAGACTTTCGTAAAGTGAGGTACCAGTGTACTATACATTGAGGGCAAGGAACAATTAAGTGGTGTTTTTCCAAAAATGTAGCATCTACGTATTTGCTATAGTCCTGCAACCAACCTTTGATAATTCTCAGTCTGTTCTCAGTCTGTCTGTTAAACCTTTCGTTATACCTTATCACATGTGTTCCTGAATCAGTTGGTCTTTTAGGAACAGGAAGGTGTTCATCCCGATTTTTCTAGCCAGGCAAAAACAGGATGCACTTGTATATATACAGCAGCAAGCAGCCAAGGCAAGCAGCTGGAGCAGAGGTATCTTCAAGGCTCTGTTTACTTCAGAGTGTGCAGGTCACAGAAAAGGAGTTCAGATCTCTCCTGCTTCCTATGTGTGATTACTCCATCTCACCTTGCCCTGCTGTCCTTTCACATTCAAAGCAACAAAAACAAGGTCAAAGACTGATCCTTTGGGAAAGAATTCTGGCAGATGTTACTTTATTTTAAAGCACCTTCACGATTGAGTAAAAAAAATTCATTATTTTTGCAAAACAATCTCAGTACGACTCTAAAAGAGTTATTGGGTGTACCAAAAGTTTGTACTTTATTTTTAGCTAAAATAATAATAAAAAAGGAATATGTCATCATCATCATCATCATCATCATCATCATCATCATACATCATGATTGGGGTTCCCTTCAGTTTTACATTTCAAACAAACAGCCTCACGTTTGTGCTAGAGGTGTTTCTCACACAACACCATGTCATTCCTGATCCTGGAATGACAAGCTCTCCTGTCTACCGTCACTGAGTGCCAACTGCTATCAAAGCCAAACACTTTTAACTCATCCTCTGCACAGTTTTTCCGTTTTTTTTTTTTTTTAAATAGCAATAATAAATGCAGCCCTACGATGGTCTGGTGAACTGTCCAGAGTGCACTCTGCTTGCTCGCAGAATCGGCCGAGATGGTCGCCAGTCTCACTCTCATTAATGATTAAGCAGTTCATAAAATGAGTGGATGAATAATAAATGCAACAGAGGAAGTAGTGGCCCAGTGGTAGGGTGCTGGCTTACTGATTCAAAGGTTGGGGGTTCAAGTTCCATTATCACCAGGTTGTCACTGCTGTCCCCAAGTACAGATACTGGATTATCAAAAAAATGTCTCTCACTGTCTGTCATGAGCGACATTAAAAAGAATCATTCCTGTCGTTCGTAAAGAGTAGGCCATTGGGATGTCGTAAGCGTGTTACTGTCCTGCAGGACACACAGATCTCCAACCTTTCACACTCATGTTCACACCTCAGGTCAATAATAATAATAATCATAATAATAATAATAATTGTGAACAGTGAATACCTTTGGACTGTGAGAGGAAACCGGAGCACTCTCAGGAAACCTGAAAACCATATAAGTGCACATAGAATGCTCTTCCCGTACCTTGGACTTGAACTCAGGAAATTCTTGGTGTGAGGCGGACGTGCTAACATTACACCGCTGTGCCGTGTAATAATCACCTTAATGTTGTGTGATTTTCTTTAAAAGAGTTTCTTTCAAATGTTGCATTAGTGACAAGAATTCATAAACGTTTATATTAGCACTGTTTATTGATCAGATTTTTCAGCAGGGCTTTTAGAAATAATAAAATATAAAAGCAAAAGCCTTAGAATAAACACAGTGATTCTATTATCAGTCCGGTGCAGTTATAAATAAGTAATCACCCTCTGAGCAGGTGATTATTTGGTCAGGTTTATGACTTGAACAGTGTTGAGATAGATGTGTTCAATCATGCTTGTATTCACTTTTATTATACATGCTCTTCAGATTCACTACAAATTACTGTAAATGTAGTGGTACCTCACTTTACAAAAGTCCCTCCAACGAAAAATTTGGGTTACGAAACGCAGTTTCCGAAAATTTTTGTCTCTGGATACGAAACAAGTTCACGTTACAAAAGCGCCATCTTAAAAATTCAAACGTGCCATTCAAACATTTAAACAATGCGTGAGTTGCTTTACCATTGGTTGTCTCCCAACACCCAGCCCCGCTGGCCTCCCATTGGCTAGGAGGCAGCTGAATCTCCATAATACAGTGCTGTACCCATAATGCTTTTCGTGTGCCTTCGACCCATTGTTCGACACATGCGTGAAGCGTGAAGGAGAGTTGTACTGTTAGTTTGTTAGTTTTGTGAGTTTTTTTGAGTGTTTTCATTGCAGCGTTATTTTTCGTTATTAATCATGAGCCCCAAGAAAGCGATTCCCGGCGAGATTGAAAAGAAGAAGCGGGCTCCGTTATTCATTTCATTCATCAGTTCATTTTCTGTAACTGCTTCATCCTAATTAGGGTTGCGGGGAGGCTGGTGCCCATTCCAGCCAACTCAGGGCAAGGGCAGAGTACACCGTGGACAGCTCGCCAGGCCATCGCAGGGCGGAAACACACCGACGGCTTTGCAGCCTACTCTTGTCGAAAGTCAGCAATGGTTCTTTTACATGCCTCACACCATAGACAGTGAGAGACATGGCCAGCCTTTGATAACCCAGTGAACTGCACTGGGGGGGGGGGGGGGGCAGTGACAACCCTGTGGAGAGTGGGACTCGAACCCCCAACCTTTGGATCAGCGATCCGGCGCCTTATACCACTAGACCACCACTGCCCTGGCTCCGTTATTAATAAAAGTAAAACAGGAGATGATAAAAAAATATGAAAGTGGGATTCGGTTGAGTGAAATCGCAAAGGAGTATGGCCGAAACCCCTCTACAATCGGGACGATATTGAAGCAGAAGGAGACCTTAAAAGCGGAGATACAGTGATGGAGGCGATTATTTCGGAAAAAAAGCAACCGCCATATTCAAGGACCTCATGAAGGAGGGTGGGGGTGAGGGTTCTTCAGACCAGCAACCCCCGGACTTTAAAGCGTTACTTTTAACACATATTTCATACAAAATTGGTGTAGCTTTATAATTTTTAAAGGGTTTATGGGGTAGTATTGGGAGCCTTGGAATTTAAAATGCGGTTCAACTTACGAAAAATGCAGGTTACGAAAAAGGCGCTGGAACGGATTAATTTCATAAGGTGAGGTACGACTGTATTGCGTTAATGGTTTACAGCCATATTATACATACACGTGACTTTGATCATTGGGATGTCACTTGAGTCCAGAGAAGGTTTTTACTTCTTTCTGTTCAAAGGCTTTGATCTGATGAGTTCATATCAATGTTTTTACAGCCCTTGAGGGGGACACAGTCATTGCCACACTGTTCATGGCCACTGCCACAGCGCTGAGCCCTATACTTTACCCACATCCCCGAGAATCACCTTCTTCAAACTTGCTCAGGAGCATTGTTTTAAACACTACAGTCTCGAAAAAGCTGCATTTATTACATCATGTTTGGTAAGATGCAGCTTGTTTAATATCACACAAGCTGTACTTGTTTTACAAGGAGAAGGCAGAAGGAAACAGAGCATTAAAAAGCAACACAGATAAAAGACACACCTGTCATCATTCCGTCACTGCTGGTTTTAACACTCCTCCTCACCAGTCCAACCATGCCAAGTTTCAATCCTCTATGGCCACAGAGGGGAAGGCTGCCAACATTTATTTTCCAAAATCAACAACACTTCTGTACAATTCCATTTTGCAAGTGATACATGAACACATCCCACACACTCATTCATTCTATCTTACTTTCTGTCCATCAATTCATCCTTCCTTCTAATTTATCAGGTACATTTGGCTTTTTTTGTCAACTCTGCATAATAGAACTGTGTTATATTATTACTAAATTTTGAAAGCTGTATAATTCTACTCCAGTCGCAGGGAGACTGACTTTGAATATACATCTTGAACAACTCATCAGACCACTGCAGGGCCAACACACATATAACCATACAAACTCACACCTAAAGGCAATCTGAAATGGCCAATTCGTCGAATGTGCATGTCTTTAGAGTGTGCAAGGAAAACAGAGTTCCTGGAGGAAACCCATGCAAAACCCTTGGAGAACATGCAAACTCCATAAAGAAACTTCCGAGGATTTGAATCCAGGACCTTCTTGCTATGAGGCAAACATGGTAATCACTACTCAATCATCCTGCCCTGTGTTATTTTTGTGATCTATATTATTCATTCATTCATTTTCTAAGCTGTTTAATCCTAATTAGTGTCACAGAGATTTCTCACAATTATAGGAAATTTGGAACAGCCAATCAATCGACTCAGGAGGTTATGAGTTCGAATCCCACGGATACCCTCACTGTGCTAAGACCCCTGGGCAAAGTCTCAACCACAATTGTGCCTCTGTTCACCCAGCAGTATAAATGGGTACCAGTAAAAATATACTGGGAAGGTAACCTGCGATGGACTAACGTCCCATCCAGGGGATAGTTGAACTCCTGGTCGCTTCACGCTATGGAAACCGGGGATAAGCACTGGCCACGAGGCTCGGGTATAAAAACTCAACAAAAAAACCCAACAGAATCAATCTACTGTGCATGTTTTTGGACTGTAGGAGGAAACTGGAGTAGCTGGAGAAAACCCGTCTAAGTGCAGGGAGAACATGCAAACTCTGTACAGAAATGCCCCGAGTGCAGGAATCGAATCCAGGATATTTTTGCTGTGAGGCGGACGTGCAAACCACTGCGCCATTGTGCAGCCTGTGATCTAAATCATTCATTAATTTTTGCAACTGCTTAATTCTAACTAGGGTGGCAAGGATGATGGCACCCATCTCAGCTGACTCGAGGCAAGGGCAGAGTACACCCTGGACAACTCTCCAGGCCCTTGCAGGGCAGAAATAGGCTGATGGTAATGCAACCTATTCTTTTTTTGTCAGCAAGTCGGCAATGTTTTTGTTTACACACCTCTCACCAAGAGACAGTGAGAGGCATGGCCAGCTTTTGAGAACCCAGTTAGCATGATCTTATATTATGTAGCTGTAAAATATAAGATACTAGTCCGAATAAAGTTCTGTCAGCATAAGAACATGACGTGACTTGTGGCTTATGCATTGTTCTTAGATCAGTTTATGTCAGTTCTACAAATGTTTTATGAATGATCCACAAGAGTCTGTAAATATTCTGTGGTGAGGTGATCTATTATATTCATGTCATTGTCTGATTCCCATTTCTGCTATAAAGGGTTTCTATAAGTGAGTAATGTTTTGGACTGTGACCTCACCAGAGACTCAATACCACCCCCAAAAAAAGCTGCAATACCTGAAGTCAAAGCAAATCAAGAGCGTTGGCCTGTGCTTGTTGAATTGCTTCAGTTCTATTTTGAAAGTTAAAACAAGACAACAAAGCACCATTGAATTTTTTTTATTTTAGTATTTATCTGTTGTTGCCACACACTAAAATAGGAAATGCAGTCATATTTTAGTCATTTACAACACTGACAATTTTAATACGTTTCTGCTTGATTCAACATGTAGGTTATGGAATTAAACACCAAGAAATCCAAATATGAAAAAGAAAATTAGCTTCTGACGTACATTTCAGTATGAATAAAGTCAAAGCGAAAACATTTCCGGGCCACAAGATGCACCGGACTATGAGGCGCAATATCAATGAACGATGATTGAAAGTATTACTCAGTGAATCACCTGACTATGATAGCACTAATGCCGGTATTTTGACATAAATCCCGGATCCTTGTAACTTACGACCTGTTGACACTGATATCAAACGGTTGGAGTTCTTTGGTTAATCCACCAGAATGATTGTAAGCTCTGAATTAGTTTGCTTCACTTGGGTTTTGACGGTGTCAGCGAGATGGAATCGTGTGGTTTCATCAACACATAAGGTGCACCAGATTATAAGGCACACCATTAAATGTTTTTTTTCAAATATTAAAGGCTTTTAAGTGTGCCTTATGGTCTGAAAAATATAGTGGGCTGTTCCCCAGGCTGTTCTTTGGTTATAATTTGTACTCTTGCCCAGGGATTTAAAAATATGTAATATAATATATAGAATTACAATAAATATTCTGACATGCCTAAAAGAGGAGCTCTGAAAATGTTTGCAGGTGTAAGTTCACAGATTCTGTATATTATATATATTTAGTATATTATATATATATATATTTAGTATACATATATATATGTTTATATATATATATATATATATATATACACATATATATATATATATATATATATATATATATATATATATATATATATATATATATATATATATATATATATATATATATATATATATATATATATATATATATATAATATTGTACAATGTATTGTGCAATTAATCTTGGAGAGTGAGAGGATGCCGGAGGAATGGAGGAGAAGTGTACTGGTGCCCATTTTTAAGGAGGCGTGCAGAGTTGTGGCAACTACAGAGGGATAAAGTTTATGAGCCATACGATGAAGTTATGGGAAAGAATAGTGGAAGCTAGACTAAGGGCAGAGGTCAGCATATGTGAACAACAGTTTGGTTTCGTGCCTAGAAAGAGTACCGCAGATGCAGTGTTTGCTTTGAGGATGTTAATAGAGAAGTACAGAGAAGGTCAGAGGGAGCTACATAATGCCTTTGTGGATCTGGAGAAAGCATATGACAGGGTGCCGAGAGAGGAACTGTGGTATTGCATGAGGAAGTCTGGAGTGGCAGAGCAGTATGTTAAAGTGGTGCAGGACATGTATGAGAGATGTAAGACAGTGGTGAAGTGTGTTGTCAGTATGACAGAGGAGTTCAAGGTGGAGGTGGGACTGCATCAAGGGTCAGCTCTGAGTCCCTTCTTGTTTGTTATGGTGATGGACAGGCTCACAGACGAGGTGAGACAAGAATCTTTGCATGATGATGTTTGCAGATGACATTGTGATCTGTAGTGAGAGCAGAGAACAAGTGCAGGAAAATCTCGAGAGGTGGAGGTATGCCCTGGAAAGGAGAGGAATGAAGGTCAGCCTCAGTAAGAGAGAATACATGTGTGTGAACGAGAAGGACCCAAGAGGAATGGTGAGGTTACAGGGAGCAGAGATAAAGAAGGTGGAGGATTTTAAGTAATTAGGCTCAACAATCCAGAGCGATGGAGAATGTGGAAAAGAGGTGAAGAAGCGTGTGCAGGCAGGTTGGAATGGCTGGAGAAAAGTGTCCGGTGTGATGTATGATAATGTATGATAGATATGTGATCTTAAGGTATCGGCAAGAATGAAAAGAAAAGTGTACAAGACGGTGTTGAGGCCAGTGATGTTGTATGGTTTAGAAACAGTGGCACTGGGGAAAAGACAGGAGGCAGAGCTGGAGGTAGCAGAGATGAAAATGTTGAGGTTCTCTTTGGGAGTAACGAGGATGGATAGGATCAGGAATGAGTACATCAGAGGGACAGCACATGTAAGACGTTTTGGAGACAAAGTCAGAGAGGCTAGATTGAGATGGTTTGGACATGTGCTGTCCCTCTGATGTACTCATTCCTGATCCTATCCATCCTCGTTACTCCCAAAGAGTACATCAGAGGGACAGCACATGTTAGAGGTTTTGGAGACAAAGTCAGAGAGGCTAGATTGAGATGGTTTGGACATGTGCAGAGGAAGGATAGTGAGTACATTGGTAGTATGATGCTGAGATTGGAACTACCAGGCAGAAGGCCTAGAGGAGGACCAAAGAGAAGATTTATGGGTGTGGTGAAGGAGGACATGAAGGTAGTTGGTGTAAGAGTAGAAAATGCAGAGGATAGGGTGAGATGGAGGCAGATGATTCACTGTAGTGGCCCCTGAAGGGAATAGCTGAAAGGAAAAGAAGAATAATAATATTGTACAAGTAAATTTGACATAGCATAGCCTAGGCTATCCTAGAGAAAATCTAGTTCAAGTTAAGTTGTTTTCGACTTGCGTCATCTCGCCTGGAACCAATTAACAATGTCAGACAAGGTATACCTGGATATACCCCCCCCCGTAGTGGCTGATAATCATAGGGTCATTGATGAACTCTTATTGATCATGGCCTCTATATATATATATCAATACACAATGGCCATGATAAAACTGTATACCAGAGCAAACCTCATAGCTGGACATCATTCAATATAAAACTTAAAAAGAACACAGTGATTTTTTTGGCTTGTCATTTTTGGCTCAAGTCCCCAAAAAACCCCATTCAACCCTGCTTATGATTGAGTCACAACACAGCAGTTGTTGCCAGAAGTGGTTCTTAAATGCTGAAGCAACGACATTTGGCATTTGGAATGCTTTGCTATCTTACTATTCAGAAACACCATAACAAAGTTATTTCAGTTTCCTCAAAGGTTATACTGATAAAAAAAATAGATTGGACAAGCAAAATCCACCTATAATGCAAAGCTGATTGTACTGAAGAAAGAGAAGCATGAAGAAACAGAAACTTGACAGTTACTGGAAAGGGTATGATGTAATTTCCAATACATCTCACTGCATTTGTTTAATATTACAGTTTAAAACATTTTAGATTTTAAAACTATATAATATAAATAAATAAATAACTAACTAAATAAATAAAAGAAAAAGAATTCAAAGACACCTTTAATTATACATACAGGCCCAAAAACATGCATCCAGAGAAGAAGCAGAAGCATGTGAAGAATGATACTACACTTGCTGATCTGCTCCTGTTTCTGATGTTTATCATTTACACACCCTGATCTTTAAGCACAGCACTCTCTTCTTGATTTTATAAAAATGTGGTATTTTTCTAGCCTTGTTTAAAGTGTGTGTGTGTGTGTGTGTGTGTGTGTGTGTGTGTGTGTGTGTGTGTGTGTATATATATATATATATATATAAATATATATATATATTTATATATATATACACACAAGCCAGTGTTCATCTTAATGCCAGTCCCAAGCCCGGATAAATGCAGAGGGTTGTGTCAGGGAGGGCTTCAGATGTAAAACCTACACCAGATTTGATATGCAAATTATCAATACGACTGTCATACCAGATCGGTCAAGGCCCGGGTGCTGGTGGAAACTGGACTACTGTTGGTCAAAGAAAGAGAGGCGGGAGGTGTGTCCGTTGGTGGAGAAAAGAGGAAAAGCATGAGTCTAGGACTAAGAGTACGGACTATGAATGTTGGAACTATGACAGGAAAAGCTAGAGAGCTGGCTGACATGATGCAGAGGAGGAAGGTGGACATACTGTGTGCTCAGGAGACCAGGTGGAAAGGTAGCAAGGCTAGAAGCTTAGGAGGAGGGTTTCAGGTTTTTTCATGGTGTGGATGGGAAGAGAAATGGAGTAGGAGTCATCTTGAAGGAGGGGTTGGTCAAGAATGTTCTAGAAGTGAAAAGAGTGTCAGACAGAGTAATGAGTCTCAAGTTAAAAATTGAAGGCGTGATGTTCAATGCTGTTAGTGCTTATGCCCCACAGGCAGGATGTGAGCTAGAAGAGAAGGAGAGATTCTGGAGTGAGTTAGATGAAGTGATGCAGAGTACCCCCAGAGGTGAAA
The DNA here is from genome assembly GCA_024760905.1 of Plotosus lineatus. Classification (NCBI taxonomy): domain Eukaryota; kingdom Metazoa; phylum Chordata; class Actinopteri; order Siluriformes; family Plotosidae; genus Plotosus; species Plotosus lineatus. Next base: position 25,960,148 of record CM045747.1, on the reverse strand, counting down.
GAGTGGTCATTGGGGCAGACTTCAATGGACATGTTGGTGCAGGCAACAGAGGAGACGAGGAAGTGTTGGGCAGGTTAGCTAACCAGGACAGGAACACAGAAGGACAGGTGTTGATAGATTGTGTGAAAAAGATGGAAATGGCTGCGGTGAATATCTTCTTTCAGAAGAGACAGAAGCATAGGGTGACTTATAAAAGCAGAGGTAGGAGCACACAGGTAGACGACATCTTGTGTAGACGATGCAATTTGAAGGAAGTTAGTGACTGCAAAGTAGTAGTGGGCGAGAGTGTTGCCAAACAGCATAGGATGGTGGTGTGCAGGATGATGCTGATGGTGAGGAAGGTGAGGAAGGCAAAGGCAGAGCAGAAGACAAAGTGGTGGAAGCTGAAAAGGGAAGAGTGTCATGTTGTCTTCAAGGAGGAGTTGAAACAGGCTTTGAGTGGTCAGGAAGTGCTTCCAGATGACTGGACAATTGCAGGTAATGTGATCAGGGAGACGGGTAGGAGAATACTTGGTGTGTCATCTGGAAGGAAAGTAGATCTGGAGACTTGGTGGTGGAATGCGGAAGTGCAGGAGTGTGTGCAAAGGAAGAGGTTAGCTTAGAAGAAAAGGGACATTGAGAGAACTGAAGAGAATAAACAGAAGTACAGGGAGACACAGCGTAAGGCAAAGGTAGCGGTGTCAATGGCCAAACAGCATATGATGACTTGTATGCTAGGTTGGACAGTAAGGAGGGAGAAAATGATTTATACAGGGTGGCACAGCAGGGAAATAGAGATGGGAAGAACATGCAGCAAGCTAGAGTGATTTAGGACAGAGAGGGAAATGTATTGACTGATGACAGAATTGTGCTGGAAAGATGGAAAGAGTACTTTGAAGAGCTGATGAATGAGGAAAATGTGAGAGAACAAAGAGTAGAAGGGGTGACCATGGACGACCAGGAAGTAGCAAAGATTAGTAAGGGTGAAGTGAGGAGGGCATTGAAGAGGATGAAGAGTGGAAAGGCAGTTGGTCCTGATGACATACCGGTGGAGGTATGGAAGTGTTTAGGAGATGCAGCAGTGGATTTTCTGACAAGAACATTCAACAAGGTCTTCGAGAGTGAGAGGATACCAGAGGAATGCAGATGAAGTGTGCTGGTGCCTATTTTAAGAATAAAGGAGGCGTGCAGAGTTGTGGCAACTACAGAGGGATAAAGTTGATGAGCCATACGATGAAGTTATGGGAAAGAATAGTGGAAGCTAGACTAAGGGCAGAGGTCAGCATTTGTAAACAACAGTTGGTTTCATGCCAAGAAAGAGCACCACAAATGCAGTGTTTGCTTTGAGGATATTAATAGAGAAGTACAGAGAAGGTCAGAGGGAGCTGCATTGTGCCTTTGTGGATCTGGAGAAAGCATATGGTAGGGTGCCAAGAGAGGAACTGTGGTATTGTATGAAGAAATCTGGAGTGGCAGAAAGGTATGTTAGAGTGATGCAGGACATGTACGAGAGATGTAAGACAGTGGTGAGGCGTGCTGTCGGCGTGATAGAAGAGTTCAAGGTGGATGTGGGCCTGCATCAAGGGTTAGCTCTGAGCCCCTTCTTGTTTGCTATGGTGATGGACAGGCTGACAGATGAGGTTAGACAAGAATCTCCATGGACTATGATGTTTGCAGTTGACATTGTGATCTGTAGTGACAGCAGAGAACCCTGGAGGAAAATCTCGAGAGGTGGAGGTATGCCCTGGAAAGGAAAGGAATGAATGTTAGCCTCAGTAAGACAGAATACATGTGTGTGAACAAAAAGGACCCAAGAGGAACATGAGGTTAAAGGGAGCAGAGATTAAAAAAAAAAGGTGGAGGATTTTAAGTAATTGGGCTCAACAATCCAGAGCAATGGAGTGTTGTATGGTTTAGAAACAGTGGCACTGGGGAAAAGACAGAAGCAGAGCTGGAGATGAAAATGTTGAGGTTCTCTTTGAGAGTCTCTGTCAGAGACACTAGATTGAGATGGTTTGGACATGTAAAGAGGAGGGAAAGTGAGTATACGTATTGGTAGTAGGATGCTGAGGTTGGAACTACCAGGCAGAAGGCCTAGAGGAAGACCAAAGAGAAGATTTATGGATGTGGTGAAGGAGGACATGAAGGTAGTTGGCATAAGAGAAAAAGATGCAGAGGATAGGGTGAGACAAAGACAGATGATTTGCTGTGGCAACCCCTGAAGAGAACAGCCAAAAGGAAAAGAAGAAGAAGTATAAGACATAGGAGTTTCATTGTAATACTGTACTGAAATTTATCACAAACTGTTTAAATATGAATGTGAGGTTTAATAGTAAGAGGCTTGCTGTTTACCCGCATGTACTGGTGTAGAGGTGGGTCTCGGGGTTGCACACGTGATGTCAGACTAGTTTGTCCATCGAGGACTTAGGTTTACCCACAATTGTTTTCCTGTTAACTTCCTGTTTTTAGCATATTTATAGGTCCTGACATGGGAAGGGAAGTGAACCTTATTATGGCATAGTCATCACTCCTCAGACCCCCATTCTTTTTTTTTTCTTTTTCTTTTTCTTTTTTTTTTAGGAAAGGAAGCACTTTCCTGGCCACCCACAACCCAGCTCATATGTTCCCTATACACACACACACACACACACACACACACACACACACACACACTGCACTCGCGATTAAAGGTTTTTTGTTGTTGTTTTTTGTTTTTTTGTTTCTCCCAACAACTTGAGAAATCACACTCTGTTTCACATGTGGTTTTAGTTAAGCAGAAGTTGTGGTTAATTAGAATTAGAAAGTGGTTCTTAAATGCTGTAGAATTGTTCCGGAGATCAGACGTTGACATCACTCTCTGCTTCTCAGCTGCTGTTACCCTAGATGTCAAAGGTCGGAATCACTAGGAAGTGGCCAACACAAATATAGGCTCTTCTGAGTGGTCTTACTGAGAGGATGTACAGCGAGGAAAAGGGATATAGGGGCGGGGGGAAGCTGTGCTAGGTTGAGTTGTGAGAAAACAGGCTGAAAACCCATATGAGGCACCAAGTAAACAAAACTCATTTCAAAAGAAAACAGTGTTGCCCTCGTCTTTTTCGCTGTAATCAGAGGCGCTCTTTCTTTCCTCTCACATTGCTGAGGTATGCATGACTTTTACACTGTGTTTTGTCTCTTGTGAGGTTTGAAAGGAAAACGTAAGCATAACAGACTGTAGAGACTGTGGATTTCCTACCATTGTTAACGAGGAAACTCTCAAGCCTAAAAAGGCTAATGAGACCGTTTTGAGACTCGTTATCTGTTTCGTAACTGAAAATTACCTCATTAATACTGAGCCGTTTTATGGGCATTCATCTAAGGCTAAAACCCTGACAGGGGACTTGGGTTTTGTCCAGGGAACTGTAGCATATCGTGCTTGCTTGTTTGATCTTGCAAAGATTTTCATAGCATTATTAACGCGTGAGTGTAATTTCGAAAAAAACAACAACCAAGTAATATAGTCATACATAACATTTTCAGAATGTTGAATTACTAAGGCATCAGGAAATAATACCGGGGATTTCGCTCAGTTGGTAGAGCGTCCGCTTTATCCTCTGGAAGGTCGGAGTTCGAATCCGGCCGCGTCATACCATGAGACGTTAAAATTTGGGAGTTGTTGCTTGGCGCTCAGCATCAACTACAACTGGTGCCGTACAGTGGCGACGGGTACGGGTTCATACGTGTGTATGAAATTGCACTATATAAGCATCCACAATAATAATAATACATGAGCACTAACTGGCGTGGCAAGGTGGCGTAGTGGTTAGCACATATGTCTCACAGCAAGAGGGTCCTGGGTTCAAGTCAATTGCTTGGTGAGGGCAAAGGTGTTTCAGTGTAGTTTGTATTTGTTGTTGTGGTAGTGTAGGTTTCCTCTGGGTGCCCCTGGTTTCCTCCGACGGTCCAAAGCCATGCACATCAGGCTCACTAACTGTTCCAGAGTGATCGTTTGTGTAGTGTGAATTAGTGTGATTGTGTGTGTTGGTGCAGTAATCTGGCAAGCTGGTGAACCCTGCACTTGCCGAGAGTTGGCCAAGATAGGTTCCAACCTCTCTGTGACCCTAGAAAGGATAAAGCTGTTCACCAAATGAATGAATGAGCTTTGACAGACTCTTTATGAAAAAAGCGAGAACAATCTTCATTTGACTTGTGCACCCTTCTGTATGCGCTTTATTATTACATGTATTAAAGGGTACCTGTAGTGAAAGCGCTCATATACCTAATTTGATGTATTGTGTATAGCTGGTGACAAAACACCTATAAGGCGTTTATTATATTCGCTCATAAACCAGCTTTAAGCGATTTAAGGGCTTCACTAACGTCAAGCTTCAGAGCACAGGAATTTTGCAGCGTCGTATTTCCTGTGACGTGACGTCGTTGACAAAGCCTCGACCGGAACTGCGAGATTGCAATGTCAACGTAAGGCTATATATACCTGACACAACAACACAAGCTCACGGAAAATTGGAAAAAACAGACATTATAGTAGTTTTTTTTTTTTTTAAACCATGGACGAAGACAATGTCGTAGAAGAATTAGAAGGTTATTTAGATGAAACCTGAAGAAAGACGATCCACATTTAGTGAAATCGGTCCAGGAAAGTGACGACTCGGAGGACGATATTGGAGAGTCGGCAGAAGCTCTTACACGGGAAAATCGTAGCAAACAACCAGCAAATATTTGGTGCTCTTGTGGAAAATGCGTGCGTCAAAAAAACCCGATCAGGAGTGCTACTCTTATAAACAACATGAATTGCTTGAGGAAAATATACTGACATTCTGCAATTGGCGATACGACTGTCAACGATGTTACGTCACAATGACCTTTGACCCCGGTGAAAAAAAGTCAACATGTCCGCACGCTGAACCTTCGTGAGCAAGGAATGTCATACAGAAGAAAAGGAAATGTGGACTTATACATAAACTACCGACATCACGCGATGTTTAAAAGTTAATAATAAGGTATAGTGGATATTTTTTAACGCCGTAAATTTTGGGTACAGGTTCCCTTTAAATCTATAATAATGAAAACACTGCAGTTTGAAAATATAGATTATTTGTAAACCGTATAGTAAGATTTTATTAAGCGTTTTAGAATTGCTGGACACTGAAGAAGGTGATCACACTAAAGGTGCGATAGAAAACGGATTTTTTTTGTGTGTGTGATTTTTTTTTTTTTTTTTTTTTTGCAAACTTTGAAATTCTCGTCTAGATATTTTGCACATGCAAGCGAATATATTTTGGCGAAAATACATATATCCCTCAGAAGTCGCGAGAAAATCACGGGACTGATTTGCGACTGATTTGCTTTTGGTTTGCGGATGTTTTGAGAAAAAACAAAACGAATCTCCTGTCATAAATCGGTCATGTTTTGTTTCCTTTTTCTCTCAAACCATTCGCTTTTTTTATTTAGTTACTAGCATAAACAAAATGCGAGTAATATATGAATTATGACAAAATACACGGTAATTAGCAGATGCCAGCCAGTCTCAAATATTTCTCAAACTTTCCGCGGAGAAGTCACAAAATTGTCTCTTTTTCTTGTGAATGAAAAATAAATAATTATATATATATATATATATATATATATATATATATATATATATATATATATATATATATATATAAAAAAAAAATCACAATTTTGCAACGTTCTCTGGACTGTTTGAGATCATCAGAGCCTCATTTAATAAGATTTGCAGAATTTTTTTTCTTAATTTGAAATTTTTGCAATGAGTTTATGACCCAGGAGACCAAAATGCAATCTCGCGAATGCCAGAAGGCAAATTGAAGAACATTTTAATTGAAAAGTGGCAGCAATGAATTACCATTAGAGTCGGTCACGTTAATATCATACCTCTAGTGTGATCATCCCGAACTATCCAAACACCTTTTGACAACCTTTTTTTTTTCTATAAAGATGTAGCATTTCATAAAAGACCATCGAAATTTAGTATCATAGAACAGAATCGTTTCTAGATTAACATCTTTCTCCGTGTAAAGATGCTAAAAACATCACCACCGATTTAGTTCGAAGACATTTCTCATAGTTTCTCATTATTTTCTCGAGGAACAGATGGGATTATCTTGTCTAAAACCCTTGCCTATGCCCAAAGAAAACAAAAGAATTCATTCATTCATTCATTTTCTAAACCGCTTCTTCCTATTAGGGTCGCCGGGAAGCCGGCGCCCATGTCAGCAGACCCTGGGCAGCTGGAAAACAATAACAGTGACGCTTCATTCATATAATGAAAAACAATAACTGAAGGAATGAAGGCTGAGCCGGCCAAATTTCCCTGACACAACCTCTTGCTGCTTACAGCAGATCTAACCGAAAGCCTTGCTGAGGATAGCTGGGGTTGTAAATCAACCTGTGCAAGCAGACTTTAATGCTGTGTTGAGCTTCCTGCTGCCTCACTGTGCCCTCTAGCATGTTATAACGACAGGTAAAGAGTTACGAGCTGTCCTTTCCTTTCCTCCTCTCTCTGTCTGAAGGACTTTGTGTGTGCAACACATGGATATGGACACACACACACACACACACACACACACACACACACACACACACACACACACACACACACACACATACACACACACATGTGCTTGATCATGATGATGTTTACTGTGTTTTACCACATCCTGGTGTGAGACTCAGAGGTCATGGTGAAACTATTTTTTTCTCTTTAAAGGTCTGGACACAAGAGTTTTTACGTAAGGAGGGAATCAGTCACTTATTGGTGTTTACTGGATCCTCTTTTATTTTGGGAAGTTGTTTGAAATGACGTTTTCAGTTTGTCAGCATAGCATGACATAAAAATATATAACAAGGAGATCAATGTTTGTCATGTCTTGAATATTCAATCTTCAAAATTCTGCCAAATTCCTGATATTAACCTTGTTGTAAAATAAAACATTTTCCGTCAATCTCCTCCTTTCAGTTTTCGGGCTTGTTATATTTTTATTTTAAAGACTTAAATTAGAAAGGAAATGCAAAAGGAACTGCATTGCTCTACTCGTCCATCCAAGCTTTATTGGCTGTAGTAAAAGAGTGTGGTGCGAAGGCACACTTTTAAATGTTACCTGAGCATCTATGGTCTGGCACAAGGGTTAGTAGAAGCCCCATCATCCAGTATCCTGCTCCACTGTTGACCCCCAACAGCGTGGGAAAGAGCGGGTCCGAGAGCTGGCGTGACCGACAACATTAACACAGATGACTCTAACAGACCCGACCGAACACCTGTCCCCCTCCTCTCTCTTCACTGGACAGACAAGACGCAAAGAGCTGTTCTTTCCCAAGTGGGGGGGGGTGGGGGGGGGGGTGGGGGGGAAGACATTACAGCACCTCCTGTCTCTCACCCCATCTCGCTTACAAAGGCAATGTTGGTAAAACAGCACAAGAGGAAATTAAACAGATGGCAATCAATCAAGTCATTGTGAATATGACAAGCTCCTGTCCTGGCTGAAGGTGTTAAACCAGAACCCAGATTTAAAAGCAGCACCTTATAGGACTTGCTGCTGGAATAATCGCTTGTGTTTGAATTAGCTGATGACTGTATTGATAAACAGGAAATGTGAAATAAGCAGACTAGGTCTAAACAGGATGTTAATTAGAGATTCCAAATGATCGTTACAAAACAGCTGCCTGTGATTCACCGAGACGTTTGGAATTGACCGGAATTGCAAGCGATCACTCTGTGGACCTTTCCTGAAAATAAATATGTTGTTACTGTAAATAAGCAGACTGGAATAAGTTGCCGCTACATAAACCATACAATCCATAGCAAAGTGTGAGAAAGAAGAAAGAGAAAAGGAAGCATTGAAGACAAAAGGAACTGTTCTCAGAAAAATCGTGAGAAAAATTTATCATGCCCAACATGGTGTTTTTCCCAGCGGAGCTCCATGCAGAAGTGATGGCTTTCCTTGACCCCAGAGCAGAGTCCTGAAACTCTGGGTATTTTACAAAAGATTTGCCCTGTAATAATACTGCTGCTAAATTCACTACTGGCAATTGAAAGGTCACTCAAGTGTTTTGATGCCAAACTTTATTCAGCATTCAGTTTGTTTAGAGGGAAACCACTGAGTGGAATCCACTGAGGGAATATAGAGGGAATCCACTATATAATGGATAATAAATGTAGAGAATCATAAAGGGAATCCACTGAGTGAGTTTTGGTGTTGAAACCTATTTTTTGCTGAAGATTAAAAAAAAAAAAAAAAAAAAAAAAAAAAAAAAAAAAAAAAAAAAAATTCGCAGCACAGATTTACATTTTATAGCATTGAGATAAAAAGTCCAAAAATATGAAGCATTAACTTCCTTAACCGGACGCCCACACAAAGTTCAGAGAAAACAAAAGAAAGGTTCACATGGGAAAAAAAAAAACCCAAACCAAACAAACATGTGAATGATTGATGCCTTTACGTTTCACTCGAAGCATTTCACATCCTAATAAAATAATGTTTCTATTTTACCTGTGATCATATTTTATTCATTGGAGTACTGTATGTCAGACTTCGCAGCTCACCATACCACTGCAGGGCTACACAGACACAATCATTTACACTCACATTCACTAGTAGGGGAAATTGAAAAGATCCAATCAGCCTAATATTCATTCGTTTTGAATGCTGGGAGGAAACTGAAGCACTCAGAGAAAACTCATGCATGCATGGGGTGAACATGCAAACTCCACATAGAAACTCTGTCGCCGAGGCCAGCACTCGACATCTGAACCCTCTGGTTGTGAGGTGGACGTGCTAACCGCTAAATTACTGTGCATCCCTTATAATTGTTCATTCATTCCTTCATTCATTTTCTGAAGACCCAAATCCTCATTTGGGTCTCAAGGAGGCTCGCGCCCATCCCAGCTTGCAAGGTCATCATAGCCTTATTATTATTATCATCAGTTCAGTTCATTTTCTGTAACCGCTTCAATCTAATTAGGGTCACGGGGAGGCTGGTGCCCATCCCAGCCAACTCAGGGCGAGGGCAGAGTACACCCTGGACAGCTCGCCAGGCTATCGCAGGGCGGAAACACACTGACGGCTTTGCGGCCTACTCTTGTCGAAAGTCAGCAATGGTTCTTTTACATGCCTCACACCATAGACAGTGGGAGACATGGCCGGCCTTTGATAACCCAGTTAGCAGCACTGGGGGGGACAGTGACAACCTTGTGGAGAGTGGGACTCGAACCCCCAACCTTTGGATCAGCGATCCGGCGCCTTATACCACTGGACCACCACTGCCCCTATTATTATTATTATTATTATTATTATTATTATTATTATTACCATCATCATCATCATCATAATCAATGTCTCTCACCGTCTGTGGTGAGCTGTTTCTTCCCTACGATGGTCTGGTGAGCTTGCCATGTGTACTCAGCCTTTTGCCCAGAGTCACCTGACGTAGGCACCATTCTCCTCGCAACCCTAATTAGGATTAAGCGGTTCAGAAAAGGAATGAATGAATGAATGAATAATAATAATTCACTATTAGAAAACCTATAGCACCATATTACATATAAACTTAATTTCACATATCAGATGTTTAAACATTTTGCATGTATAAAGCATGTAGTTTTTTTTTTTTTTACATGTTATTATATACCATTAATACTGGGATGTAATGTGTGGTGGTGGATTTGACTGAAAATTATTTCCGGCTTCCAAAAAAAAAATATTCATGATCATCATGCTTTTCACGTGCTCTGGTGAGTAATACATGAACAAGTGAAATGCAAATGTTCTGATAAATGCTGCAGATTTCACTTTGAAAGTGACTGAGGGAAGGTTCCAAACTGAAAGGAGTTTTGGTAAACACTTAGTCATGAAACTGCATTAGCAACAGACTTCTTGGCATTGCCATGACTGTGCAGTATTTTGTATTATCATAAGACACGTTTATTTTTGCATAGAGTATATAAGATGATTTCACACTGTACAGCCCCTCTCCTATATAATCTAAGTCAATGAAAAGCTCTCTTTTACTAAAATGAATTGTAAATCATTGGATGCTTTTTACATTTACCGGACACTCTGATCCAAAATTGACTCACAATTAACTTTGTTTTTTGTTTATATACAACTGAGCAATTGAGGGTTAAGGGCCCAACAGTAGTGGTACATGGAATTGGAAACCACAACCTTCAGAGCAGTATCCCACTGCCTTAGCCGCTGAGTCGCTGCTGCTCAAACCAGTCTTATCGCTTTTATAAAATAAGAATGACGTAGAGAAGGGCTTTCTGTATGTCACGTTAATATGTTAAGATGCCATAAAACTTTACAATGTTTCCAGAAAACAAGAACTGCACACATGGTTTTTTGAGATTATTCAATTTTTCACATACAGTGGTACCTCACCTTACGAAATTAATCTGTCCCAGCATCTTTTTCGTAACCTAGATTTTTCGTAAATTTAACCACATTTTACATGTAAAACGCGTCATTTGTTCCAAGGCTCCCAATACTACCCCATAAACCCTTTAAGAATTATAAAAGTACACCAATTTTGTATGAAATATGTGTTAAAAGTAAAAGAAAATTAAATATGGTGGTTGCTTTTTCCGAAATAATCTCCTTCGTCACTGTATCGCTGGCAAATTCTTTCTCCTTTATCCCAGAGTCTCTTCATCTTGTCGTTCAGTGACAACCTCATTTTCGATATCATAGTGAGGCCTTTCGGAGGGGTTGTCGCTTTTAAGGCCTCCTTCTGCTTCAACATCGTCCCGATTGTAGAGGGGTTTCTTTGCAATTTCACTCAACCGCATCCCACTTTCATATTTTTTATCATCTCCTGTTTTACTTTTATTGATAACAGAGCCTGCTTCTTCTTTTCAGTCTCACCGAGAATCACTTTCTTGGGGTTCATGATTAATAACGAAAAATAATGCTGCAATAAGCACACTCAAAAAACTCACGAAACTCACGAACCAACAGTACAACTCTCCTTCACGCGTGTGTCGAACAATGGGTCGAAGGCACACGAAAAGCATTATGGGTATAGTACTGTACTATGGAGATTCAGCTCTCTCCTAGCCAATGGGAGGCCAGCGGGGCGGGGTGTTGGGAGACAACCAATGGGAAAGCAACTCGTGAATTGTTTGAATATTTGAATGGCGCGTTTGAATTTTTAAGATGGCGCTTTCGTAACGTGAACTTGTTTCATATCCAGAGACAAAAATTTTAGGAAAATGCGTTTCGTAAACTGAATTTTTCGTTTGGTGGGACTTTTGTAAAGTGAGGTACCGCTGTATACAGTTGCACCTTTATTTCATTTTTGTTGATTTTTCTTTTCCAGCCCCCCCCCCCCCCCCACACACACACACACACAAAAATCATTAATGTATTTTCACATATTCAGATGAGAAGTAATGCACATTTCATCTCAAAAAAAGCCCCACTCACTCTTACTCATTTTGACGTACTGCTTAATCTTATTATTGTCACAGGGAGATTTGATCCAACTGGCTGAATGTGCATGTCTTTGTCCTGTAAGAGGAAACCAGTGTACCAAGATGAAACACACACGAGCATTGTGAGAACAAACAAACGCCACACAAAACGGCTTAAGACTGGTGACCTGAGTCAAATATCTTTATGCTGTAAAGTAGATGTGCTAACCATAATACAACCAAGTCACCTACTAGAACAGATCAACACAAATCTTATGTAAAAATATTGCATGGTGAAAAAAAAATTAAAACAGAGCAAAAGTAATAGTATCTGCCCAAAAGTCTATAAGTACAGCTTCACTATTGGAACATTACCAACCTCCGAACCGAACGATCACGGAATGTTTGCGGAAAGGACGGAACGTTTGCTGAAGGACTGCGGAACATGAGGGAACACTGTCGGAAAATTTTTCCGTGAACGTACTTTTGAACATGTTCAAAATCACGTTCGTGGAAAATTTTGGCCTGACGTAAGGAATCGTACGGAAGGACACGGAAGATGACGGAATGACTGAGGAACTCTGGAGGATGACTACACGGTTCTGCTTCCGCGAGTCTGCCGCGCTCCAGTGAAATGAGGGTATGAATCTATCACTATGCTCATAGGATGGAGGGTTTTCCACCTGCTACAGAATACTTCTAGCAGACTGAACAAATTTCAATCAGTTCCACATTCATATGTAACAAAATTATGTCCTTTCTGTAAATCTTTATGCAGTTTATTTAACTTGAAAATTTAGACTAGGTGTCCCAATTTGTGATTCTGTTCGTAAAACCATGGGCAGTGATGGTCTAGTGAATAGGGCGCAGAATCACTGATCCTAAGGTTGGGGGTTCGAGTCCCCACAGGGTTGTCACTGCCCCCCCCCCCTCCCAGTGCAGCTAACTGGGTTATCAAAGGCGGGCCATGTCTCTCACTGTCTATGGCGAGAGGCATGTTAAAGAACCATTGCTGACTTTCGTAAAAAGAGTAGACTGCAAATCCGTCAGCGTGTTTCTGGGGACAAGTAGCAAGCGTTCCCGCGTCCCGGTTAATCTTCTCCGGAGGAGTCCAATTGCTACACTACCCTACTGGGATAAGATATGATGATGATGAGTAAAACCATACACCAATGGTTATTACCTGAGCAACGTGGAAGGTACTTTGACGGGCCGATTTTCTTTCCACAGGAAATTATGTGTGTTTGTTTATTTGCAGTCCACAAGGGTGTGGTCAGTCCGAGTAAGTTATTACCTTTTGCGTGAGCTATATATTGGTCATCTTATTATTACTACACTATAGAGATCTTACAGAAATTGTACTGAAGTAAATATTCAATACATTCGCACAATTTCCTTTGGGATAAATAAAGTATTCTGATTCTTATTCCAACATTTCCATAGACAGAAACTTTCCAATAGATCTAATGCCAGAATCTAATGAGATAATTAGAAATTCAACTTTGTTTTGGGAAGTGGTGGCCTTGTGGTAAAGGTGCTGGATCACTGATCCTAAGGTTGGGGGTTCAAGCCCCATTCACCACAGGTTGTCACTGTCTCCCCCCGCCAAGTGCAGTGAACTGGGTTATCAAAGGCCGGTCATGTCTCTCACTGTCTATGGTGAGAGGTTCATGTAAAAGAACCATTGCTGACTTTCGACAAGAGTAGCAGCAAAGCCATCAGCGTGTTTCCTCCAAGCGTTGGCCTGACGAGCTGTCCAGGGTGCAGTCTGTCCTCGCCCGGAGTCGGCTGGGATGGGCGCCAGCCTCTCCGCGACCCTAATTAGGATTAAGTGGTTACAGAAAATGAACTAATGAACTTTCTTTTTCAGGCAGGACAGAATATGCATGTGTCTGAAGTTTCGGAAGGGCGACAGTACATTTTAAATTTGAATTTCTCCACTGATGACATCATAATGTAACCAATGTCATGATTAGAGTAATGTTATTAGTAGTATTGGTGTAAACACGTCATTCAGGTAACATAATGTAATGTAACGTTACGCCCTATTCTACAACAATAAGAATCTGACATTATGCCACTGCCACACAAAAGGTCGGTGAATGCACGTGTTCGCTCCACCAGTCGTTAAATATGCTTCCAACGTTGCAAATTAAAGGGAGTTTACAATTTTCAAGCCTGACAAGGAAATGGATTTCACAGTTTTGCCGGGCTGAAAGGTTTTCCAATACTGAGATCCCATTATATTTTTATAATATGAATCAAATTCATGTCTGCTATCCTTTGTAAACCAAACTTCCGTCTATGTGAATGATTTTCGTCTCTGATAAACCCACTGATGTTATTGATATGTTACTGTTGGCTGTGTTCTTCAAACATTGATGACAACGACCCTTTAATAAGTTAATTTTTATTGTCAACTCAAACCATTTTCTATGCAGTAGATGATCTGTTTCACTGAACGGTGAAGAAAAAAAACCTCTCACTGATTTACTGTGGAGCGGCTCAGTGGCGTAGTGCATGGCATGTTGGCCTCACAGCAAGAACGTCTTGGGCCTGTCCTGGGCTTGGTGAGGGTGTCTCTGTGAGGAATTTGCATGTTCTTCACATTCTTGCGTGGGCTTTCTCTGAGTACTCTGTTTCCCTCACATTGTCCAAAAACAAATCGGCTGTTTCAATTGTCTCGGCCACGAGCTTTTCAAGTGTGGAGTATGCATGTTCTCCCTGTGCTTCCTAGGGTTTCTTTTGGGTTCTCTGGTTTTCTCAGACAAGCCAAATAAATGAACATTAGACTAACTGGCTCTTCAAAATTGCCCCAATGGTTGTGTGGTTGTGTATGCGTTGACCCTACAGTGGACAAGTTAGTTGTTCAGGGTGTATCCTGCCTTAACCCAGAGTACACTAAGATAGGTTTCAGCCCCCTCGTGATCCTTATACAGTTAAACAATTCAGCAAATAAGTAAATGATGCAATGATATATTTTCTGTGAAGAGTTTGAAACTGATTTTTAAATAATTCTGATAAATAAGGAAGGAAGGTGTTTCTGTAAGGTTATTTATTTGCAAGCATTCATGTGGGTGCAATGGATCGGTTCCTATGCAGAGCTGAAAAAAATGGTTGAATCTAAATGTAAAACACATGATGCATATATGTTCGTCATGCTTAAAAATCACTCCTCTTATTTCTGAAATAATCTCCATTGTGATTCAGAGTCATATGATTCAGATGATTCCGATTCACTTGAAACATCCACATGTGCATTTATCCTCAGTGATGACTTCAGAAGTCAGGAAGGCCTGTGGTACTTGGAAGTGTCAATCTGCCTAGAAGAGGCTGTTCCCATGAACATGAAAGACTAAATGAAGTGTGAAGAGCAGACAGCTGAGGGAATAAGGCTGTTTCTCGCAGCAGTGGTTCTTCCTTGTAGTCACACCTACCACACATGAGAGAAGAGTGCCTTCACATCAAAGACTCAGAAGCAGTTCAGCAGCACAGAAAGTTTCCTGATGATGCTTTATCGGCAGAAGGAACCCGATCCAAAAGAGGAAAAAGACACATCTAACTCTCATTCATTCGAATGAATAACAACATAACAGCATACAACATTCCTACCCCGGATCTTACTTGTTTCCATATACAGTGATCCCTCGCTAGTTCGTTCTTCAGTTTCTGCGGCTTCAGTGCATCGCAGGTTTTTAAAAAAAGGAAAAATAGGGAAAACGTTAAGGAAAATGCCAAAAAACGAGGCCTATTATGCAAAAAAACCCCAAACAATAAAAAAAAAACAAACAACCCAAAACCCCCCAACAAAACTACTTATATGTTTAAATGATGCGCGCATCCGAGTGTGCGTACGCACATCTGTGTGTATGTGTATGTGTGTGTGTGTGTGTGTGTCTGTGTGTGTGTGTGTGTGCACATGCGTGTCTGTATGTATGTATATTTATATTTTATTTACATTTTATGTTATTTTTGGGGCAGTGGTGGTCTAGTGGTATAGGGCGCTGGATCGCTGATCCAAAGGTTGGGGGTTCGAGTCCCACTGTCCACAAGGTTATCACTGTCCCCCGCCAGTGTAGCTAACTGGGTTATCAAAGGCCGGCCATGTCTCCCACTGTCTATGGTGTGAGGTTCATGTAAAAGAACCATTGCTGACTTTCGTAAAGAGTAGGCTGCAAAGCCGTCAGCGTGTTTCCGCCCTGCGATGGCCTGGCGAGCTGTCCAGGGTGTACTCTGCCCTCGCCCAAAGTTGGCTGGGATGGGCGCCAGCCTCCCTGCGACCCAAATTAGGATTAAGCGGTTACAGAAAATGAACTGAAAATGAAATGTTATTTTTGAATGTTTAATTGTCATTATATACCAGTGGTGGTCTAGTGGATAGGGCGCAGGATCGCTGCTCCTAAGGTTGGGGCTTCGAGTCCCCACAGGGTTGTCCCTGCCCACTGCCCCCCTCCCCCCATTGCAGCTAACTGGGTTATCAAAGGCGGTTATGGTGAGAGGTTCATGTAAAAGAACCATTGCTGACATCCGTAAAGATAAGATAAGATAAGATAAGATACAGCTTTATTAATCTCACAATGGAGAAATTCACTGTTACAGGCTCTTGAGGTACCATCAGTAGGGGGTGCAAAAATAGATACAAGTACAAACATACACACATACATATATATTATATAAGTAAATAAATAAATAGATACATAAATAGTATAAATTACTAAACAATAAAAGAAAAGAATGGAGCAACTTTATAGACTGGCCTATATTAAAGTGTAATGTATCTGAGGGCAGAGATGGGTTGATATGGTTCACAGTCAGTGGGGTAGATGTGGTTGATTAAAGTGGGCGGGGTTTTTATTGCACATAACCGGTATTTTCACAGACAGTTACAAAGTGGCGTTGTACAGTCTGATAGCGGTGGGAATGAACGACCTGCGGTAGCGCTCCTTCCTGCACTGAGGATGCCTCAGTCGTCCACTGAAGGAGCTGCTTAGCTCCTCTACAGTCTGGTGCAGTGGGTGAGAGCTGTTGAACAGGATGGATGTGAGCTTTGCTACCATCCTCCTCTCACTCACCTCCTCCACAGAGTCCAGTGGGCAGCCGAGGACAGAGCTGGCCCTCCTGACCAGCTTGTTCAGTCTCTTTCTGTCCCGCTCTGTGCTGCCCGGGGCCCAGCAGATGGCAGCGTAGAGGATTGCAGAGGCTACCACAGAGTCATAAAATGTCCTGAGCAGAGGTCTGCATATGCCGAAGGACCTGAGTCTCCTCAGAAGGTGGAGGCGACTCTGGCCCTTCTTGTACAGGGCGTTGGTGTTGTTAAAGAGTAGGCTGCAAAGCCGTCTGCTTGTTTCTACGACCTGGAGAGGGATGGGCGCTGCCAGGCCAAATCAGCCCAAGTCTCGCCATGAAGGCGCCCCAATGACATCCCCGGATGTTAAGGGATAAGTGGAGATATGCATTTATAGCATTGAATATGGATTTATTGATATTATATATACATGTACGTATACGTCAGTCAGGGATGGGAGGGATGTGTGTGGGGGGGGGTTGATCCTACTTCGCGGAAATCAGTGTTTGTGGAAGGGTCTCGGTCACCATTAACCCGTGGAAAGTGAGGACTCCCTGTACCATCATTACTAATCCGTCGACTGTATTTGTCCTAG
>CM045747.1:25885581-25938081 GCA_024760905.1 Plotosus lineatus | reverse complement strand
AAAGAAAGAGAGAACCAGAAGGAATGAGTGTGAATGGTTGTGTGTATGTTGCCCTTCAATGGCCTGGAAAGCTATTCATGGTATACCCTGCCTTCGCCCAGAGTTTGCTGAGATGGTATGATTGAGCAGTTCAACCAATTAATGAACCAATGAACGGTGTTCTGTGGGATTGGGAGCAACAGTGAAGTTGAAACTATGGTAATGTCGTTCCGTGGATCCAGTGGCAAATGGAACCATTGGATTGACGTGTTGCGTATTGTTATAGCTTCGCTGGTGGTGATGTGTGTACAATATTTGATATTGTGCTAGCACTACTGACACTATAGTACATTCAGTCAAAGTATGTTTTTCCAAAGTAAAAATGTTTTAATGAGCTTTTGCTTGAACAAAATAAAGCCCCGGAAGGAGGAAGAGATCTCTTCCAACAGCCTTTTTACAACCACAGGAAATTACTGCCTGATGAATTGTATGCCCCCCCTCCTTGAATGGTCACCTTCTCGTGGTGGAGGGGTTTGCATGTCCTACTGATCTTAGGATCTACAGTATATTGTCGGGGGTAATATGGCCCTGGTAGGGGTCACCCAATTCATTCCAATTCAATTCAATCCAATTCGGTTTTATTCGTGTAATGCTTTTTACAAATGGCGTTATTGTCGCAAGGCAGCTTTACACAGTAAAACACTGAATGTAGAGGCTTACAAAGTATAAAAGAATTTAAACATTTCCGATTACCTCTACACATTCCTACTGAATGTCACCCGTGGCGAGTGTGGCAAGGAAAAACTCCCTCAGTAGATGCAAGGAACAAACATTGAGAGGAACCAGGTCCGGAAGGGAAACCCGTCCTCATTTGGTTGAAAACATAAATATACAAACCATATATATATATATATATATATATATATATATACATACACACACACACACACACACACACACACACACACACACACATTAAAGCCCTGCTGGACAAAAATCTCTGTTCCCTGACTGCTGAGAGAAATTACTATTCTGCATTTAAAAATATATTTCTTGTTCTTCTCAAGTTAGAAAAGAAGCTTCTGTGTTTATAATAAGCACCTCTTCATTCACTTTCACTTTCATTCACTGGATTGACTTTGTATACTGTATATACTGTATATACAGTATATATATATATATATATATATACACACACACTGTATATACTGTGCATATACTGTGTATATACTGTGTATGTATATATATATATATATATATATATATATATATATATATATATATATACACTGTATATACTGAGTATATACTGTATATATATATACATACTGTATATATACTGTATATACTGTGAATATGCTGTGTATGTGTGTGTATATATATATAGTATATATACACTGTATATACTGTGAATATATATATATATATATATATATATATATACATATATATATATATATATATATATATATATATATATATATATACATATATATATATATATATATATACTGTATATAATAAAAGAAATTCATTACAGTGCAAAATGTTGGTTATACAACTGTAAGTCCTAAATAATTGTGGGGAAAGAATTTACCAGCAGTGAAAAGTCATGTTCACAGTTTGTTAGTACACATCTGGGTCCATTTAGATCTTCATCAGCAAGAAGTAAGGACTTCCAATATGAGAACTCCAGCCAGCATCAGAACACCAGGACAGACCACAGGACTCAGGAAGCAGAAGGATCAGGATCACCGGCATCCCAGAAGACTAATGTGTACCTCAACAAAGAAACAGAGAGAGAGAGAGAGAGAGAGAGAGAGAGAGAGAGAGAGAGAGAGAAAGAGAGACAGAAAGACAGTAAGATTTTATTATTGCAGAGTTCAAACCCAAGTCAAAGAGGTCCTAGGTGAAGGTCCAGACGAAGCGCAGTTCAAAAACCACTATGGAGAAATGTAAAAGGACACAGATTTCCTCGTGTGGACGCGGGTCACATGGAGGGGCTCAAAGCCAAGTGCCTGGTGGTCAGGCTTCTGCTCATGGAGCCTGGCTGGGCTCAGCCCGAAAAAGAGACATGGGTCTGCTCTCCCATAGAACCATCACCTGTGGGAGGGGCTATAGGTATCAGGTGCAGTGTGAGATGGGTGACAATCAAAGGAATGGGTTCTGTGAGACTGGTCCTCAGCGACTGACTCTGAGTCTTGGAACATATAATGTCACCTCTCTATTGGTGCCTGAACTGGTGCATGAGGTGGACAGATACCAACTAGATATAGTGGGACTCACCTCAACACATAGCTTGGGATCTGGAATCACCCATCTCGAAAGGGGCTGGACCTTATTCCATTTTGAAGTTGCTCATGGGGAGAGGCGGCAAACCGGTGTGGACATCCTTCTTGCTTCCCCATCGCGGTGCCCACACATTGGGGTTCTCCTTGCTTGAGGAAAGAGTAGCTTCCCTCCACCTTCTGGTGGGGGATTGGGCCTGACTGTTGCTTGTGCTTATACACCAAATGATAGTTCAGAGCACCCAACCTTCTTGGCGTCTTTAGGGGACGTGTTGGATAGCTCAGGGGACTCCTTTGTTGTCCTGGGAGACATCACCACCCACATGAGCAATGATAGTATGACCTAGAAGGGTGTGATCAGTAGGTACGGCCTCTCCAGTCTGAACCGGAATGGTATTTTGTTGTTGGACTTCTGGGCTTGTCATGGTTTGTCCATCACAAACACCTTTGAACATAAGGATGCCCATAAGTGCACTAGGCACCAGTACCCGCCCCTGGGCTACAGTTTGATGATCAATTTTGTAGTCAGTTTACAGGACTTGCTGCCGCACGTTCTGGACACTTGAGTTATGTAATCTGTCGGGTGAGCGGGTGTTCACTCTGGTGAGTGGAGTTCTCAAGTGATCACCACCTGGTGGTCAGCTGGGTCCAATGGCGATGAAGGCCACCGTCCAGATATGGCAGGCCCAAGTGTGTAGTTAGGGTCTGCTGGGAACGTTTGGTGGAGTCTACTGTCGGTGGGGCCTTTAACTCTCACCTCCGGCAGAGCTATAACCACATCCCGAAGGAGGCTGGTGACATGGAATCCGGTTTGTTGTATTCTTTCCATTTTGTGATTGTGGAATTAATGGTTTTGAATATTTTTTTTTTATTACCAAGGTTTTTCACAACTTTTCCCCCTGACCTGTTCCAAGAGCTTGGTCATGTTTTGCCTGCTTGCTGGTGCCCCTTGTCCAGTGGTGTTGAAGACTCTGGGGTCTTTCAAAACAGGCGTGCCACATAGAGTGCACACAGATCAATCTCATTTAACTGTCTGTCTGTCTTCCTTTCGGCTTTTTCCCTTTTTTTTTTTTTTAACCCGGGAGTCGCCACAGCAAATAATCTGATTCGCACATTTGATTTGGCAGAGGTTTTTACGTCGGATGCCCTTCCTGTCACAACCCTTTTAGCAAGGGACAGAAACACGCTGATGGCTTTGCAGCTACTCTTTACGAAAGTCAGCAATGGTTCTTTTACATGAACCTCTCACCATAGACAGTGACAGACATGGCCCGCCTTTGATACCCACTTAGCTGCACTGGGGGGGACAGTGACAACCTTGTGGAGAGTGGGACTCGAACCCCCAACCAGTGGATCAGCGATCCAGCGCCCTATACCACTAGACCACCACTGCCCGTCAATCTCATTTCATTACTTATGTAAATTCTGAGAGTAATTGGAAGCACCAGTTCATATTTAAAGTTCATAGCGGGGGGATGGGTTAGAACATGCGCATAAATAATTGTTTTTAATTTAATTATTCAATTGTTGTTTTCATTATATTGTTTAGCTCCTTTACAAACATTCATTCACATAACATTGTGTAAGGTAACAAAATAGGAAACATTACACTTTCGCAAGCCGCTATACTGTATACCATTTATGATTAAACCTGTGGTAACGGTGGCAGGGAAAAACTCCCTGAGATGACATGAGGAAGAAACCTTGAGAGGAACCAGGTGAAAAAGGGAAATCCACTCTCATCTTGGTAACACTTGACAGTATTTGTACAGATCTTCAGTTACCAATTCATGTGACATTAAAATCTATAGCAGGGAATTCACTCCAGATTTAACATGAAGTCTATCAAAACCCAACAGTTTAAAGCCATCTTCATAGGTTTTGAGTATCTTTAGGTCCATCATCAGCAGGAGTAAGTGGATCCAAGGAGGTAATTCTAACCAGAAGTAGGACATTAGAATGGATTACACAGATCCAGAGATCAGATTATGCTGCTTTGCTACTAAAGCTCTAATCTACATTTAATTTGCATGTGTGTACAGTCTAAAGATTTCACATAATAGAAAAAAAACCCACTCCATCCACCAAGCTGGCTATGGCCCTGCTACTTCATGTTTATATTGGAGTAATTTAGCAAGTTTATATTAGTGTTTTCCAGCATCGTTTCAATCAATTTGCGCAATGGATGAGCTGTGCGATGAATAATCTCAAATCCATTATTCTGTAAATAAGGCAGAAATCATGTCAGGGTGCATTGTTATAGTGAAATCAAGAATGACATCACCGATAGCAACGCATCCTGAATTGCTTTATATATATGCTCATACTACAGTCATTTGCCATGAATATTAGTACATTTAATAAATATGTCATAGTTGTTAAACATTCATAATTACAAGTTACAGCTGTATTTAAAAATAATCTGCTGCAGCCTCTTTCTTTCCCTCTTTAAGTGAACAAAAAACCCCAGCTTGTCATGTTACTGAGAAACAGGAAAGTCCTCTGACCTTTTGGGAAAGTTACTGGATGTTACCTATTGACCCTCAAGACCCCTTTCGTGAATATTATATTCCACAAACATCAATATGCAGAAACCTTCACCATGTCAGCAATAGTTTATATATATATATATATATATATATATATATATATATATATATATATATATATATATATATATATATATATATAGAGAGAGAGAGAGAGAGAGAGAGAGAGAGAGAGAGAGAGAGAGAGAGAGAGGATTTTCTGAGTAGATCCTTCCGTAGGAAAGTGCTCAATACTTTTTGGTAGAGCAAATAACGATAAAAATAAAGTACAGGACAAAGACTTTAATTATAGATTATAGATTCTTCTATAATCACCTGAAGAGAGAGAGGATGGTTTCACCACCCCTCGAAACAGATCTGTAGTGATAAGTGGAGTTTCAATAGAAAGTCTTTGTCCTGTCCTTTATTTTTATTATATATATATATATATATATATATATATATATATATATATATATATATATATATATATATATATATATATATATATATAAATAAGAGTACATACGACAATCAATTTATTAGCATTAGCTATGCTATACAGGTTATAAATATATATATATATATATACACAGGTTGCTGCAAATTAACTGCTACTACAGAAACAATAACGTAGCACAGCAAATGCATTCATTTAAACCTGTTTTAAATGACAGGCAGCACTATTGCGGTTATACAGTAATCGTTTACTCTCGTTTACTGCGGTTATAGGAAATTATTCAGCACCTTCTGAATTCAACAGCTGTGGTATAAAACTTCATTGCCTCAAGGGAGGCAGTAGCACATTTTGTCAGGGAACAAGGCAGTCAGCTTTTCCTGTAAACCCTCACTAAGAATTTAAAGCATTTTACTCAGAGTTATGGACTAAATGTCTCCTTAGTAAACAAATTTCATGGCCGAAGAGGAAACATCCGACCTTCCTAAAACATAAGGGGCATTCCGTGATTAAAAAGAGTTTATATTAAATAGAGCTTTGTTATCTTGTATTCATAAACACATTTATCTGAATTGTCATTCCAGAATTACAAACACGCTGTACAAAGAGCTATGTAATTTCCCCCTGTTTACTGGATCTTAATTTCAATGACAATAATTACTCAGTGACATTGTACAGGACGCCAGGAAGGAAACAAAAATAAGGGTGCGGCCATTCAAGGAGGTGGTTAAAATAATAAACCAAACAATTTTTTTTGCGTTTGACATCTAGTACATAATTCATTTCACTTTCTATTTTGTGTATAATTTTATTTAATCTAATGGAAAAATGCTTTCCCGTATTTCTCTTCCAAAAATGGTTTCCTTGAACACTTTTAAGTTCTTCGCATCAAGTATGATTTGACAAGTTCTTAACACTGTTCTTTCTGCACCACTGAATGAAGGGTCGCCCCCCCTCCCCCGAAGACACATCCTGTTTTTCCTATGCTGGATAAAAAAGCATACACTCTACTCCACTATACACACTCAATAACAGCACAGTACCTGCAATACAGTGTCAGCGGCCTCTGATCCAGCATCACATTCCCAACATTCCACCATTATTTATACAAACGTGGTGGTTTATTATGCATGTGGTAATACAAGGCTCTGATATTAATTTACGGCATCAAAATAAACAATGATAACAAACTCCTTCTTCTTCTTCTTTTCCTTTCGGATTTTCCCTTTTTCAGGGGTCGCCACAGTGAATCATCTGATTTGCATATTTGATTTGGTATAGGTTTTTACGTCGGATGTCCTTCCTGACACAACCCTTTAGCGAGGGACAGAAATATGCTGATGGCTTTGCAGCTACTCTTTACGAAAGTCAGCAATGGTTCTTTTACATGAACCTCTCACCATAGACAGTGACAGACATGGCCGGCCTTTGATAATCCAGTTAGCTGCACTGGGGGGGGCAACCTTGTGGAGAGTGGGACTCAAACCCCCAACCTTCGGATCAGTGATCCAGCGCCCTTTACCACCAGGCCACCACTGCCCAAACAATGATAATAAACAACTTGTGGAAACTTTATTTCGTAATGACTTTACTAGTCATTTATTTAGAACTTAGTTCATTGGCACTTTTGTGAATTTTTTTCTTTATTCTTTTGTCTTTTAAAAAAATATATTATCCACAATGACATTGCCTCTGATCTGATAGTGGTACCTGTGGAAATTAGTGGGCTTTTCATATAAAATTAATGCGATAAGTGCAGCAATGCTTTAATACTCTCATATCTGCTTATCTGTACACTCAGAAGGTTTCATGCCAATGGATTGATGAGACCACTGTTGGAACTAAATGACATTGTGTGTAAGAGCTCATAGATGACTAAATCACTCTCAACACAACTTTGACTTATAACTGAAATTCATTCATGAACTGGAACTGAGTCCAGTACTTGCTGTTTTCATTATTACTTTTGGATAAGTGATTTCTCACTAACACAGTGCTTGTCAAATAGTGGGGTATGATGCCAGGGGGGGACGCGTTTTGATGCCGGGAGAGCGCTTATGATCTTGGGGGACATGCTTTTCTGGAATAGTGTACCAGAATGAAGTGTAATTGCACCTCCACTCCACTAGTTGGCATTGGCGCTGTTATTGGTTGCGCTATGGTGCAGCGGTTTTTCGCTTGAGCAAACGATATGAGGTGCAGAAAACAACCCCTCAAGAAACAACATGGAAAAATTCTAACAGAAAGAGAAAGGTGGAGATAGACGGAGATATTAAGACATACGTAACTTGAATGGGTTTAAATAAGAATGTATTTTTTTAAATTTCAGGCACATTGGTGCACTTTAAATCTTTTCAGTTACAGATAAAAAAAAACAATGTTAATGAAGTTTTTCTTTATTGTAAGTTGAACTTTCTTTCTTTTTTGGTTTTAATGTTAATAAAGATACAGTGTTATGCAGAGGTGTAGTAATAACAATTTTATAGACAAATAATACTATTTATAGTTGCTCGCGGCACGGTAGGGGGTGGGGCGTGAAGTGTTTTTTTTTTTCTTCGGGGGCCCACAGAAAATAATTGAAACTAATTTGTTTTTACGAGATTAATAGTTGGCCTCATGTTTGAGATCACTGTTTGAAATCACTGCATTCATTTGAAATCAGTCCTCAAACAACCACCAATGGCGAAACTTATGCTTCATTTACGTCAAAAAAATAAATGTAAAAAAATGCAACCGTTACAAATTTGAAATGATGCAACAGTTGCAGCTCACATATTTCTGTGTTGTTTACGTATGCATGTACATATGCTTTACAATGCATCCACTAGAGGGCAGCACGGAGTCGAGCGTTTCTGACACCCACAAACTTAAAAGCAACAGAGGAAGAGTTTGAATAATGTAACTACAGTATTAAGAAAGAGCTAAATGTAAGGTAGTGTTGTAGATGTTGTCTTCTTTTCCTTTTGGCTGTTCCCTTCAGGGGTCGCCACAGCAAATCATCCGCCTCCATCTCACCCTGTCCTCTGCATCTTCTTCTCTTACTCCGACGACCTTCATGTCTTCCTTCACCACATCCATCCATAAATCTCTTCCTTGGTCTTCCTCTAGGCCTTCTGCCTGGTAGTTCCAACCTCAGCATCTTACTGCCAATATACTCACTATCCCTCCTCAGTACATGTCCAAACCATCTCAATCTAGCCTCTCTGACTTTGTCTCCAAATATATATACTGGTATATGACGTTGAGAGAGAGAGATTTTCTTTCGGCTTTTTCCCTTTATCAGGGGTCGTCACAGCAAATAATTCGCAGGTT
Organism: Plotosus lineatus; assembly: GCA_024760905.1. Lineage (NCBI taxonomy): Eukaryota > Metazoa > Chordata > Actinopteri > Siluriformes > Plotosidae > Plotosus > Plotosus lineatus. The sequence goes on along the minus strand of CM045747.1, from coordinate 25,929,517 downwards.
TGATTTGGCATAGGTTTTTAACGTCGTGATGCTCTTCCTAACACAACCTTTTAGCAAGGGACAGAAACACGCTGATGGCTTTGCAGCTACTCTTTTAACGAAAGTCGACAATGGTTCTGTGACATGCCTCCCATCATAGACAGTGAGAGACATGGCCGGCCTTTGATAACCCAGTTAGCTGCACTGGGGGGACAGTGACAACCTTGTGGAGAATGGGACTCGAACCCCTAACCTTAGGATCAGCAATCCAGGGCCCTATACCACTAGACCACCACTGCCCAGAGCAACGAACGATGATGGAATGGCCCACTCTCATACATAAGGCGCACCGGATTATAAGGCACATTAACAAAAACAAAAATCAGATCCCGCAAACTTTATTCAACTCTCAAAATAACGCTCATCATTGTTCAGTTGTAACAATATAAAACAATAAACTCACTTTTTCAGTTCATACCTCTTCCACAAATCCATCAAATTCTTCATCTTCAGTTGCATGAGTTGGACATGAAGCCCGGATCCCTCTAATTTACAACCCGTTGACACCAATATCTAGTAGTTGGTGTCCTTTGGTTAATCCACTGGAATGATGGCAAGCTCTGAATTAGTTCGCTTCCCTTGGGTTTTGACGCAGCCTCACTCACATATAAGGCACACTGGATCATAAGGCATACCATCAAATTTTTTGAAGATTAAAGGATTTTAAGTGCGCCTTATGGTCCGAAATTAGGGTGTATGTGTATGTGTGTGTGTGTGTGTGTGTGTGTGTGTGTGTGTGTGTGTGTGTGTGTGTGTGTGTGTGTGTATACACATACATACATACATCAAGCTACATAATGGAACACGACCCATTTTTCTAGTGAGGGATCCATGTTAGGACGTTCACTGTAAAACTGAATGGCCTGCTGAAGTTATAACTGAAGTTATTTCAGCAAGTCAATCTGTAGTTAATTTATTCACCAAAAACAAATGGGATGAATTTCGTGCTCATATCTGAATGAATTTGAAGATTTATTTTTAATCATGAACGTTCCGTTATTTGTATGAGTTAGTTCTCTCCCCTTCTTTGTAACAATGGCTCATTAATTTATGGTCAGTATAGAGGGAAATAAGATGCACAACAATCAAATATGAGGATAGTAAATGTCACACAGACCTGGAAGAGGTATTCTTCTTAAAAATTTGTACCAAAAGTAAAATTTGAGAGTTGCACGTGACATTATGTGCCAAAAGGTGCCACACAAAAGATGAGTGAATGCATGTTCACACAAACAGTCATTACTGCAAACTAGAAATGTTACTCCCAGTGGACTTGCTTAATGAGTCACAATGAACGATAATTACTGGAACAAAATTTTCTACACCTTTTTGTTTTTAATTTTATTTCAAATACTTAACAAGTGAATAAACTCACATTTGTAAAAATATTCATCTTAGTGATCTGCACAACAGATGTTTTTATTAGGAGGTACATTTTCAAGTAAAGATTATTTCATTCATTTTCTGATCCACTTAATCCTAAATATCGAAACCAAATGCACTTCTCGAACTGAAAAATTGTTTACAATGCACATAAATAAGGTGTCACTGTTTTTTTTCTTCAGCTTCTATTGAGAGTATAGGCCAACAGGAATGCATAATTTAAGCCTTACAAAATGAAAATAAATTGCTTGATTCAACTGAACTGTCATGAATCACCGCATAGATATTTTTCCCTGGAATCCTAGAAGTCAGTGTTGAAATTAGAATTGGAAATTTGAATACACTGGTGTTTGTATATGCACAGTACGGGCGAAAAGATTGCTTTTTTTGGCAATAATTACAGATTCTTCTGAGACGAAACAAAAAAAAATAGCACATCCAACTCACAGCAAGAAGGTCCTGAGTTCGATTCCTTTCTCGGGCGTTTCTGTGCGCAGTTTGCATGTTCTCCTCGTGTTTGCGTGGGCTTCCTCCGGGGTAGTCCAGTTTCCTCCTACAATCCAATAATATGCACAGGAGGTGAATTGTTCCAAATCGCCCCTAGGTGTGAGTGTGAGTGTGAGTGTGAATGTTTGTGTGAGTGTTGGCCCTGTGATGGCTTGGTAAGCTGTCCAAGGTGAACCCCACCCTCGCCCGGAGTCGGCTGAAACGGGTGCCAGACTCCCCACAACCCTGATTAGGATTAAGCGGTTCAGAAAATGAATGAATGAATGAATAAAATTGAGTGCACTGCATGGTTATTCAGTGCACTCATGTATCAGGACTGCATTTGATGAGATTTTTATACTGTGTAAAAGTCTCCAACATTTATTTCCTTCTCTCTGATGGGACAACGATAATTACACTGGCCTGAAAATGAAACAAAAACAGCACCATTTTTGGTTGAGTTTTAGTCTAATGCAGTGGTTCTTAACCTTGTTGGAGGTACCGAACCCCACCAGTTTCATATGTACATTCACCGAACCCTTCATCAGTGAAAAATAAAAATATGATTTCAAGACATAGGAACTGTTGTGTTCTTGTATTCCGCATCTCCATGCAGTTTCACGAAGTGTTCCTTTAGTTTTGCTGGTGCAAGACTAGAGTTGCTCAACTTGGCATTGCAAATCATTCAGATAGGATGCTGAGTCCCATCACGTTCTGCGATGCATGTGACTCCATGTTGTACATATTCGACCAACCACTTTCTTTTTTTGCTCGACATAGTTAGTATGGATTAAAATATTCCGAAAAAAATCTCACGACTTCACACATTGACCACTGAGCGCGCTAAATTCCCCACGGCACTGATTGGCCAAGCAATGTAATGTGATCATCTGCAGCCAGTGATGGCCAATCGGGGCATGTCATCACTAATTGACATGATGAGTCGGGTGTGTCTTGACCTCCATGGCAGAGGCTCCGCCGAACCCCTGAGACCGACTCACCGAACCCCTAGGGTTCGATCGAACCCAGGTTAGGAACCACTGGTCTAATGTTTTCAAAGCTCTGGACATGACTATGCATTCAGTAAATGTCAAACTATCATTTCCTATTAACTGGTTATCTACTTTGAACAACAGATATTGTTTGAAGCTCATTGAAATTCATCAAGGATCTCTATCACCAAGTGGCCAACAAGAAGAATAAACCAATGGAATCACATTGACAGCAGACTATTAAATCTTGGTGATTTATGAGTGTTTAACGTCTGCAAACATTATTATTCATCTTGCTAAAAATGTTTACTATATGTATATATATTAAAGTGCAATATTTGGCCTCAAGCCTCATATGGACGTTACGCTACATCTTAAATCAACTGGACACATTCTTTCGAAATTCTTAAATAACAATACAGTAAACCTGGCGGTAGTGGCCTGGTGGTAAAGGGTGCTGGATCGCTGATCCTAAGGTTGGGGGTTCAAGCCCCACTCTCCACAGGGTTGTCACTGTCCCCCCCCCACAGTGCAGCTAAGTGGGTTATCAAAGGCCGGCCATGTCTCTCACGGTCTGTGGTGTGAGGTTCATGTAAAAGAACCACTGCTGATTTTCACCAAGCAGTGACTGTGTGCCCTGTGGGGGAGATCATTTGGCTTTCTTTGTTTTACACATGATAGCAATTAGGCCCCAAGAAAGATTGTATATGGATATACAGCAAGGTGAACTAATAAACAAAAGAAAGTATGTGAAAGGACTGTCATTAGGATTACTATTAGCGGTGCTTCTCCAAGAAACGAATGAATGCCGGAAGTTCATTGGACACAAATCTTGGGATCAGCTAGCAGTATCCAATCAGAGGTGTAAGACTATAAGGCTGATTCGTGGTGTTTATTGAATCATGTTTATGACTAGATTTACTAAAATAACGTTTGGCTTTGAAACTATTTAGCACTTCATCTCCGCTTTTTATTTACACAGTCGCGGAAATTTACATTGATCACCTGTAAAGTAGACCAAATTAGGTTAGTACACGCAACTCAGCCACTAAAACAAGTGGATACACGGCGTGTAACGGCTTGTACCCACCACTACATATATACACACTAGTCCTTCTCAAAAAATTAGCATATTATGATAAAGTTGATTATTTTCTGTCATGTATTGATAAAAATTAGACTTTCATATATTTTAGATTCATTAAACACAACTGAAGAAGTTCAAGCCTTTTATTGTTTTAATATTGATCATTTTGGCAAAAACGTAAAGAAAAAACAAAAATCCCTATCTCAAAAAATTAGCATATTTCATCCGGCCAATAAAAGAAAAGTATTTTTAATACAAAAAAAAGTCAACCTTCAAATAATTATGTTCAGTTATGCACTCAGTACTTGGTCGGGAATCCTTTTGCAGAAATGACTGCTTCAATGCGGCGTGGCATGGAGCCAATCAGCCTGTGGCACTGCTGAGGTGTTACGGAGGCCCAGGATGCTTCGATAGCGGCCTGAAGCTCATCCACAGTGTTGGGTCTGGTGTCTCTCAACTTTTTCTTCACAATATCCCACAGATTCTCTATGGGGTTCAGGTCAGAAGAGTTGGCAGGCCAATTGAGCCCAGTAATACCATGGTCAGTAAACCATTTAGCAGTGGTTTTGGCACTGTGAGCAGGTGCCAGGTCGTGCTGAAAAATGAAATCTTCATCTCCATAAAGCTTTTCAGCAGATGGAAGCGTGAAGTGCTCCAGAATCTCCTGATAGCTAGCTGCATTGACCCTGCCCTTGATAAAACACAGTGGACCAACACCAGCAGCTGACATGGCACCCCAGACCATCACTGACTGTGTGTACTTGACACTGGACTTCAGGCATTTTGGCATTTCCTTCTCCCCAGTCTTCCTCCAGACTCTGGCACCTTGATTTCCGAATGACATGCAAAATTTGCTTTCATCCGAAAAAAGTACTTTGGACCACTGAGCAACAGTCCAGTGCTGCTTCTCTGTAGCCCAGGTCAGCCGCTTCTGCCGCTGTTTCTGCTTCAAAAGTGGCTTGACCTGGGGAATGCGACACCTGTAGCCCAGTCCACTGCTTCCACAGGTCCCCCAAGGTCTGGAATCGGCCCTTCTCCATAATCTCCCTCAGGGTCCGGTCACCTCTTCTGGTTGTGCAGCGTTTTCTACCACACTTTTTCCTTCCCACAGACGTCCCACTGAGGTGGCTTGATACAGCACTCTGGGAACAGCCTATTCGCTCAGAGATTTCTTTCTGTGTCTTACCCTCTTGCTTGAGGGTGTCAATGATGGCCTTCTGGACAGCAGTCAGGTCGGCAGTCTTACCCATGATTGTGGTTTTGAGTAATGAACCAGGCTGGGAGTTTTTAAAAGCCTCAGGAATCTTTTGCAGGTGTTTAGAGTTAATTGGTTGATTCAGATGATTAGGTTAATAGCTCGTTTAGACTACCTGAACATGATATGCTAATTATTTGAGATAGGAATTTTGGGTTTTCATGAGCTGTATGCCAAAATCATCAGTATTAAAACAATAAAAGACCTGAAATATTTCAGTTGGTGTGCAACGAATCTAAAATATATGAAAGTTTAATTTTTATCAGTACATTACAGAAAATAATGAACTTCATCACAATATGCTAATTTTTTCAGAAGGACTAGTATATATATATCTATATATATCTATATATATATATATATATATATATATATATATATATATATATATATATATATATATATATATATATATGACATACAAAATTATTTTTTTACCTTAATTAATACTACATTTTACTGCATTATTACTGTATTAATGAGTAAGACTGTCTATAGAATGTGTTTAAGAAGTATATTTTTAGTGCATGTAATATCATACATCGGGTTTTAAAACCGTATCAATAATTCACGGATTTTCTGGATTCACGGTTAGGGGGAAAAAACCTAACCCCCGTGAATAATGAGGGCTTACTGTATTCTGTTAAACATTTGTCTCCATGTACAGTAATCTACTTTTAATCTCTCTCTCTCTCTCTCTCTCTCTCTCTCTCTCTCTCTCTCTCTCTCTCCAGCAGTCTTTCCTCTGCTGTGCTGCTGTGTATGCAGGGTTTTTAACCTCTCAAGATAAATCGCTTCCTCTGACTCTTGATGACAGTTGACAGCTTAGCATCCTTTTGAGAGGTTAGAGGTCAGAGAGCTCTCACTTAGCTCTCAAACTGGCCAATCAGAATGTGTGACTGGCTACAGCAGCTGCTTAGGATCCTGCTGGAATGTCCTGAAGCTGGAGTAATAAATTGATATAGAGACTAGTTCTTGACTCACACACACTACCAACCGTACAGACACTGACCCCTGCTTTCAGGGAAATCTTTTAGGAGAGCAGCTTCGAAGACCAAGGGCAGCAGTGTATACATCATCAGACATGCTTTTATTTCAGACTACAGTGTATACAGGCAAAGCACAGTGCTGTACATGCGTACGTACTTCTTGCTGAGAGGCAACGGTTCGAGTCATGCTCTCGGGTGTTTCTGTGTGGAGTTGGCATGTTCTTACCATGGGTTTCCTCCAAGGTATCCAGTTTCTTCTTTCAGTCTCACGACATGCACTATAGGCTGATTGGTTGTTACAAATTGCCCCTATGTGTGAGTGTGAATGATTGTGTGTTTGCCCTGTGGTGGTCTGCTGACCTGTTCAAGGTGTACCCAGCCTTCACCTAGTGTCAGCTGAGATAGACTCCAGCCTCCCTATGAGCCAAGTAGAATTAAATGCTTGCCATAAATATATAAGAGAGGATGTGTATGTATACACACGTTCTCTTTAAGCATGAGTAAAACAGTGTGTTGTTTACGTCCTCTTGCAGACATTCCTGCCATATCATTCTTACTGATCTTTGAATATGCAGACATGGGAACCTAGACATAATTACATCTTGATAAGTGACACCTCTCATGTCAAGACACCAGTCATGTTCAAACTTGAACTCAGCTGTCCAAGATACATTTTTCCAGTCCAGTATTCCAAACATGCCGTTCGACAACTCCTGTAAACAGACGTTGCTACGCTTTACCGTTGGTATAATCATGGACGAGAATAAATATCCTATTCAATTCCATGAAAACAATGATGATTGGTTTCAAGGAATTGAAACAGCTTTTTGAATTTTATTGGATTGCTGACACTACATTGATATTAGCAAGTGACATGGCATTTGAAATCAGATCATTATTAATAAATTAATGAACAAATAATCTATGTGAAAATTGATTGATTGCTTTAACTAAATATTATATACCTGCTAGCTTCATAGACAAATTTAGACAAGAATCTCCATGGACTATGATGTTTGCAGATGACATCGTGATCTGTAGTGAGAGCAGAGACCAAGTGGAGGAAAATCTAGAGAGGTGGAGGTATCCCCTGGAAAGGAGGGGATTGAAGGTTGGTCTTAGTAAGACAGAATACATGTGTGTGAACGACAAGGACCCAGGAGGAACTTTCAGGTTACAGGGGGCAGAGATAAAGAAGGTGGAGGATTTTAAGTACTTAGGCTCAACAGTCCAGAGCAATGGAGAGTGTGGAAAAGAGGTGAAGAAGCGCGTGCAGGCAGGTTGGAATGGTTGGAGAAAAGTGTCCGGTGTGATGTGTGATAGGAGGGTATCGGCAAGAATGAAGGGAAAAGTGTACAAGACGGTGATGAGGTCAGCGATGTTGTATGGTTTACAAACAGTGGCCCTGGGGAAAAGACAGGAGGCAGAGTTGGAGGTCGCAGAGATGAAAATGTTGAGGTTCTCTTTGGGAGTAACGAGGATGGATAGGATCAGGAATGAGTACATCAGAGGGACAGCACATGTAAGACGTTTTGGAGACAAAGTCAGAGAGGCTAGATTGAGATGGTTTGGACATGTACAGAGGAGGGATAGTGAGTATATTGGTCGTAGGATGCTGAGGTTGGAACTACCAGGCAAAAGGCCCAGAGGAAGACCAAAGAGAAGATTTATGGATGCGGTGAAGGCGGACATGAAGGTCGGAGTAAGAGTAGAAGATGCAGAGGATAGGGAGAGATGGAGGCAGATCATTTGCTGTGGCGACCCCTGAAGGGAACAGCCGAAAGGAAAAGAAGAAGAAGCTTCATAGACAAATTAGCATAAGAAGCTAACGGTAGTAGCAATGTGCACTCACTAACCTTTAGTACTTTAAAACTGCTCTTGTTGAATCTCTTTACACATTTCATTACAGGATCAGATGAGATGAAACAAAACTAACCACAGCTTGGAACTGAATTTGTAACCAGGGAAGTAAAAAAACAAAAGACATCAGATCTCATCATCCACCATAGGATTGTTATGAGTCATCATTGCTATCATTGTTCTACTTTGTCCTTGTCCATGATTATAAAGCTTGTCCTGATTTTGCATTGTTGTTTTCTATTGTTGTTGGAATTGCACCTACACACTGAACATAGAAAAATAATAACTGTTTGTTACCTGGGCGACGGCGTTTCTGTGTGGAGTTTTCAGGTTCTCCCCGCGCTTGTGTGGGTTTCCTCCGAGTACTCTGGTTTCCTCCAACAGTCCAAAAACATGCACAGTAAGTTAATGGACTGTTCCAAATCTCAACTCGGTGTGAGTGTGAATAGTTGTGTGAGTGTTGGCCCTGCGATTGCATTGCGAGCTATCCATGGTGTACCCCGTCCTCGCCTGGAGTCGGCTGAGGCGGCGACCAGCCTCCCCGCGGCCCTGATTAGGATTAAGCAATTCTGAAAATGAATGACGAATGAATGTTTGTTATCTGGTTCCTTGTTAATGTGAATGAAATGTTAGGAATATTATTTGAATCTCGTCAATTCATTGAGTCTTAAAAAATTCTGATCTGAGTCTTCAGGCAGTTGATTGGTCAGCCTTTGTACAGAGCACACAGATCAACACCCCTGATGTAGCATGTCTGGTTGATCTGGACAATTTTGTGCAGAGAATTACACTCTTATGAGGCTTGTGCTTCACCAGACCCTCTTTAAAAAAGAAGAAGTGACTAATTCAGTGTGTATTCATCTCTATCACATAATATACTCTTGGGCAAAAAAATTGGCCAAAAGCCAACTTGCAAAACATGCTTTTTTTGGTGCAGATATTCTCATTTGGTTCTCCCAGGACTTGCATGACAGCATACCCTATTTTACCTGTAGATTTTTGACACTTGGTTGTATATGGGAGTTTGTTATCAGGTTTGTGATGAGTTGCATCATTTGTGCAAGATGACCAAAGAATCTTTTTTTTTTTTTTTTTTTTTTTTTTTTTTGCACATTTGGATAATACAAGCCGGAAAATTGGAAAATGTTGCACACCAAGACGTGTTCGGTTAAACTTCAAATTCTACATATAAATCGTTTCATGACTCACCCACCCCCAACATCGCCGCAGCAGCAAGCTGTGATTTGCAAGTGGTGGTAATGGCCTCACAAGTCATGATTTTTAATCTTGCATAATTTTCATTCACCCAGGAGTGTAAACATACACAACAGATAAAGGTTTTGTCACTGATTCTAATCTAATACAACATTTTTTATTTTATTTTTATTTTTTTGCTAAATTCAGTGAGTCTCATGGTCTGGGAGCTGCCAATCAATTTCAATCATCTCCATTTGAGTAATGAAAAAAATCTGGTGCTGATTCACATTCCCTGGCTCTATAGAAGGGAAACAAGAAAAGTGGCGAGGAACAAACCACAGAATATTCTTTTACACGATACTTTTTCCTTGTGTACAGTACAACCGCACCCTGTTGCTAATTGGTTGGACAGAAAACAGAGGGAATATTGTTACTGTTGTTGCACACTGATTACTAAAAACCGGGGAACTCAACAGGAAACCTGTGCATGCACACATACACACACACACACACACACACACACACACACACACACACAATACACTTGGAAAACTTTGATCTGTTGATGAATACACTAAAACAGAAATTACTAGACGTACAACATTTGGAATTAAAATATATTAAAAAGCCCTAAACATATTCTGTAAATACGGGAATCAATTAAGGAGATCTTAAAAAGTTTTAAAAATGGTTTGCTCTGAGCGCAACAAACTTTGAAATACTGTAGTTGATTTTGCTCAAATTATTATATACTGAGTCAAAATTTGACCATGTGTTAACTTTTCATTTTGTTCTTTAGCTTATAAAGACATGTGAATCTTAAACTGCCCACCAGCTTAATGTTGTGTCATCAAAAGTGCAGCTTGAGTGACAAATAAGGATCATTATTTCGTCCTGCAACATCATCCGCATTGCTGCCTTCTGTCATCATACTTACTTATAATCCTCAACCACTCTTCAACTGCTCAACTTATTTCAACCAAACTTGCACAGAATCCATTAAATTGATTTTTGGGGTTTCCTGTAAAAATGTAAAAGTGTGTGTGTGTGTGTGTGTGTGTGTGTGTGTGTGTGTCTGTGTGTATGTATGTATGTATGTATGTGTGTGTGTGTGTGTGTGTGTGTGTGTGTGTGTGTGTGTGTGTGTGTGTGTGTGCGTGGGTGTTTAAATAAAGAATCTCCAAATCTTTATACCAACTTTTCAACCAAACTTTCACAGAATCCATTAAATTGATTTTTGGGGTTTCTTGTAAAAGTGTAAAAGTGTGTGTGTGTGTGTGTGTGTGTGTGTGTGTGTGTGTGTGTGTGTATGTGTGTGTGTGTGTGTGTGTGTGTGTGTGTGTGTGTGTGTGTGTGTCTGTGTGTATGTATGTATGTGTGTGTGTGTGTGTGTGTGTGTGTGTGTGTGTGTGTGTGTGTGTGTATGTATGTGTGTGTGTGTGTGTGTGTATGTATGTATGTGTGTGTGTGTGTGTGTGTGTGTGTGTGTGTGTGTGTGTGTGTGTGTATGTATGTGTGTGTGTGTGTGTGTGTGTGTGTCTGTGTGTATGTATGTATGTATGTATGTATGTATGTGTGTGTGTGTGTGTGTGTGTGTGTGTGTGTGTGTGTGTGTGTGTGTGTGTGTGTGTGTGTGTGTATGTATGTATGTGTGTGTGTGTGTGTGTGTGTGTGTGTGTATGTATGTATGTGTGTGTGTGTGTGTGTGTGTGTGTGTGTGTGTGTGTGTGTGTGTGTGTGTGTGCGCGTGGGTGTTTAAATAAAGAATCTGCAAATCTTTATACATGTGTAAATGGACAATTCCAAAACTTCCACAGTATCTTAAACATATCATCAATGATCAGCTTATATTTTCCTCGAGCAAAACATGCACTTATTACTTTAATTTGAAGGTTTTTCAATACTAAGGAAAATAAATTAAATAAAATGCAGCCTGAATGGGATATCGGTCTATTGTACAGTACCATGTACAGTACACACAGGGACAATGATTTTCTGTTTCAAAATTTGTTTTCATCCATTTCAGAAAATATATGATTCCGTTTCATGTTACAGTTTTACTGCGTCCGCATGTTCTGCATCAGTTTCTTACAAAAAGTGACTTTGAAATGTACTGTACATTATTTATTGTGGTCGTGCACTGTTGGAACTTTAAACACCTTTTTCGGTGAAACATTAAAACAATACGTTTAGGCCGAGAACAAATTTTATGTGATACTTAATATCAAACGTAGGCACCGTGATAAAAGTAGATGCAAATAAACGACAACAAAATATTATTCTGATCACAGATAACTGAAAAAGTTCACTTTACAAGATAACCTTTAAAAATACTCCTGAGATCCTTAGACTTTGTCAGTGTGTTCAGCGAACCTATTTGGGTTTGATCTCCACTCACGCTATCCGTACCCGACTGTCATTCTCATCTCATCAACACAGATATATAGTCCACACTTACTGTGTTGACAAAATTTACAACACATGACACCGTCATCACCATAGAAATGTTCCGGGAACTGCTCCACCCGTTGTTTGGCAGTCAGTTTACTTCTAGCTGGCAACCGCTTTGATTTTAAAGGCCCCATGTTTGCACCGTTACCTCGCCATTTTACCATGTTTACACATCTTCCGTCTTCGAACTCCTCAAGTAAACTTTGTATGTATGCTAACGGTTCATTGATCGGCTGTGCGTCACATCAACCAATCACGACACACGATGTAAAATGCATGTTCGTGAAAAGCATGTTCGTGAAAAGCATGTTCGTCGTCTGCTACTCGTGTGTATATGTGATTGCCGAAAGAAAAAAAAAATGCACATTTAAAGATTTTAACACATATGTTACGCGATTTTAATGTTCATATACGGGAATTCCATGTCAGGGTGATGTTTCAGTTTCATATTGCTTATTCCGTGATTTCCGTCCGCTTTCCACGATCCTGGAAAATCACTGGCCCTATACATACCTTCGTACACATTCTCACTTTGGAATGATTTATGCTTACCAGTCCAACTACTGGCATGCTTTTGCAAACCATTGAACCCACAGGAGCCCATGGACACAGAACGCATAAAAATACTAATACTACTACTAAAGTCTTTTGGGCTTTTTACACCCAAACCATAGTGGCTCATCAGGCCGGTGCTTATCCCCGGTTTCTGTAGCGTGACGCGACCAGGAGTTCAACTCCTCCTGGATGGGACGCTAGTCCATCACAGGTTACCTTCCCAGTATATTTGTACTGGTACCCATTTATACTGCTGGGTGAACAGAGGCACACTTGTGATTGAGACCTTGCCCAGGGGTCTTAGCACAGTGGGGGGTCTAACTGGGATTTGAACACACAACCTCTTGATCATGAGCCCAACACCCTAACCACTATGCTACCGGCACCACCCGAACGCATAAAAATAGTCCATACGAATAGTCACCTCGGCAGTGGTGGCCCGGTGGTAGGGTGCGGGATTACTGATTCCAAGTTCAAGGGTTCAAGTACCACTAACAGCAGGTAGTCACTGCTGTCCCCCAGTGCAGCTAAGTGGGTTATCAAAGGCTGGTCATGTCTCTTGTCCTGTCTGTGGTGAAAAGCACGTAAAAGAACCATCGCTAGGACTTTTAATAAGAGTAGGCTGTATAGCCGTCAACATGTTTCTGCCCTGTGATGGCCTGATGAGCTGTCCAGGGTGTACTCTGCCTTTACCCAGAGATGGCTGATATAAGTGCGGTTCAGAAAATGAAAAAAGGGGGGAAAGGCACTATATATGCAGTATGCATGTATTTTTTTTAATTTTTTTATTTTTGCAGAAATTCACTCACTACAGTTTATCAGAATTCATCAAGAGAAAGTGATGTATTAACCTTTGAAGTAATGAACATTGTTCCAGTCAAACTGCAACTGCAAGTCATTGTCAGATAACAAGGACAAAGGAAGGAGAGCGAGACAGAAACAAAACAGAAAGCATGACAGCATTTAACTTGTTTCCTGTTTGCTGAGCTGCGATATCAGAAGGCTGATTATTTATTTAACTGACATTTTGATGAAAATTGTTGCTCCGTTACAGGAAATGCTTTGTGTATATGAAGTGTGAGAATCAGAACAGTCGAACCAAAAGAGAACTGTTTTTGAGAAAAATGACATGGAAGCTTTTTGCAATATAAAAAAAAAAAAAAATCAGGGATAACGCTCACAGTATGATTCAAGGCCATTAGGAAAATATAGGGAACTCCATTATGTCATTTAACAGCAGACCTTATCCACATCTGTTAAAATATGAACTTGTGTAATTTTGCTGTTTTTTTTTTTTTTTTTTTTTTTTTTTTTTGGTGGGTGGGGTTCAGGCCAGTGTGGCTCTCAGTCCTCATATTTCAAATTCTGTTATGATACAGAGTTCATAAAAACCTATTTAGCTTTAATTGTATACACCAATTAGACACACACACACACACACACACTCAAAATAACTACTAATAGGTGAAGTGAATCCCCAACAGGGGGCAGCGGTGGTCTAGTGGAAAAGAACCACATACCGGATCGGTCGAGGCCCGGGTTAACAACGACCACCATCAGTGCCGTCAACCAACAGGGTGCTGATGGAAATTGGACTACTGTTGGTCGAAGACGTCGAAGAAGGAGAGGCGGGAGGCGTGTCCGTTGCCAGAGAGAGAAGAGGAAAGGCATGAGTCTAGGATTCATGGATGTGGTGAAGGAGGACATGAAGGTCGTTGGTGTAAGAGAAGAAGATGCAAAGGATAGGGTGAGATGGAGGCAGATGATTCGCTGTGGCGACCCCTGACAGGAAAAGCCGAAAGGAAAAGAAGAAGAAGACACCAAGTGTGAACATTATAGAGTAGACCATGGAAATCCTACTAGAGCACAGCTGAGCTAAACAGGTCTTAACAGACCTTATCAGAACGTAAGAGACCATGGTGCACCATCATAGCAGAACTTGATGAATTTGCAAACACGATTCCTTCAAGTTTGAATTAATGGACACACCCTACTTCCTTTTGATACCTCATTCATGCTCCAAACATGCTCATAAATCAGCGAGCGCCACGCTGTTTTAAATCAGAGACATTGTGGCCCAGTGTAAACCCAGGGTAGCATTGATAACATCTTGTTATAAGTGGCACCAGCCAAGGATTGGGAAGTACAGTATAAGGCTGAAAGTAAACTATCAGTGTGCAAAGTTGGACGCGGGGAACATGAACAAGGGTAAATGTCTGAGTGACGTTGAAAAGGGTGACCATGTGACGGCCAAATGATTGGGTTTTATCTTCTACAAAACCGGGGCAGTGATAAGTACCTACCGAAAGTGGCTCCAGGATGGACAACTAGCGAGCTAACAAAAGTGTCATGGGTGTCCAAAACACACTGTGTATTGTAGCTTACTGTGAATGGGGTCTGAAGAGCCACAGACCACTCCGGTTGTGGTAACGTTATGATTGATCAGTGCGTATGACATGTAGAATGTTACTGGAAGGAAAGGTTTATGCCAGCAAACCTGACAATCAAGTATTGGCATCTTTCTTCACTCATCAAAAGAAAACTTGTTTGTTAGCTGTCAGGAAAACCCAGAGAACTCCATGTATTCCCCAGCCGTCCACCCTGCCATTATCAAAGTCGATCGAGCTACTGATAACAGACTTATTACTGTCAAACCCCAACAGGAAGTCAGCTGGTTTAAAATTAAAGTTGCTATATTTTCAGTTCTTTTCAGAGTGTCATTCACAAACAACTTACAGTAAATCATTAGAATCATTGTGTGTATCAGTGTGCACGTACTGTACCTGCCTTATGGGAACACATGTTAAAGTATTGTAATTGGAAACTCCCTCTACATTCAAGCAGGGACTTTTAGGTAATGTGATAATATGTGATAATTTAAAACTACGAAGGAATGCTGTTAAACAACAAGCGTGTTCCGAACCTAAAAACAACTAAAACAAGAAATCTTGGCTTTTTAGAAGAAAAGTTTGTCAGAAAGCATTTAAGGAGGAAGATGTGACTATTCTGGAGAACACTGACCTTTGATGAAATAACTGAATGTACAAAAGAGTTCATGCAGTATTATTACAGTGTGCATGTCTGGAAATTATTATTATTATTATTATTATTATTATTATTATTATTATTATTATTATTTACAGTCAAGATTTATATGCAGCAGAGAGGGTTTGGGTGATCCTGGCACAGTCAGGCCGGTTAGGCTCATCATCAGCTGAGGGTCCTCACCCTCTCCACACGTAGCCCAGACAGCGAATGGGACTTCTCCCAGGAAGCACTGCCTCGTCAAACCCACCGAGAACTTTCCGGAGAATATGGAGACTCCCCAACACTGCAGCCTTCTGCATTGCCCAGACTGTCAGAATGGCTGTGTTCCCGGTAGAAAACCCAGGCACACGCTTGATCTGTGTTAATAGATCAGGAGGTACCAAACCGAGGGCGCCGAGAGCAATGGGGAGTCGGACGACTTTGTACTTTGGATACAAGTGGGACATTTCAAAGGCGAGGTCCGCATATTTTGCATGCTTCTCCTGAATCTTGTCAATCATTATTATTATTATTATTATTATTATTATTGATGTTGTTGTTGTTGTTGTTATTGTTGTTATTATCATCATCCTCATCATTATCAGCATCAAACTACTAATTCAGCAAAGATGGTCTGAGTAAGGAGAATACATCAACTCTCCAAATCTGACGGACACGGACGAGTACAGTGGAAAACAGGAATACTAGGAAATATAAATTTGTGCACAAATAGGGTCAGATTAATACTGTGGTTAAATAGATGAGCCAATCCCAGCTGACAGTGGGTGAGAGGCGGGGTGCAGTACACACTGGACAGATCTATCTATAATGAAGTTAGAGCAAGATGATGACCTGATTTACGTGTGTTTGGACTGTAGCAGGAAACCAGAACACCAACTGCCGCTCAAACATTTCCAAGCTATTTATCTGTGCCGCTTTTTTCAAACACCTGGATCATGGACTGGAAACTCCTGTCACACAAAAGACTGTTTCCAGTAAAAGGTGTGGTAATCGGAGTATATGTTTGGATGACAAAAGAATGAAATAATTTATGTGATTTTTTTGTTTGTTTGTTTTTGCACTCGTTTATATGTCCTATAAATAATGTTGATAATGCACATTGAGATTTTATGGAGTATACAATGCAAAAAAAAAAAAACATTTACATGCTAACTTTTTTTTTTTTCATTTAATATCCTTCTTATAATTTCTGTGTAATCTCTATCTATCTGGTACCGGAGTCGTAGGACGACCATTGGCGACCCGCCATGAAGGATAACGCCCTGGTTATCATCTTCATGGAGGTTTTCTCGGCAGGATTAGTGCGGTGGTTTGCCGTTGCCTTCTGCACGATGCGAACCTATGGGCAATTTAGAACGGCCAATTAACCTACTGTGCATGTCTTTGGACTGTGGGAGGAAACCGGAGCACCCGGAGGAAACCTACGCAAGCACAGGGAGAACATGCAAACTCCATACAGAAACACCCAGGCCGGGAATCGAACCCAGGCCTTCTTGCTGTGAGGCGGAGGTGCGAACCACTACGCCACCATGCCACCTTCTGTGTAATAACAGCACCATTAAAAGAGTTTGTGATCAAACTGAACTAAGAACACATCTGTATCACATTTCTAAAATTCTGCATGTTTATACACAGCATTGGTAGAAGTTCTGGATGAAATAGCATTTGAGTTCTTTAATCAACGAACGTGATTTAATTAATTAGTTCATATTATTAATACCATTTTGACTAAACCAAACCAAGAGAAATTTATTATAAATTACAGTACACAAACATTATTAATATACACAAGCAGATGTTTTGATCAAGCGGGGCAGTGGTGGTCTAGTGGTGTAGGGCGCTGGATCGCTGATCCAAAGGTTGGGGGTTTGAGTCCCACTCTCCACAGGGTTGTCACTGCCCCCCCCCCCCACCCCCCGTGCAGATAACTGGGTTATCAAAGGTGGGCCATGTCTGTCACTGTCTATGGTGAGAGGTTCATGTAAAAGAACCATCGCTGACTTTCGTAAAGAGTAGCTGCAAAGTCGTCAGCGTGTTTCTGTCCCTTGCTAAAAAAAAGGGTTGTGACAGGAAGGGCATCCGACGTAAAAACCTCTGCCAAATCAAACGTGCGAATCAAGATGATTCGCTGTGGCGACTCCCGAGTAAAAAGGGAAAAAGCCGAAAGGAAGACAGACAGATGTTTTGATCGAGAGTGACTGACATAAGTGTATTAAATGAATTTTTGCAAGAGGGAAAAAAACAAATGAATGCTTATACAAATAGACTTCAAAGATTACATGCACATGTTATTTATCTGTTTGTTTCTTCATATATTTATTAATTCATTAATTTAATAATTCATTACATTATTTATTAAAGTTTTTTTTGGGGTCTTTAGTCTTCATTTTAGGGACAGCATATACATGTCTGGTCCAGTTTGATTCAACCCTTGCCTGATCAGACCTTTATGCTGCCACAGGCATTGTGACCCTTTGACTGTCCGCCACAGGAGCCTTATGTGGTGGCGTGAATCAGCAAGGACGGTGTTTCGGTAATTTGTACAATTAGAGTTGTAGTCTGTTTCATTTCACTAATGAGACGTCCATCTTCCATTCAGACGCTCAGTCATTAAGAGTGTTTTTTCTATTCTGAGAAACTTTTCCCTCTCCTCCATCTGCCGACATGGCACCACACTGGGTGTATTGTTCGCCATTTCACTTTTGTTAACTCAGTTCAGTGGCTGCACATCACAAGAGCTTATGCAATCTATTTATGGAGCTTTATGAATTAAGGTCCTTTTAGATCATTATATAACATGTGACTTTTTAATTCAACACTTATTTGCTTTGAGAGATCAACACGTTCTCAGATGGTTTGCCAGTTGTGAATAAATCTTTTTGAATTTGGGACCCTCAGGTTATATCCATTCCCTGGAGAGGGTTAACACCTGCTGCAGTTAAACAATACCGCCTGTGCGTTTCCTTTGATTGGTGCCAAGGTTGAAATAACATTGTTTTGAACGAAAGCATCTTGCCTGAACCTGTTGCTTTTTAAAATTCCCCGAATGGGTAGCTCTACTATTGGTATTCAATGATTAAACATATATTAGTTGTGCGCACACTTTGGAAGATCCCCATAACTAAACACAACATTCTGATTGTCACTCAATTGAATGCTTGATTGCTTTATGACTACAATAAGATTTAAGCGTACGGGGGGGGCGCGGGGGGCGAAGGGGGGGGGGGGTCGTTTGGATTGTCTGGCTTCATCAGTGAGCTTTATTATGCTTTTTGCTCTTAATCATAAGTCATCCAACGATTCATTCATAAAACACCTTCTGGTAGTTGTGTCCATGCTTGAATAAACCTGATGGTATATCCCACAGATGCCCCACATTGGGAAGCCAGAGCAGCTCTTCGGTTTGCGTTGTGTAGAGATTGTGGTCCATGCGGTCTGGAAGTGTGCCAGTCCATGCTGTGTGCACTCTTTCCACACTCTCTCTAATGATGACTGGAGGAAGCAAAGCGATGGACACCCCACAGAGAAAAATGACCCTCCACATGTGAATAGAACACATTGAACCAGCTTCTGCAGGCCCCGTGCGCAGCTGAGGAACTGCCTATATTATTCAAGGGGAACGTTTCAAGAACATGAACTTTTGGTGAGCAAGCATTTTTGGCTTAAAAATAAAAATCGCTAAATGTTCGGGAATTTACCGTGGTGCTTCTATCCGTAGTGCGTGTATACAACAAAACAAAAATCCCATGTTGCTTTGTGAAAATAACATATGGTGACTGGGGATGCAACAGGTAGAGCTTCCGCCTCATAGCTCGAGAGTTCCTAGTTCAGCCCTGAGACGTGGATACTGTCTATTCTGACCACACAGGTTTTCCAGTTTCCTCCCCACTGTACATACCCATGCTCTAAATAACCAGGTGTAATATGAAAGAGAACAAAATTTTAAAACCGGTATTGTATTTTAAATGTAATGGTATGTTATTATGTGGACAGTCAACAATTTATGTTCAGTTCATTTTCTGTACCCGCTTAATCCTAACTTGGGTCACGGGGAGGCTGGCGCCCATCCCAGCCAACTTCGGGCGAGGGCAGAGTACACCCTGGACAGCTCACCGGGCCATTGCAGGGCGGAAACACGCCGACGGCTTTGCAGCTACTCTTGTCGAAAGTCAGCAATGGTTCTTTTACATGCCTCACACCATAGACAGTGAGAGACATGGTCGGCCTTTGATAACCCAGTTGGCTCCACTGGGGGGGGGACAGTGACAACCTTGTGCAGAGTGGGACTCGAACCCCCAACCTTTGGATCTTGGATCAGCGATCCAGTGACCTATACCACTAGACCACCACTGCCCCTGCTGTATTACTGTCCTCCAGATTTCGGACCTGTCTTTATTTTCTGAACAAGATTTATATTCTAAATGTGCAACGTTAATGTGCACATGATAAAATCTTATGGAAAATGTAGCACCTGGAATAAACAGTGCCAAATGATGAGAAGATACAGTATTTTGTTGGGTATCAGGTGTAGCCTACTTTTGACAGTGAAATGTTGTTCCAATGGCAGTAGTAATTTCCCTAACATTCAGCCGTGACTTAGCACACGGTCGTCAAAAGTACCAGCATACTTCAGATATTTAAAACATAGTTCACATGCTTAGTTCAATTCCTTGGAATACCCCAAATAAACTTGGGTTGTACAATGAGGCCAGGGCAACTTTCGGTCAGAGTAGTTTATTCAATTGGGCTCTGCATTGTTACTCTGATCCCAAGATTCATTCATCTGCAGCATTGAAAGGAAGCTTTAACGTTCACTTTGATTCCATAAAACCCAAGTTGGTCACATTTAAATATCCTGTGACTCATCTCTGTTTGATAATTAACTCGAAAGAATGCATGCACCTGTGTAGTAGCGACAAGCATGGAAATTTCTTAATTTTCTCCCCGGCACATGTTGATGGAATGCCAATCTGATTACATCTTTTTCACTTGTCAGATGTGCCGGTCAAACTGTATACGCTGCATATTGTTCTTGATTTACTTTCATTTCATGCTGTTTAGGCCAGAGATTACAGGAAATGTGGACAAAGAAAGAGCAAAGATTATTCAGTAGGTGATCCGTTGAATTTCCTTTAATTCATCAGATGATTGTTATCAAGAATTGGGGAAGATGAAGTTGTACTTTCGGACGTTGTGACGTTTTTGGGGTGGTCATGAGTTTTGTTATGAATCCTAAAACTGAAAGAGTGACAAAGCGCATTAATTTATATTAAACCTGAAAGGGGAACATCGCTTGGAATAAGACAGGGGGTGGTGAACACGTGGCTCTTGATCAATAAGAATGTGGCTCTTTTCCTCTTATCATATTTCTATATACTGTGGCTCTTTGCCTGTTTTCATGTTTTTTGTTGTTTTTTTTTTTTTTTGTATAAAACACCCGACTCAACATGATTGTGTGTATATTTCAATATTCATCAATTTATATTATACAGGCCATATCCATGTATCTGAAGTGTGTTCAGTAGTTGTGTGTGTGTCTGAGCAAGGGAGAAAGAGAGAGAGGTGTGTGTGTGTGTGTGTGTGTGTGTGTGTGTGTGTGTGTGTGTGTGTGTGTGTCTGTCTTGGCAGGTCAGCATGTGGTGTGTTGGCCACCCCTGGAATAAGACGTAGACTGTTTTCATTATTTATATTTAGTTTTATGTAAACAAGCTGTTACTTACAAAAACGTATGATTAGAAATAGGTGTGTCCATTTTATACCTTTAGCATTGCTAAATTGCGTAACACTGTATTGCCCTTTGATTTAAGTTTATGTTGGATGGTACGAAACCTGAGTTCATGCGGAAAGCACAATCAGGGCAAATACATAAACACTTACGCACTGAATGCAAGGAGGATGTTGCAGAATATGCATTTTTTGCAATATTCCTATGACCGAGTTGCATAATTGTATTAGTATATGCTGTACTGTACTGTACTGTACTACCACCTAAGCAAAAACAAGCACGGTAAAATGAGATTCATGGTTTATTTGTTTGTTTACTTATTTTTTTTTGGCGGCACGGTGGCGTAGTGGTTAGCACGTCCGCCTCACAGCAAGAAGGCCTGGGTTCGATTCCCGGCCTGGGCGTTTCTGTGTGGAGTTTGCATGTTCTCCCCGTGCTTGTGCGGGTTTCCTCCAGGTGCTCCAAAGACGTGCACTGTAGGTTAATTGGCCGTTCTAAATTGACCGTAGATTCTCTCCTGCAGCGGCACTGGAACCCAGTCGTATCGGCATTTGCCCTTCCATTGGATCCTTTCGGTGGTGCCGAGACAGGGGGGGACTTGCTGCTTGGGTAACAGCCTGTCCCTCATTACTCCCTACCCAGGCTCTGCGCACTGGGGGGTATCACCAGCCAGAGCGCAGCCATAGTCCTTCGGGACTGACGGAGGCCTGCCACTTATTTTTTTTGTAAATCATGAGAAATACAGATGAACTCCAAGCACAGAAAGCTGAAACACACAGCTGGGAAATGAATGGCCTTTGAAGCCTTTAAAGAACTGTAATAGCACTGTTCAGAAAGAAACACAATTAAAACCAAATGAAATTGACATTTTTATAGTTTATGTTTGCAGTTTTTCAACCATGACACTGATTCAGATTAAGTTATCCAAACTTTGACTCTGTGTCGCTAATGGCGTCTGTTTCCGTCTGTTCAGCGTAGTCAATGAAACAAAGTAAACCACACTCCATAAAGGGTGTTTCTGGAAAACACAATAAAACAAAACTAAAACTGTTTATTTTTATAGTTTGTATTGACATGTTTTAACCATGACACCAATGCAAGTGAGGTTTTTTTTTTTTTTTTTTTGGCGTGAACTGAGGGCAGTGGTGGCCTGGTGGTAAAGGTGCTGGATCACTGCTCCTAGGTTCAGGGGTTGGAGCCCCACTCTCCACAAGGTGGTCACTGTCCCTCCCAGTGCATCTAACTGGGTTATCGAAGGCCACTATCTGTGGTGTGAGGTTCATGTAAAAGAGCCAATGCTGACTTTGGTAAAGAGTCGCTGCATAGCAGTCAGCATGTTTCTGCCCCTTGCTAAAGGATTGTGTCAGGAAGGGCATCCGACATAAAAACCTCTGCCAAATCAAATATGCAAGTCATTCTTATGACTTCCATGAAAATGGAGGCAGATGATTCGCTGTGGCGAACCCCGAAATGAAACAGCTGAAAGAAAGAGAAGAAGAAGACCAATGCAAGTGAGGTGAACTCTGTGTTTTTGGGCCACATAATCCTCGCTTGATTCTTGTTTGGTAGTCTAAAATGTCCCATTATATTCTGGAGGTGATCCTTGCTTTGGATCATGTTGAAAAAATTCCACTGTAGTCCATTTCTAGCTGGTGGAAGTACCTTAAACTCTGTGAATATTTTAATATATACCGTACATAAGCAAAAAAAACAATCACACGACTGTAAAATGGGATTTTTTTTAATGGTTTATTTCCTTGCATCTGTTAAATCATGACAAGTTAAGGTCTGAGAGCAAGAGCTGTGTGACAAAGTCTATTTTTACGCTCTTTAAAAGTTTAATTATATCTTACACAGAAGCATAAAGAAAGCAAACTAAATGAGATTTTTATAGTTGGTGTTTACCAATAAGCATTACAGAGACAGACCAGGTGAGCAAGTTTAATTAATTTTTTAAAAATTTACAAAAAAAAATTAATTTACTCAAAAAGTCAGTCTGGTGCATTAAGACTCATTTTTTTATAATGGGCCATATATCATCATTTCTCACAGGCAATGCATGTTTGTGATTTTTAAGTCATACGTACATCTCAGATTAATTTTTTATTCCTAAATTTACAGACTAATCGGACTGCACCATTCTAATGTCGTAAGTAAATAATAATAATACCCCGTACACCCATATTGGTCCATTGTGGTAGTTTGTAACACTATATATGTATATATATATATATATATATATATATATATATATATATATATATATATATATATATATATATATATATATATATATATATATATATAATATATATATATATATATATATATATATATACATATATATATATATATATATATATATATATATATATATAAATATATATATATATATACACATATATATATTCAGTTCATTTTCTGTAACCGCTTCATCCTAATTAGGGTCACGGGGAGGCTGGTGCCCATCCCAGCCAACTCAGGGCGAGGGCAGAGTACACCCTGGACAGCTCGCCAGGCCATCGCAGGGCGGAAACACGCTGACGGATTTGCAGCCTACTCTTTTTACGAAAGTCAGCAATGGTTCTTTGACATGCCTCACACCATAGACAGTGGGAGACATGGCCAGCCTTTGATAACCCAGTTAGCTGCACTGGGGGGGACAGTGACAAACTTGTGGAGAGTGGGACTCAAACCCCCAACCTTTGGGCGCCTTATACCACTAGACCACCACTTCCCTTTATATATATATATATATATATATATATATATATATATATATATATATATATATATATATATATATATATATATATATATATATATATATATATATATATATATATATATATATATATATATATATATATATATATATATTACACTGGTTATTTGTCCCTCTTTACTGTTAAATATTTTATTAATTGAGCAGAAGCAAGTGTATTGGTTCAAGGAGAAGAAACTGCACACAGTTTCCAACAAATCGCACAAATTCATAAATTGCCACAGCGACACACAGGGCTTCAGAAACCCTACTACCAGGGATTTTATTAAACAATGGAGTTTACTGCGTACTTTAATGCTATATTTACTTTTACTTTATATTTGAAAAAATCTCTTGAAATGAAGACTTGTATAACACTCCTTAGGATCACATACACGGTTTTGCAACTCGAGTCATTAAGGATGTCCTCCCAAATAATCAGTATGTGTCATTCCATTCTGTTTGCCAGAAACCACATATTGCCAGATTATACACTTAGATTTATCATCCACTGGATTAAATAAAGTCATCACTGATGACACATGATAACCCCCCCCCCCCCATTATTACTATACTGTATTCAAAATTAAATGTTTTTTTAAAGGTTGTATGATAGCCATAGTTGCTATTACATCTTACTAACATCAAGAAAGAAAGTCCTGGGTTTGGGTCCCGGGCACAGCGAGGGCGTTTCTGTGTGGAGTATGCATGTTCTCCTGTGGGATTGCCTCAGGTATTATGGTTTCCTCACACAATCCAAAGACATGCACATTGGACTAACTGGCTTTTGAAGAATTCTGCTAGGTCTGAGTGTGTGTGTGTGTGTGTGTGTGTGTGTGTGTGTGTGGTACCATTTCATGCAGGATGTAGTTCAGGAACACTAACAGTTAATAGAATAACAGATAATCTATGTATTTTATGCATGAATTTCAATTTTAAAAATTTAGCATGTAGAGTTCACGTACAGCATTAAATAAGCTTGATGCAAGAATAACTCCATGTCAATTCTATGCCTCATAGGCCCTTCAGACCTCATTTCTCATGAGGAACCATTAATATACAGTCGGCCCTCTACTTACGAAACCGTCTGGGTACGAAAACTCCAGGTTACGAAAAAACATTTTCCTAAGTTTTCGTCCTCTGTATACGAAACAACCTCCTCTTACGAAAAGCGCCAAACGAGGCATTCAAAAATTCAAATGCGCCAATCAAAATTTCACACGGTGTGCGAGTTGCTCTCTCATTCGCTGTCTCACAACATCCCGCTCCGCTGGCCTCCCATTGGCCAGGAGGGAGCTGACCCGTACCCATACTTCCTGTACCTATACTTCCTGTTTGTCACACGCGTGAAGGAGAGTTGAACAGGACTGTTGGCTTGTTTTGAGATCATTGCAGCGTTATATTTTGTTATCGCCGAAACCCCTCTAAAATTGGGACGATATTGAAGCAGAAGGAGACCTTAAAGCGGAAATGCAGTGATGGAGGCGATTATTTCGGCACGATATTTGCAGAAGGAGCATGAGCGGAGTGCTCCATGGGACAAGACCTCCGATCTCTCAAGGAAGCAAGTTAATATTGAATCAGGACCTCTGATCTTTCGAACAGGTACTGTAATTCCACCTTAAATACAACATCCCGTCCATTTAAACATTTAAACACAATTGTTCCATCAGCTACGTGTTGCTTGTGGGCGGAGCCCGCATTTGGCAAAACACACCAGAGAAAGGAAGGGTTCTGTGTGTGTGTGTGTGTGTGTGTGTGTGTGTGTGTGTGTGTGTGTGTGTGTGTGTGTGAGAGAGAGAGAGAGAGAGCGAGAGAGAGAGAGAGACACACAGAGACAGTGTATGTGTGTGTCTGTGTGTCTGTGTGTGTGTGTGTGTGTGTGTGTGTGTGTGTGTGTGTGTGTGTGAGAGAGAGAGAGAGAGAGAGACTGCTTACAGAGTCAGTCAGAGATGAAAGGAGGCTTAACTCTCGAGAGAACATTGCAGCTTATTTTTCATTTTTTAAGTTGTTTAATTCAGTAAATGTTTAATAAATATGGCGCGCGCCGCCGAATGTGAGCAAAACGCGGCTCATCTGGACCTCCGATCCCTAAAGGAATCAAGTTAAAGTTAAGTTGGACCTCCGATCTGTCAAGCAGGGAATGGGTTTTAAATTCTACGTGTTAAAATGCTCCAGTGTCCTGCGTGTGGGTGGAGCCCGCATTCAGCAGAGCGCGTGTGTTGTGTGTGTGTGTGTGTGTGTGTGTGTGTGTGTGTGTGTGTGTGTGTGTGTGTGTGTGTGTTAATAAAAATGTTTAATAATGGTTTAATTAATAAATATATTAATAAAATGGTTTAATATGTTAATAAAATGTTTAAATGGTTTAATAAATAACTTTCTTTTACTTTTAACACATATTTCATACAAAATTGATGTACTTTTATCATTTTTAAAGGGTTTATGGGGTAGTCTTGGGAGCCTTGGAACGAATCACACGTTTTACATGTAAAATGCGCCTCTACTTACGAAAACTCCAGGCTACGAAAAAGGCTCTGGAACGGATTAATTTCGTAAGTAGAGGGCCGACTGTACCTGTTTTGTAAGTATATTAAAATCCTTAACAGGACACAATTCTCATTTAAATACTCTTCTACCCAAACACTCCCTTATCCATGCCTAATTTTAAATAACACATGTACTGGTGAAAATACACGTTTACAAACTTGTCTTTTAGAAAACAGAAACTGGAGACATAGACAGACCCTATCTGTCATATCAGTGAGAACAGCATGGCTGCCAAGTGTTCAGTTCATCATCATTTTCTGTAACCGCTTCATCCTAATTAGGGTCACGGGGAGGCTGATGCCCATCCCAGCCAACTCAGGGCGAGGGCAGAGTATACCCTGGACAGCTCACCAGGCCATTGCAGGGCAGAAACACGCCGACAGCTTTGCAGCCTACTCTTTACGAAAGTCAGCAATGGCTCTTTTACATGCCTCACACCATAGACAGTGAGAGACATGGCCGGCCTTTGATAACCCAGTTACCTGCACTGGGGGGGGCAGTGACAACCTTGTGGAGAGTGGGACTCGAACCCCCAACCTTTGGATCAGCGACCCAGCGCCTCATACCACTAGACCACCACTGCCCTTCCGGCTGCCAAGTGGAATGCTGTAATCTCAAACAGTTTGCCTTGAGTGTGGTGTGGACATAATGTGTGTGTCACATTTCAATAAACATCATGTTTTAATTACTTTATTACTTTTAGAACAAGACTAAAAGTTTATACATCATCATTATGTTTTTTACTGTAAACCCAATCAAACCCATATCTGCTCACAAAACCTTTCAAAGAATTTGTTTATCATACATTTTTTTGCATTGACCATTACCATGAAATCCATCATCCTTTCAGTAGGTGGCAGCAGCCTATTTCAAGCAACCAGGGCTCATTGTTGCCTTTTTGAGAATACTCTAGGTGTTCAGTGATTAAATGGCCTTTGATCTCTTTTGAATTTAATAATGTAGTCTGCAGTGAAAATGAGTTTACAACCCTAATGTAAGCATTTGTGTAGCAACATGATAAATTATTCACATGGTTAAATATTGCACTTTACATTTTATGCACTAATTACACTGTATAGTTGTGAAAAATACAGCCTTCCCTTAATGGAAATATCTATCCCTTTTGCATGGTATATTTTTGGACAAGAGTACATCACTGGTGAATTTGAATCTGAATTTCCCCACAACTGTTTCATACTGTTTGAGAAGTTACCTAAAAGTGTGATCATTTTGAATTCATTATCATTTTTCATAGCCTGTGCACCCAGTGTTCCTAAATAGAGTGACATTTAATGATTACATGAATTATTGCATTTACTCTACTTGCTGTGTATTTTAATATTTTAGGTTATTTTAAGCCTAATTGATTCGCTGTGGCGACTCCCGAGAAAGGGAAAAAGTCGAAAGAAGAAGAAGAAGAAGAAGAAGGTTATTTTATTGGATAACTAGTACTGATATAGTGTCAAAATGTAAAAAGTTCACAATGAATAATACTGGGAATAAATAAGGTATGTTAAAGCAAAACTGCTGCAGTTTCATTATTTGATTAATTTTATATGCAAAGTTAAAGCTTGAGGATAAAACATGGGTAAAGCCAAATAACAAACTAATGGAACACCTTAACAAAATGTTTGTCTTCCTTTCGGCTTTTTTCCCTTTTACTTGGGAGACGCCACAGCGAATCTTCTGATTCACCAGAGGTTTTTACGTCAGATGCCCTTCCTGTCACAACCCTTTTTAGCAAGGGACAGAAACACGCTGACGGCTTTGCAGCTACTCTTTACGAAAGTCAGCAATGGTTCTTTTACATGCCTCTCACCATAGACAGTGAGAGACATGGCCCGCCTTTGATAACCCAGTTAGCTGCACTGGGGAGGACAGTGACAACCTTGTGGAGAGTGGGACTCAAACCCCCAACCTTTGGATCAGCGATCCAGCGCCCTATACCACTAGACCACCTTAAGATAATAGTTTTTTTTTTCCTCAAAGAGCTGAAAAACGTATTTCTTTCCTCGAAGAAGTGTGCAAGAAGTCATTACGTTGATGTTTCAGTTAACGAAGGTTCGGGGTCCGAGTCCCGGGCTTGGCGGGGCCTTTTCTGTGTTTAGTTTGCATGTTCTCTGCGTGCTTGCTTGGGTTTCACCCCACACTCCATAGATATCTAAATAACCACTTGGTGTGGATATGAGTGTAAATGGTTGTGCTTATGTGTATTGCCCTGTGATGGTCTGCTGAGCTGCTCCAAGGTGTACACCGCCTTGGCCCAGTGTAGTAATAGCAAGCTAGTCTCGGGCCCAAGCAGGACTAAGTGGTTTGGCAAATGAGCGAGATGAGAAACAGAAAAACAGGAAAAAAAGGCTGATTTCTGGGTCAAGGAGTAGATCCAAGCACACTGCTGCTGTTTGGAAGAAGATGTGATGGATAAACAAGACACCTCTTCCTGTCAGGAAGACAAACGTCACTCCTTGCAAACAAGAGATATTTAAAATGTGATGGCGCCACCTAGTGTTAAATAACGCTGACTTCTGGGTGTATGAGTCGATACAAAGACACTGCTATGGATGTGCCATTTTCTTTTGCGTGTTTCGGGTGATGTTTTATTTCTCCATTGATTTATTGTGATAAGAGTCTGTTTTCAGCATGATTGGGCGTTACCATAACTTACGTTGCGCTCTGGGAGCGTCACCGATGATTGGTCAGATTTTATATCAATCATTAACCGAACACAAGCTTGTTCGGGCGGAGTTCAGCGTTGTGTCTGTTCCGAATCGGGCAGTGACAGAAGCGGTCTGTCATAATCAAGTGCTTTATAATATCTGGAAATAAAGGCAGGAGTATGACATGGGTTCGAGTAGCTCAGACCTGGTTGAAATCCCAAACGCAGAAGAATTAATGCGAGAAACCGGCTGTAAGTTCGGCTTTTTATTGACTTGCTTGCTTGTTTACATTGCATTTGTTAATGTACATATTTGTTAATATAAACTTGTAAATCTGTGAGCTGCAGCCTCCTGTAGGATAATCATGAAAGGAAATGTTTTTTCTAATAAAATAATACATTTTTTGAATAATTTTGTTGCGTTTTATTTGTTGCACTAATCCTTTGTTATTAAAGCTTGTGATCCGGAGCCCATGTTATTAAGAGGGTCAGCACACAGAGAGAGAGAGAGAGAGAGAGAGAGAGAGAGAGTTGGTCCTGGAGAAGTGTTTGTATAACCTCAGCACAGATATAAATAGTCTCAAAATTCAGCTCCAGATGCAACCTTATATATCAGTGCTTCTCAAATAGTGGTATGGGTGGTGGGTGATGACTCTGGGGAACATGCGTTTATGGAATTGTGTAAGAGAATTAAGTGTAATTGCACCTCCGCTACACTAGTTGGCAGTGGCGCGCTCGTTGTCGTGCTATGGTGTATTTCGAATTATGTGTAGTTGCACCTCCGCTACACTAGTTGGCAGTGGCGCTCTCATTGTCGTGCTATGGTGTATTTTTCGCACGAGCAAACGATATGACGTGAAGTAAACAACCCCTCAAGAAACAACAAGGAAAATTTTCTCACAGGAACGAAGAGAAATGTGGAGAGAGACGGAGATATTAAGACATAAATAAATTTAAACGAGTTTAAATAAGGATATATATATATATATTATATAGTTTTTTTATTTCAGGCACATTGGTGCACTTTAAATCGTTTCTGTTACAGATTTAAAAAAAACAACGTGAATGGATTTTTCTTTATTGTAAGTTGAACTATTATTTCTTTCTTTTTTGTTTTTAATGTTAATAAATGTATAATGTAATGCAGAGGTGTACGAATAACAATTTTATAGACAAATAATACTATTTATAGTCGCTCGCAGGGTAGTTGGGGGGGAGGTGCCCGAGAAAATAAATAATTAAATAGCACTGTTCTATCTTAATGTCTACTGGTTTGTTCAAGTACGTATTGTACATCAGGAGTTAAAAATAACATGATCAATTCAAGATGAGTTTTTC
This sequence comes from Plotosus lineatus, assembly GCA_024760905.1. Taxonomy (NCBI): domain Eukaryota; kingdom Metazoa; phylum Chordata; class Actinopteri; order Siluriformes; family Plotosidae; genus Plotosus; species Plotosus lineatus. Next base: position 25,899,145 of record CM045747.1, on the reverse strand, counting down.
AGCAGATTAATATGGACCAGGGCCAGTGGTGGCCTGGTGGTAAAGGTGCTGAATCACTGATCCTAAGGTTGGGGGTTCAAGTCTCACTCTCCACGGGTTGTCACTGTGCCCCCAGTGCAGCTAACTGGGTTATCAAAGGCCGGCCATGTCTCACTTGTTTATGGTGTGAGGTTCATGTAAAATAACCATTGATGACTTTCGAAAAAAGTAGCTGCAAAGCCATCAGTGTGTTTCTGCCCTGTCAGCCTGATGAGCTGTCCAGGGTGTACTTTGCCCTCACCCAGAGTCAGCTGGGATGGGTGCAATCCTCCCCGTGATCCTGATTAGGATTATGCAGTTACAGAATATGAATAATGTGGCCCAGCTAAATAAACCTGGAATTATGGAATTCTCTCCTTGCCCGCATTTCCTCCCGGTACCAAACATGGACAGGTTTGAGAAATGATTTGATTTGAAATGAAATCATTGAGTTAATGATTACTTAATTTCTAAATTGCAACGTGTGTCTTAACAGTTGAGAGTGTATGTGCAGCCCAGCAGTCACTGCTCTGTGTGGCGTACACACACACACACACATCTCCAAGACACAGATCAATAATTCATTTTATTATTATTGTTATTGAACTCGGGCAATGGTGGCCAGGTGGTAAGGTAAGGTGCAGGATTGCTGATCCTAAGGTTGTGGGTTCAAGCCTTACGGTCAACAGTTGTCACTGCTGTACCCACAGTGCAGGTAACTGAGTTATCAAAGGCCAGCCATGTCTCTCTCTCTCTCTCTCTCTCGCTCGCTCTTTCTGCATAAAAAAAAAAAAAAAAACATTGCTAACTTCTGTCAAGAGTAGCTATAGAGCTGTCAGCATGTTTCTGCCCTGCAATGGCCTGGTGAGCTGTCCAGGGTGTACTCTGCACTCTCCCAGAGTTGGCTGAGATGGACACCAGCCTCCTCATGACCCTAATTAGGATGAAGTGGTTCAGAAAATGAATGAATGTTATTGTAATATTACTATAATATAGTAAAGAATTTTGTGCTACTTTTCATCAGTAATGATGGAAACTAACTTTTTTTTTTTTAAACAATAAAAGTTGGTAAGTCAAAGATTTTTGTTTTTTTTTTTTTTTTTTTTTTTTTTGCCGCACCCTCATTCCTACCCTCACTGTTCATTTTATCAGGTAATGTATGCTGTCATCTGAAATCAGTGTTAATGTATTTCTTGCAGTCAGTCGTGCACACCTTATTCGTCTGTATGACCGTTTCCAATCTTTGGACAAAGGCAACAAAGGTTATCTTAGGTAAGATGATTCAGATTCATTCGTTTAGTTTGTTGTCAGTTGGCCAAAGACTCTCTCTTTCTCACTTTTATCTCAAAGTGCAAAGGACTTTGGAGCCATAAAGCAGTTGGCCATGAATCCAATATCTGAGCGAATAATCGGCGCCTTCTTCTCTTCGGGGTAAGATTGTCTTATAAAGTTTTAATTATCATTGGTTCTGCAGCACAAGAACTCCTTTATCTTTCACATTAATAATAAAGCTGCCCAAATGGTATACAATTGTCATATATTGCAGCGATACAACGATGTGAAGTTTATCATTAAGGGCACTTTAAAAAATTTTTGTCTAAGGAGCCAAATTAATATTTTTCGTTTATTTTTTTATATGTTTAGTTGGGTCATTTCATGTCAACCAGTGGTCCCATATTGACCAGAGTCAGGGTTTAACTCACAGTTTTATTGGAAAATTCCTATTAAAAGATGTATATACAGTACATATGTAAATATCGCTATTACAAAATTTCATGTGAAAATTCAAAGTGGTATCAAAGTTATGGTCTTCTAAGATGACACTATTGAAATGGAAGAGTTTTTGATAGACCATAATCTTAAATCTGTACAAAATAAAAGTCTGAAACCTGGTACCCCAACCAATTTCACCCCTTTCAGAATCTGCAGTTTTTGTAAATTGATTTAAAAAAAATTATTTTCCATATTTGGATAGTTAAATTAGAGTATAGATGCGTAGAAAGGTGTAATATTTCACTTGATTTTTATTACATAGGTTGTACTCTGTGGATTGTAGCATTCATCAGAAACAGGAAGCCCAACATTCTGTGTGAAAATTACTTGAATGAAAGAACTGCTTACTTTCTTCAGATAAGTCCTCCAGAACCAGACTATATAGATATAATATTTTCGCCCCATAATGATAGATATCTTGGTTATATGTATTGCAAATTGTACCTCAACTCAGTATCTGGAAAACCAAGTTTCAGACTTCTGTGTTGTGTAGCTTTAAAGTTATTTTCCATCAAAAATTGTTATAAATAAATATCACCAAAAAATCCAAACGGGGCAAATCTTAAGTCCAAATTCAAAGTCAAAATTTGAAAGGACTATAACTTTGAATTTTCACCGTGAAATTTTGCAAATGTATTCTACACACAGACGACACAGTGGTGTAGTGGTTAGCATGCTCGCCTCACATCAAGAAGGCCTGGGTTCGAGTCCCAGCTCGGGTGTTTCTGTGTGGAGTTTGCATGTTCTCCCCGTGCTTGTGCGGCTTTCCTCCAGGTACCTCCCGTAGTCCAAAAACATGCACAGTAGGTTAATTGGCTGTTTCAAATCTCCCCGAGGTGTGAATGGTTGTGTGAGTGTTGGCCCTGCGATGGCCTCGTGAGCTGTCCAGGGTGTACCCCGACCTCACCTGGAGTCGGCTCAGATGGACGCCAGCCTCCTCGCAACCCTTGTTAGGATTAAGCAGTCCAGAAAATGAATGAATGAATTAATACTACGTACTTTGAATGAACTATTGTGGGCAGTGGTGGTATAGGGCGCTGGATCGCTGATCCAAAGGTTGGGGGTTCGAGTCCCACATTCCACAAGGTTGTCACTGTCCCCCCCCAGTGCAGCTAACTGGGTTATCAAAGGCGGGCCATCACTGTCTATGGTGTGAGGCATGTAAAAGAACCATTGCTGACTTTCGTAAAGGGTAGCTGCAAAGCCGTCAGCGTGTTTCTGTCCCTTGCTAAAAAAAGGGTTGTGATAGGAAGGTGATAAACCTCTGCCAAATTAAAATGTGCGAATCGGATGATTCGCTGTGGCGACTCCCGAGTAAAAAAGGGAAAAAGTCGAAAGGAAGACAGACAGACAGACTTTGAATGAACTATTACTACCACACACACACACACACACTAGTGTTCCCATTAGGCTAAATTGGCACAACAGTGCCACAAATTATTTTAGATTGGGGCAAGGAATTATTGGCTGTGCGCCAGTAATTTTTTCGTCTTTCTGTTCATACATAATTTTAAACAGCTGTCAAAATGTTCAGCATTTATCGGAAACAGACACCCCCCCTCCCCCGCAGGAGAGGGATACCCCCTGCCGCACCCTCCTCGTCAAACAAGCTACGCCATCAAGATTGTCTGCTTTGCAACCAGTGCCTCCAGCATCTGAATCATTTGAACGTAGTATTGGCGCAAGCTCAATTTTCCTGAATGGGAACACTGACACACACACACACACACGCACACACACACACACACACACACACACACACACACGCACGCACACACACACACACCTCAGATAAGTAAATACATAAAGTAATGTCTGAGGGGACTTGTTGGGCTGCAAATAATCCTTTGTAAAAAAAATCCTTTGTTTTAAATCTAAAAATCTTTTTTTTTTTTTTTGGTTTTTAATAAAATGGCATGTGATCAAATAACTTATAAAAATAACCCAAGCATCGTCAATGTACTGTAGGTCCTGTCCTTTGGCCAAACCCAAAAACAAAACACAAAGTGTTTGGTTGGTTCACTTTTACTGGGCCCATTCATAGTAAAATTATTACCAATAAAGAAGTTGTGTTTTATATCCAGGTTGTGTGTATGTTTGTGCTTTAGCAGGTTTACACAATGGCTATGTGTGGATTTTTATGAAATGTCTACCAGATGTGGGGCTCGGGCAAGGACGACTCCATTCTATTTTATTTTAGAGGACCAGCTGAGGGTGCTGTATGCTTCGTGTTTCCATCCATCCGTCCGTCCGTCCATCTATCCATCCATCCTCAACTGCTTGTTTTCTCAATGCAGTTTGTTCTGCACTCAAATACGATCACTGTGAAATTAAAGTAATATAATCTGCTCACACAATTGGATAAAGTACAGAGCTGAGTTAATAGTGTAGATATTTTTGATGATAAAGGTAGGACTTGGTAACCCCCAGTGCAGCTAACTGGGTTATCAAAGGCGGGCCATGTCTGTCACTGTCTATGGTGAGAGGCATGTAAAAGAACCATTGCTGACTTTCGTAAAGAGTAGCTGCAAAGACGTCAGTGTGTTTCTGTCCCTTGCTAAAAAGGGTTGTGACAGGAAGGGCAGCCGACGTAAAAACCTCTGCCAAATCAAAACGTGCGAATCAGATGATTCGCTGTGGCGACTCCCGAGTAAAAGGGAAAAAGCCGAAAGGAAGACAGACACAAAGGTAGGACTTTGTAACTCTTGTATTTTAAATCAAAGCATTTTTTAAAAAAATACCCTTCAATCTTGATATGAACAATAAAGACAGATACAGAAGTCCTCGCCAGCCTGTAAACTTGAATCAAATTCTCTATTGTCCATTCCTACCGACTCATTTACCTTAGAGCAGTGGTCTCCAACCTTTGTTGCATCAGGGACCGGTTTTATGTATGAAAATGTTTCCTCGGACCAGTTAGAGTCTACTCCGTAGTCTTGTTTTGGTGGGTGTCACCGCAGAAAACCCCGCCTCACAAAGATATGTGGTTGGAAACGGAAGAAGGGCCTTCAGTGCTTCTGTGGCAATGTCAAAAACAGTCGTTTTTCAAATTAATATTCGAAATCTCGAATAAAAAGAACCAATTTGTAGCGTGAAAGATTTTGTTTGCAGACCGGTATCAAATGATCCACGGACCGACCGGGGGCTGGGGACCCCTGACTTGAAGCATGTATAATCCTACATATTACATGGAGTGCACATAACTCGTGGCTATAAGACTTGTTTGGCAGCCTTGAAATGACCCATACAGTCGGCTCAACAAATTATTCCTTAATGAGGTTACAACTTGGTGTTGTTTTTTCACAAATATGTCTAATGTGTTGCATGTTTATCCATAGATTGTATACAGTCAGACATAAATGTTTGTCATTTTCAGACAAGAGGAGCTGGATTTCGCATCATTTCTGAGGACCTTAGCACATTTCCGTCCCATTGATAAGAACCGATCAAAAGATCCCAACTCGCCTGATCGCATTAACAGCAGAATAAACAAACTGAAATGTATGTTTATGGCATTTCCTGGTAAAGTAGATAACCGATAACTGCGTTAACCTGTATTAGTTTATTTATTCCTGTTGTATCTAATGTTTTCTTATAATTGTAATCGAAATTCCTTGTTCTGTATAGTTGCTTTTCAGCTGTATGATCAGGACAAGGATGGCAAGATTTCCAGACAAGAACTCATGCAGGTGAGTGCATGAAATCACAATGCTGTATGAACACTGAACATAATTCGACTGTTTAGTAGGTTGTGCTTTCATAAGGTTGTGTTTCCGTTAGCCCAAGCAAATGATACACACTTATTTAACACTTATTACCTGTATGCAAACTGCTGACTTGCAGTTGGTACCACCCATAAATTTCCAGCAAACCAACATTTAATAACTAAAATGAGAAGCAAAATACTTTCTTTAAAGGTCATTTTTACTCTATGCATAAAACAATACAATACAGTAGGCCCTTGATATTCACGGGGGTTCAGTTCCGGCCTCTCCCGCGAATGAAGATAATCCGCGAGTTCTGTACCCGGAAGTAAAACCCCATGTATCATGTTACATGTGCGAATGAGCAACCATAAGTAAAATACTGTGTATTTATTGCATACGCTAAAATATGCTTCTTAAACACATTCTATAGACAGTCTTACTCATTAATACAGTATTAATGTAGTAAAATATAGTAATGATTAAGAAAAACTTTTCAGTTTTCACTGTTATATTTATTGATGATAAAATATAAACATTATACAGCATATACTGTTGTAAAGCACTCGTTTTAAAGTCTTTTTCAATTATTATTCCAGTACAGTAGCGTGTTTCTGTCCCTTGCTAAAAAGGGTTGTGACAGGAAGGGCATCCAACGTAAAACCTCTGCCAAATCAAACGTGCGAATCAGATGATTCGCTGTGGCGACTCCCGAGTAAAAGAGAAAAGCCGAAAAAAAGACATTCCAGTACAGTATCTAAGTTAATTCTGAGAATGTTTGTGCATGAGATTTTATGTTCTGTAGCATGTTCAACAAACCATACCAAAAGGATAAACTTTATTACGCTTCATGTCCTTTTACATTGAACTTGGAGTGACGTCTTGGAGCGATGTCTCCAAGATGGCGCTGCCTAGAGGGCGACAGCGCGGAGTTCTCAGAGTCAAATTGTTTTTTTGTTCGTTTTAATTTGTTTTATTTGTTGTTTTGTTTGTTCATGTTTTGCACACTAAAAAAAAGAGGCTAATTGAAAACTTGTGCGCGAATTAGGAAAAAGGGGCGTTACATCATCTCAACCAATCAGCAAGAAGGAGGACAGCCACTGGCTGAATTTGAGTGACGTGTCAGTCACTTGGCAGTCCGCAAATACTCAAACCGTGAGTGCAAAACCACGAATAGTCAAGAGCCTTCTGTATATATTATTTAGCACAATAACAATCCCAGAAAGGGAAAAATCTGGAAGCAGTTTACAGAAAGTAGGAATATAGAATGTTTATCATGATTTCACTTATATTTCTTATTAGTACGAGCAGAACTGGACAGATTTGAGAAAAATGTAAAGGAAATAGTTGATCGTTCGAACCAAGCATATGCAGGGAACCGACTAATCTTGTTATTATTTTTAAAATATTAATATCAAAGTAGTGATGAGTGCTAGCTGTAAGTTTCTCACACAGCAGTCTGCCCCTTCCCAGTATCATGTTGGCAAAGGTAGGCGGCCTATCGGGGATACAGAACACCGGGCAGTGTGCAGTAAGTTAAATTTCGAGACATACTGAGCTGGTTACTTTTTTCGTACTGAGTGCAAAAGCTTGAATTAACTTTTTGTGCAGAATTAAAAGTTGATGCCATGGCAAATCTAATCAATGTGCTCAACACATGTCCTTCCAACCCATCCTCCCTAAATCAAGTGACTAGTGTTAGTTTCTTTAATTAATGGATTAATGTTTGCTTGATTGCTTTACAGATGTAAATGATTACTATTTATATGCTATCCATTTCTAATATTTATGTTTTCGAATGAAAAACTACAGTTTCGCAGGATATTTAAAATATTTAAGGTACTCTATTTCATTTGTGTGTATTATAACATATTAACCTGTTTAAACCTGACGGTGAAATCTATCTATCTGTAACAGCAGACGTTCGGTGTTGAGTTACATTATAAGCTTCCATTATTTTTCACACCAGATAAATGAGCTGAAATACCGTATTAAACAAGTTGTCTTCTTGAATTGGTATAAGATTTTATTTTAGAATCTGATTGTCTCTATTTAAAAAAATCTGCACTGTACTGAAGAACGTTCAGGCAGCTCACAGCGATACCGGACAAGCACTTCCTCATCGTTTCTCCGATTCTCGCACTTGATTGTTTTGGTTTCCGTCTCGTCCCTTCCCTTGTCCTGTTGTTAATTTAGACCTAATTGTGTCATGATTACATTACCAGTGTCTGTTGTTTTGATTAGTATGACTATGTCCCTGGTGTTTGCCTTTCTCTTTTGTCTACTATATACGTACAGTGTTTCTTTCCCAAACGTTACAGTGAAAGTATTACTACAAGATTCATTCATTCATTTTCTGAACCATTTAATCCTAATTATGGTCTCAGCCCACTCTGGGTGAGGGCAGAGTACAACCTAGACAGCTCGCCAGGCCATCGCAGGGCAGAAACACATTGACGGCTTTTCAGCCCACTTTTGATGAAAGTCAGCAGTGGTTCTTTTACATGCCTCTCACACAGACCACAGTTAGCTGCACTGGGGGGACGACAAACAGTGACAACCTGCTGATAGTAGGGCTTGAACCCCCAACCTTGGGATCAGTAATTCAGCAACTTACCACCAGGCCACCATTGCCCGGACTAAAAGATTGCCAGCTGAATCACGGAAGAAATAATCTAGTAATTGACCCTATAATGTTCACCTGCTCAGTAGCATAAAAAAGATAAAAATGTTTTCGGAAATTAACAGATTTTTATGAATACCAAATATATTCATACTAAGATTGATAAGTGAGGCTAAATGTTACCGCCATGTTACTATATTTCTGTGTTTATTGGTAGTTAATATATTATGAGTTATTAATATTTGCTGAAACACATACTCCTGTCTCTTTTGAAATATTATCATCACTTAAAGTAACTGATGGCTTGAAATCATTGGCAGGTTCTCCGGGCAATGTTGGAGAGCCAGGTAACACAGGAACAACTGGAATGCATAGTAGAACGAACTATACAAGAGGCAGATATGGACAACGATGATGCCATATCTTTTGAAGAATTTCGCAAGGTAAAATATTAAAATCTGTAATTACAGATGTACTGTTAAGTCATATTATGGGTAATGTTTAGATTTTAAAATACATGTCGAGAGTATCTAGGAGCATGATGCCGACTCGGCAGTTCTAGATGTTCTTATCAGTTGAACTATATCAAAAAACAAGCTACAAAGTTTTACAGCACAAGGACGGACAAGACACTGGCCTCTCAGAACAGAGAAGCAACATTCACAGTAGAAATTGCACACCTGACTATTACAAAAATATATAGACCTGTAATTTTCCATACGCATAGAAACAAGTAAAAAACTTCAGAATGATGGCTACGAACATTTTCCCTTCAATCTATGTGAGAGAGCTCCTTGGAGCTTCACCAATAACAGGATGTCCAGAGTTGTTTTTGCATTTTATGTTACATTTGATGTAAAGACATTCAAAGCTTCTTTGTCTGTTACATAGCACTAGAACTAAACATTCCTTCTAAGAATAAATAACTTCTTACTGAAAACCTGTCTATATCAATGATGACAAGTTTTGATTTTGTTTCTTGTGGCACCTCCATGATATAATTCCTCGTGTAAATTGTTTCTAAAGCAATAATGTACATCAAAAACTTTAAAACAAATATTGTAGTTGGAACTATGGTCAGAACTTCTGAATCAACACCTCCTACCCAGAGAAAACTGAGCATTCGGCTGGTTATAAATAACAATTATTCGCCAAAAGTGAGGAGAATATTGTATCAGGGAGTGCACGTTGTGGGGACTATTCTGTCCATCAAGCCTGAGGTTATAGGAGATAGAGTTAGCAGTAGAGATAGAGAAGTACAGTGGTGCTTGAATGTTTGTAAAACTTAACTTGAGCATTTTTTTCAATATTCGCATTTATGGCGTGAACCCCTTCTGCAGCAATAACCGCAACCGAGAGGCTAAAAGTTACTGACAGCTGCTGTTTGGTTGGTAGAACTTTGCGTCGGTGTCTTTGTCACTGCTACTCACTATCATATTTGGCATATAACAGCATAAATAGTAATAAAATAAAGTTTGACACTCAGGGCTGCAGTGCTTCACTGTAAATTATATAACTTCTATATAACTATAACTTGTATATAACTTCCAAGAAATAGTTGGTGGCTTTACACTGATTAAGAATAGGACAGTATTTTGGATGAATAATAATGTCCTTTAGCATTTACTACATGGGGAAGTTTGATCTAATAATTTGACTATCTTAAAATTGAAAATAATTATTCTGATTGGATAATGCAAAAGTCAAATTGATGAACACTCACAATTTGTCGTAGTCATTTGCAGAAGGTGGTATCATGATTATTATTCTTTAAAAGGAAAAATAAACATATGTTGGTTTGCTTTGCTCGTTTTTCTGTATTACACTGAAATCACACATATACAGGTTATGGTTTAACTTTTATTTCTTGAAGTTACTTTTTGTTTTTAAATGAGTGGAATGACGAGACCCTGAGCGATTGATTTGCCTTGTTGTCATTTTAAATGTAACCTATAGACAATTGTGTTTTATTTTAATTTTCATTATGTCTATGCAGTACATAGGCTGCAGAAACCCTTAGAGTTGAAGAAACAAATTAAGTAAGGTTAAAGGGACACTTGCTTACATGTGCACTCAAATTCATCTGTCTGTAATGATTAAAAAAAAACAAACTGTAACATCTCTTTGCAGTGTGTTCCCACAGTATATATGGATTCCTCGCTACTTCGCGCTTCAATTCATGGGACTTCAGTGCGTCGTGGTTTTTTTTTTTTTTTTTTTTTTTTTTTTTTTAAATGTTCATTGAATATTCATTGAAGAATACGGGGAAAGGTTAAGGAAAATGCCACAAAACAAGGCCAATTATGCAAAAAAAAAAAAAAAAATCCTCAAACAAACAAAAACAAAAAAACAACCCAAAGCCTCCATCAAAACTACATACATTGTGTGTGTGCGTGCGCGTCTGTATGTGTGTGTATTGATATTTTATTTACATCTTATGTATTATTTTTGAATGTTTAATTGATATTATAAGCATTTATAGCATTGAATATGCATTTATTGATATTATGTACACGTATACTAGTCCTTCTCAAAAAATTAGCATATTGTGATAAAGTTCATTATTTTCTGTAATGTACTGATAAATATTAAACTTGCATATATTTTAGATTCATTGTACCCCAACTGAAATATTTAAAGTCTTTTATTGTTTTAACACTGATGATTTTGGCATACAGCTCATGAAAATCCAAAATTCCTATCTCAAAAAATTAGCATATTTCATCCGACCAATAAAAAAAAAGTGCTTTTAATTCAATAAAATCAGGAATCTTTTGCAGGTGTTTAGAGTTAATTGGTTGATTCAGATGATTAGGTTAATAGCTCGTTTGGAGTACCTTTTCATGATATGCTAATTTTTTGAGATAGGAATTTTGGGTTTTCATGAGCTGTATGCCAAAATCATCAGTATTAAAACAATGAAAGACCTGAAATATTTCAGTTGGTGTGTAATGAACCTAAAATATAAGAAAGTTTAATTTTTATCAGTACATTACAGAAAACAATGAACTTTATCACAATATGCTAATTTTTTGAGAAGGACTAGTACGTGTACATATACGTCAGTCAGGGGGGGGTTGATCCTATTTCGTGGAATTTGGTGGTCGTGGGGGGATCTCGGTCGTTCCCAATTAACCGTGGAAAGTGAGGGATCCCTGTATATATAAAACACCTCAACGCTCAGAGTTCCTTATTATTGCTCCTAACCTACCACAGTGTCATTATTAAAATATGTGAATATAATCTATAAAATTCTCATTTCAAGTATTATGTTGTTGTGGATATTATACTGATATCTTTTTTTGTTGTTACACTAGTCTCTGGAAAAGGTGGACATTGACCACAAGATGAGCATCCGCTTTTTGCAATGATGCAAATGAAGTGCAATGAAGAGCTTTCAGGAGGCATTGAGGAAAAGTGTAGTCTTCAGAGGTATAATCTGTTACCAACACAGACATAAGAATATACTGATCTTTTAAATTTACTATATTGAGCTTATTTTTGTGGCTTTCTGTCAGAGCTCTGAAGAGGATGTACAAGCTACATGTTCTAATGTACTAAACTGTATTTGATGAACAAATGTTTTTTTAGCTGTGTGATATTTGATACAAGCGGTTTCAATGACTGACTGCAATGGCATGACTGTGACTATGCATGATTTTAAATATTTGTTAAGAATTGACTGCATATTATGTGCATCTCATCACAGTTGGTAAAAGTAGCTCCTTTTCACTAAACTTGGACTGGAAGTAAAGTTTATGTACCAGTGATACTGGAAAAATAACGTATCTAAGTATCAAAGAAACTAAATTTAAAAATAGCTAAATGCATAACTACGTAATTGTCACCCTGTAGCACAAAACCATTCAGAAGTCACAGGAGTGTATTTTGTGATATGATGGATTAGAAACTTTCAGGATCAAAATGATTGATTTTTCAAATTTTGGAATAATATGCGAGAAAAATGTAGGAACTCTACAATTGCTCTTGTTCACTCATTTGCTGAACAGCTTAATCCTTCTAGGGATACAGGCAGGCTGGAGCCCATCTCAGCAGACACTGAGCGAAGGTGGTGTACACCCTGAACAACTCGCCAGTTCATCACAGGGCAAAACACACACAACCATTTACACTCCCAGTCACGCCTAGGGTCAATTTGGAACAACTAGTCAGCCTAAGGTGCACTTTATTGGGATAAATGCACATAAGCACGGGGAGAACATCAAACCTCCACACAGAAATGCCCAAGTCTGGGACTAGAAGTCAGGACCTTTTTGCTATGAGGTGGACGTGCTACCATACCTTCTTCTTTTCCTTTCAGTTGTTCCCTACAGGGGTTGCCACAAAGAATCATCTGCCTCCATCTCACCCTGTCTTCTGCATCTTCTACTCTTACTCCAACTACCTTCATGTCTTCCTTCACCACATCCATAAATCTTCTCTTTGGTCTTTCTCTAGGCCTTCTGCCTGGTAGTTCCAACCTCAGCATCCTACTATCAATATACTCACTATCTCTCCTCTGTCCAAACCATCTCAATCTAGCCTCTCTGACTTTGTCTCCAAAACCTGTTACATGTGCTGTCCCTCTGATGTAGTCATTCCTGATCCTATCCATCCTCGTTACTCCCAAAAAGAATCTCAACATTTTCATCTCTGCTACCTCCAGCTCTGCCCCCTGTCTTTTCCTCAGGGCCACTGTTTCTAAATCATACAACATCGCTAGCCTCATCACCGTCTTGTACACTTTTCCTTTCATTCTTGCTGATACTCTCCTATCACACATCACACCGGACACTTTTCTCCAACCGTTCCAACCTGCTTTCACACACTTCATCTCTTTTCCACACTCTCCAATACTTTGGATTGTTGAGCCTACGTACTTAAAATCCTCCACCTTCTTTATCTCTGGTCCCTGTAACCTCAATGTTCCTCTTGGGTCCTTCTCGTTCACAAACATGTATTCTGTCTTACTGAGGCTAATCTTCATTCCCCTCCTTTCCAGGGCATACCTCCACCTCTCTAGATTTTCCTGCACTTGTTCTCTGCTCTCACTACAGATCACAATGTCATCTGCAAACATCATAGTCCATGGGGAAGCTTGTCTCACTTCATCTGTCAGCCTGTCCATCACCATAGCAAATGAGAAGAGGCTCAGAGCTGATCTTTGATGCAGTCCCACTTCCACCTTGAACTCTTCCATCACACCAACAGCACACCTCATCACTGTCTTACATCTCTCATACATGTCCTGCACCACTCTAACATACTTCTCTACCACTCCAGACTTCCTCATGCAATACCACAGTTCCTCTCTCGGCATCCTGTCATATGCTTTCTCCAGATCCAAATACGCTACCATACCGGGTTTAAAATTAATCAAGTAGTTTTTTTATATATAAATTTCTACTACATATATACATTTGAAAGCAAGAACCATTTTTCGTGG
>CM045747.1:25870581-25880581 GCA_024760905.1 Plotosus lineatus | reverse complement strand
CGGAGATATTAAGATATAAGTTTGTTAAAATGAGTTTAAATACTGTTAGGATGTATTTTTTTTAGTTTCAGGCACATTGGTGCACTTTAAATCTTTTCTGTTACAGATTAAAAAAACAATGCTAATGAAGTTTTTCTTTATTGTAAGTTGAACTATATTTATTTATTTTTTGTTTTAAATTTTAATAAAGACACAAGGTTATGTAGACGTGTACCAATAACAATTTTATAGACAAATAATACTATTTATAGTCGCTCGCGGGAGTGGGGGGGGGGTGAAATGGGTTTTTTTTTTTCTTCCGAGAGGGGGCGCCAAAGAAAATAATTGAGAAGCACTGCTGTTAAAGGTTTTACTCAATGACGTAGAAGAAAAACTAGACTGCGCACTCTGCATACATTATGTATGTCGCCATGGTCAATAGGCTCTGACTTCCGGTCAGGGCAAAAAGCATGGTACTGTAAACATACACACATTGATATGGAAAACGATGCGATAAATCTAAATACTTGGGATGTTTTGGATCCATAGAGACATGAATATAATCTAGGGGCAGTGGTGGTCTAGTGGTATAGGGCGCTTGATCACTGATCCAAAGGTTGGGGGTTCGAGTCCCACTCTTCACAAGGTTGTCACTGCCCCCAGTGCAGCTAACTGGGTTATCAAAGGCGGGCCATGTCTCTCACTGTCTATGGTGAGAGGCATGTAAAAGAACCATTGCTGACTTTTGTAAAGAGTAGATGCAAAGTCATCAGCGTGTTTCTGTCCCTTGCCAGGAAGGGCATCCGACATAAAAATCTCTGCCAAATCAAACGTGTGAATCAGATGATTCGCTGTGGCGACTTTCGAGTAAAAAGGAAAAAGCCGAAAGGAAGACACACAGACAGAGACATGAATATAATCTAAACATTTGCAGCATGCCCAGGAAGGTTTGGAAGATACATCAACAAATAATAGGATGTACAGACCTTAATAATACTGTACTCCCCATGCCAAACATGTCAACTGCCACGCCCACCTCTCGTCTTAGTATAGTGTATCAGGGATTTCAATTCATATATTCCACAAATTACAAGGAATTTTTTGGACACTTTGTACAAGAGGATGAACAATCTCGGAAATGTTATCAATATATTCCACACAAGTATCGCTCTCAGGTTCAGAAATCAGTCATCTGAGGCATGTACGTTAGTTTTAATCGCCTAATATTAGACCAAAGAGCTCCCAAGGGGAATCAGAACCTGCAGCCTGTCCCCAGAACTTGAGAGATGAAAATATACAAAACGGCACTACACATTTATAACCACAAACACTTACAGTTAAGCTACACATGTAATATTACATCATATAAATAAGCAGTAGCAACATGATAGATTTTGTATTGATTACAGATATACACAATAACAGAACAGTTACATACATGCTTTTAACATGCAATTAACACTAACTGTTACTAGTTACACTGGGGCTAATAATAAAAAGTAGTCATTCATAAATTTCAGGGTAAGTAATGTTACTTAAGCTTCAAGCCTTCGGCCTAATGAAGGTTTAACTGAAACACACTTAGCGGTGAAAAGTTATTTCTTTGACCACCTGCACGGTTTTGATAGCCAACAGCGCAACGAGAATTAACCACATTGACACCAAAAAAGCTAAACCTAACGTATTCCAATTAAATTAAATTCGATGTTATGTTTCATAACGTACAATTGTAAGGATGCCAAAGGATGTCAACTTTCAAATAAAATAGTACCCAAAGCAATGTTTTGCTCCGCATTGAGAGGGGCCAGTTGAGGTGGCTCGGGCATCTGGTCAGAATGCCCCCCACCCCCCCGGACGCCTCCCTGGTGTGGTGTTTCGGGCATGTCCAACCGGGAAGAGACCCCGGGGTTGACCTAGAACACGCTGGCGGGACTATGTCTCTCGGCTTGTCTGGGACCGCCTCGGTGTCCCCCCGGGAGAGTTGGAGGAAGTGGCTCGGGAGAGGGACGTCTGGACCTCTTTGCTGAGGTTGCTGCTCCCCGCGACCCGACCCTGGACTAAGCTGAAGATGATGATGATGATGATGAAGCAATGTTTTGCACTGACCGGAAGTTGAAGCCAAATTACCTCGTGAAAGGGGCCTGTGCAGTCTATTTTTTTTCTCTTGGTTTTACTGGACTAAAATGTTTTACCATAATCAGCCACTAGTGGGCGTGAGAGATATGCTGGCTACACTTAAACTGTGTTTCTAAGCTAAACACTAGGCGACCGCCAAATCAATGCCAAAACAGGCCTACTAAACATGAAAAAAATGAATGTACAACAGCTTAGCTCTCGTGTATGAAAGTACTTTGTCAGCATTTATTCTTTCCACAAATTACATTACGTTTTCTTTCATTAGAATCATCTATACAACATCTAAGCAGTTTTAACTTGATCCATATGATACATGAAGAGTTCTCAGATCCTCTCATTCCGCTTTGCTTCTGGGCATCGAGGCAACCAGCAGCCAGTAACAGGAAAATGCAGTGCCTAACACAACCAGATGGATGAGATTTATCAGTAATGTTTTAAGTAAGGTAGTAATATTTTAAGAGCCCTGAAGAATTGATTTATAGACGTAAATAATTATGTCGTACCGACAATAGTGAGGGTCATGGTTATACGGTAGAGTACCATATCAGTGGTTCCCCCTTTGATATGAACCGGCAAACCATTGTCCTCCTAAAAAACAATCAAACAAACAAAAAAACCCAGTTAAACCCTACGTGATTGATTAAGTATATTGTAGTCATGTTTTTTTATTATATGTCACATTAACTATAATGCAGGGTTGTAAATACTGGACTGAGACCCGAAACCGGAAAGAGCATTATAAAACTGTAAAGTTAATCAGTTCAGGAAAATGTGCTTTCCAGCAGCGTGCAGTACACCTGAAAAAGCTTCTGCTTCTCTGGCACTCGGTTCTTCATCTGTCTGGCAGTTGTAGTGAAGGCCCTGGTGGCCACTCGTTGAAGGCTCTGCATAAATTGAACACAACTTATTGTTATATGGCAGCATGAAAATTTTCATCAAACAAATGAAATCTGTTAACCTGTTTGTTATACAGTATATATCACTTATTTGCCAAGCTATTTAATCTTTCTACTATTATGGCAGGAAGGCTGTGCCTATCTCTGCCAACATGGGGCTAAGGCGGGGCATGCCTTAAATGGGTCATCAGACCATCTCAGGGTGACGCACATAATCATTCACACCGAGGGTCAATTTGGAACAGACAGTTAGCCTAATGAGTTTATCTTTGGACTGTGGGAGGAAACTGGAGCTTCCAGAGGATATCTATGCAAGCACAAGGAGAATGTGCAAACTCAGTTGGCACAGAAATGCCCAAGCCTGGGAATTGAACCCTGGACTTTCTTCCTGCGAGGCGAACGTGCGATTCAGTACATCACTGTACTATGTTCTTAGTAATTCCTGCATATATCAAGTTAATATCTTAAATAGCTTTGAATGAGAGCAAGGACATCTGCATCTGCCATCCATACATACATACAGTATGTTAATGTAAATAATGTAAAGCAAAATCCATGAATCTATGGTTTGATGAATTAAAACAAAAGAACGCACATGTCCTGCACAGAGGCCTGACTCGTACTGTAACGCCAACCAAGCACAAGTTATTCATCTGACCTCAGCAGCTAATGTCACTAATACTCCACAAGGAAAATTTACACCCACACTCCCAAAACCTTTGCAGAAGAGTGGAGTTCATTCAAACAGGAAGGAAGAAACATTTGGAATCTGAAATTTAAAAGAACATCTGGGTCTGATTGATCCCCGTATTCCCAAATTCGGACTGCCATATATTTCTGTGCCAAATGATGTCTGACTGAGGGAAATTCAAAAGGGAATTTGATCGGTTGTACATGACCCCTCCACATGTTCTGGGAAAGATATACTGTTTATTAACAATATTTATTAATCATTTGATGTACTCGTCCTTCTCAAAAAATTAGCATATTGTGATGAAGTTCATTATTTTCTGTAATGTACTGACAAACATTAGACTTTCATATATTTTAGATTCATTACACATAACTGAAGTAGTTCAAGCCTTTTATTGTTTTAATATTGATCATTTTGGCAAAAACAGTAAAGAAAAACCAAAAATCCCCGTCTCAAAAGATTAGCATATTTCATCCGACCAATAAAAGAAAAGTGTTTTTAATACAAAAAAGTCAACCTTCAAATAATTATGTTCAGTT
Organism: Plotosus lineatus; assembly: GCA_024760905.1. Taxonomy (NCBI): domain Eukaryota; kingdom Metazoa; phylum Chordata; class Actinopteri; order Siluriformes; family Plotosidae; genus Plotosus; species Plotosus lineatus. The sequence continues at coordinate 25,876,337 of CM045747.1, read as the reverse complement.
ATGCACTCAGTACTTGGTCGGGAATCCTTTTGCAGAAATGACTGCTTCAATGCGGCGTGGCATGGAGCCAATCAGCCTGTGGCACTGCTGAGGTGTTACGGAGGCCCAGGATGCTTCGATAGCGGCCTTAAGCTCATCCACAGTGTTGGGTCTGGTGTCTCTCAACTTTCTCTTCACAATATCCCACAGATTCTCCATGGGGTTCAGGTCAGAAGAGTTAGCAGGCCAATTGAGCCCAGTAATACCATGGTCAGTAAACCATTTAGCAGTGGTTTTGGCACTGTGAGCAGGTGCCAGGTCGTGCTGAAAAATGAAAATCTTCATCTCCATAAAGCTTTTCAGCAGATGGCAGCATGAAGTGCTCCAAAATCTCCTGATAGCTACTGCATTGACCCTGCTCTTGATAAAACACAGTGGACCAACACCAGCAGCTGACACGGCACCCCAGACCATCACTGACTGTGGGGACTTGACACTGGACTTCAGGCATTTTGGCATTTCCTTCTCCCCAGTCTTCCTCCAGACTCTGGCACCGCGATTTCCGAATGACATGCAAAATTTGCTTTCATCCGAAAAAAGTACTTTGGACCACTGAGCAACAGTCCAGTGCTGCTTCTCTGTAGCCCAGGTCAGCCGCTTCTGCCGCTGTTTCTGTTTCAAAAGTGGCTTGACCTGGGGAATGCGGCACCTGTAGCCCAGTCCACTGCTTCCACCGGTCCCCCAAGGTCTGGAATCGGCCCTTCTCCACAATCTTCCTCAGGGTCCGGTCACCTCTTCTGGTTGTGCAGCGTTTTCTGCCGCACTTTTTCCTTCCCACAGACGTCCCACTGAGGAGCCTTGATACAGCACTCTGGGAACAGCCTATTCGCTCAGAGATTTCTTTCTGTGTCTTACCCTCTTGCTTGAGGGTGTCAATGATGTCCTTCTGGACAGCAGTCAGGTCGGCAGTCTTAGCCATGATTGCGCTTTTGAGTAATGAACCAGGCTGGGAGTTTTTAAAAGCCTCAGGAATCTTTTGCAGGTGTTTAGAGTTAATCGGTTGATTCAGATGATTAGGTTAATAGCTCGTTTAGACTACCTGAACATGATATGCCAATTTTTTGAGATAGGAATTTTGGGTTTTCATGAGCTGTATACCAAAATCATCAGTATTAAAACAATAAAAGACCTGAAATATTTCAGTTGGTGTGCAATGAATCTAAAATATATGAAAGTTTAATTTTTATCAGTACATTACAGAAAATAATGAACTTTATCACAATATGCTAATTTTTTGAGGAGGACTAGTATGTTCCCAAAAGCCAGACAGTTCCTGTGTTAAATAAAATTACACCTAATTGGTTAACTTTTTTCACAAACTATACGCTAGGGCTCATAGACACAAAAGAAAATAATTTTTGAGTCATATATGGATTTCCTAAAGCTAACGTGATAATTTGGTGATTTTAACCAGGGGCTACATTTTCATGAAGCATATCTTGGCTTAACCGTAATTACCAATAAGAAAATGCTGGAATTTGTATTTCACGATACAGTTCTTGTTTGATGTAAATCTGCTCACCAGGTTGCTAAACATTAAACCGGGACACAGGAAATGTTCTGGTGTCCAAGGTCAAACATGCAAGTGAAAATGGAGTTGGGTGAGTTATTGGCCTATTGGGACTGTGCAGCAGTTTTCAGGCCAATCAGCGTACAGTTCACTGGTAGGGGTTGGACAGAGCAGTTTATGCTGTCCATGACATGTGTGTTTCCACGTGTACACAAGTTAAATCAGAAGTGTGCGTCAGTTGACACTGAAGTGACCTCTTTTTGTGCTTTGAAAAAAGATCCATGTGACAAAACATCTACAATCTATACAGCAAGTCAGGAAGCGCAAGGAAAGCATGTTTAAGATCTGAACAGGTCGTTCGTGCATATGATAGTGATTTTAGAAATCAAATCAGGACAACACATTTTCTTGTCTGATTTATGGTTTTGTAAAGCAGACTTATGTACGGTGTATGACTTCCTGATAACACAGCTGCTTCGGTGTCAGTTAACACAGGTTATTTCTGGCCAACACATTTCCTCTATAACTAATGCATGGTTATAAGTAACAAGATTCTTGACTTGTAAAAATAATAATAAACTTGTTGTAATCCATAGAGGACAGTTATTGTAATACACCGGTCCAGCAGACAGAAACTAATATCTTATTAAATTCCTTTTAGGCACAAAGTACAGTAGTGTAGAGGTCAAGCTGTTATTGGCCTGTTTACATGAACTTGTATAAGTAAAAAAAAATTAAAAATAAAATCCCTTTCCCCGAAACATATGGAAAGTACTTGCAGTATTGTAGCCAACGTGACAACTGTGGAAATAATGGAAAAGTAGTTACCAGTAAATGTCTCATGTCCAAATGCTTGCTGCAAGCCGTCCTGTTGCTCGTCTAGTATGGGGCCATACAAGGACACACACAAACCAGAGAGCTCTTGAACAGATGCCAAGTATGGTGTACAAACTACATCTGCTCCACATGCTCAGTGACAGCACAGTGCAAAACACTGAGCTGCCAAAATGAGCAAATGTCATAGTCATTGTTCTGGTTGTTCCTGCACTACTGTATTTATTATTGTTTCAATCAAAATTTCTCCTGTGGGCAGTTAAACTCCAAAAAAAAAAAACAACAAAAAAACAAAAACAAAACCAAGCCTATCTTTTTCCATGAATATTTCTCTTTTTTTTTTTAGTTGACTAGTAATCTACAACCAACTTCAACACGGCTGAATGAAAGTGAAAAGCAATCTAAAAACAGTTGTCATGTGGTTTCTAAAACAAGAAGTGAATGTTAGCTGATGCCAGATGAAGCTACATGAATCAGAACTGTTTGTTTATCATTTCCCACAGATGTTGAATCAGCCTCTGGAGAATCTGGAGTACAATGAAACACTATGAATTCTGTTGTGCTCCTTTTCGAATCATTTCATTGTGTGGCAAGGCACATTATCCAACTGGACATTGGGAGGCATGGTTGCCATGAAGGGATTTACATGGTCTGCAACAATGTTAAGGTAGGTGAAACATGTTAAAGTAACATCCACATGAATATACAGACCTATGGTCTCCCAACAGAATAGTGCCATGGATTCATATCACCTACACTGGCATGCCTCCTTCTCATGATACATCCTGTTGCTATCAGACCAGGTTATCTTCTTCCATTGCCCCATGGTCAAGTTCTCATGCCCATACTCTTGTTGGAGGCGCTTGTGACAGTGGAAAGGGTTCACAGCCTGGGCATTCAGACAGCCCCATACATAGCAAGCTGGCAAAGCTTCTGATAGGCGGGATTAAAAGGAATTCCCGGTTTATCAGAACTTTTTGGAAATCCAAATTCGGCCAGCAGACTTTTTTGTTTTGTTATTCCCCGTTGTCCTAGGAGACTTCAACACCTATGTTGCCAATGAAAGTGTGACCTAGAAGAGTGGGAATGATAGGACAGGCCTCTCCAATCTGAAGCTGAATGGAGTTTTGTTGTTGGACTTCTTTGCCTGTCATGGGTTGTCCATCACAAACACCATATTCGAGCATAAGGGTGTCCATAAGTGCACTTGGCACCAGGACACTTTGGGCAGTCTGATGATAGACTTTGTAGTGATGTCACCGGACTTGCAGCAGCAGATTCTGGACACTCCGGTGAAGAAAGGAGTTGAGCTATCAACCCATTACCGAGTGGTGAGCTGGCTACGATGGCAGGTGACGCAGCACTCCAGGACTGATAGGCCCAAGTGTGATAGCCCATAGAATTCCGATTTTTTTTCATTGGCCCAGTTAAAAAAAAAAAAAAATTCGATTTTTTTTTTTTCACGCCGAATATGTCCAAAAATAACCTTTTCCGCTTTTATTCCATTCCGAGTTTTGCATAAAATCACCTCTCTTGAAACGTTACTGCTGATTGGCTGATGGCTTTCTAATAGCCAATCGCTGATGTTGAAACATGTATGTAGACATTCGCGCCACTTCCGATCTGTTCAGCTATCGAAAGCATGTCGGTGATCCAGAGAAAAGATTCTGCTCGAATCAAAGAAATGAAAAGTCGTGAAAAACAAGTTTCAGTGGGAATGGATGGAAAAGGGAACCGTAGCATTCAATTGCCGGAACATTTGCTGTTCAAGTGAAGATTCCAGAACCCTACGGACTTAACCCTTTGTTTGCTGTTCGACTAGAAACTTCCGTGCCAAGAAAAGACCCAGTGAAACGACCAGTTTCTGTCGCCGATCGAGTAGTTAATTTTGAGGAATGTTTGAGAATTTTCTTGTCTAGTTTCCGATTATTTTTTTTCAAATTATTGTGAATGCATGCATGTTTTAGGCGTAGGACGTTCACGTGTTTATTCCGTGAACTGAATCAAGTGAGCCGACTCTATGGTCACCGAACCATTTTTCTGCTGTTAGCATAAATAAATTATTGCCGCATTAACTCACCAGTTTTTCGTAATTAACTGATGTAAATAGGCATTTACAGCAGCGGGACTGTGTGCTCGTGTAATTAGCTCATTAATATCGGAAATGTAAAACTATGAATCTGAGCCTCAACCGAAACGCCTCAGTCTCCAGAAGGACAACAAACTTTCTAAGGCAGCCTCCAGAAGGACGGTTCAGGCTGCACAAAAGGAAACAAGAACGTGCCATGCTAAAGCACTAAAGACAAAGAAACATTAATTAAAAAAAACTTATGTCGTGTGTATAGTTTGTTTCCAGATTGTGTTTAAAGACAATGATTGTTGATAATAGTGTTGTAAGGCAGGACATATCTATAAGAGTGAATATTTGATTTGTGACTGTGACACTTTTATCAGTGTTGGAATCCCACTTGATAAACCCACAAGTTGAGGTACAGTATGCATATGGAGATTAGAAATTAAACTTTCTAGAGCTCTTTCAGTGTCATGAAATAGCCTTTTTCCCTTCTGAAATGCTTCAAACCTAGGAGCTTCGGGGGACTTCGCTTCTGCTTCTCCTCCCCCCCCCCCCCCCCCCACCAACCCCTGACCCCTAGCTGATTTTCAGATATTTTGGTGATGGTCAAATCACATGCCTGGTGTAGTCAGACCCTTCTGGGAACATTTGGTGGCGTCTTCTTTCAGAGGGGCCTTTAACTCCCACCTCCGGCAGGGCTACAACCACATCCCGAAGGAGGCAGGGGACATGGAATCTGAATGGCCACGTTTCGTGCCTCCATTCTTGAGGTGGCAGCCCATAACTGTGGCTGGAAGGCAATTGGTGCCTGCCGTGGTGGTAACACCAAAACCCGGTGGTGGACACCTGTGGTGAGCGGGTCCGTCCATCTGAAAATGGTGGCTTATTGGCCTGTGGGAGTCTCGAGGCAGCAAACAGGTACTGGCAGGCAAAATGTGCTACAACCCAAGCTGCTGCTGATGCAAAATCTCAGGTGTTGGAGGAGTTCGGTGAGGGCTTAGAAAATGTTTATCAGCTGGCCTCAAAAAGATTCTGAACCACCATCCGACACCTCAGGAGGCAGAAGCAGTTCTCCACAAGTACTGTTTACAGTGGAAGTGGGGAGCTGCTCACCTCGAACGAGGATGTTGTCAGGAGGTAGAAGGAATACTTTGAGGACCTCCTCAATCCCAACAACATGCCTTCCATGGAGGAGGAAGACCCTGGGGGTTTTGAATGGGGTTCTGCCCATTGCTGGGGCTGAGGTTGCCGAGGTAGTCAAAAAGATCCTTGGTGGTTGGGTTCCAGGGGTGGATGAGA
>CM045747.1:25863081-25865581 GCA_024760905.1 Plotosus lineatus | reverse complement strand
AATTCAAGATCATTTTTAAACAGAACTGTGTGTGTGTGTGTGTGTGTGTGTGTGTGTGTGTGTGTGTGTGTCACAAATTGAGACAGAAACACCCATCACACTTAGCCATGTTGTACTGTTGAGAAGATCTTACCACAGTAAGAACATACAGTGAGATCAGTTCAAGGGTAACAGGGTAACTTCCCCTAATAAATCTTTCCATGGGTTTAATGCACAGGTGTCCAACTCTGCCACAAAGGGCTGTGTGGCTGCAGGGTTTTGTTTCAATCAAGCAGCAGCACACCTGACTCGCTCGTTTAAACAACTGAGCTGAATCTTCAGGCAGCTGATTGGTCGGTATCTGTACCGAGCACACAGATTGACCAATCAGCTGCCTGAAGACTCGAATCGTTTGTTTAAATGAGCGAATCAGGTGAGCTGCTGCTGCTGCTGCTGCTTGATTGAAACAAAACCCTGCAGCCACACGGCCCTTCGTGGTACGAGTTTGACACTCCTGGTTTAATATATATATTCCTGGGACACGTTTTAACTCATTATGTGCATTTGCAGATCTTGTAACTGGACCTGCATGCTCTTCACCCTGCAGTGGCCTGGAAGTTTCTGTCTGGTGAGTCAGATGAAACTGTAAAAATCGAAAAACAGTTGAATTCAAAACATATAGAGTAATTATAAATCATAATTGTTTGAAGGACAGTATGTATTTTTGAGTTTATACCCTGACTGCTGCTCTTTCCTACAGATCATCGACAACAAAAACATTTGCAGCATACCACAGAATATTCAGGAGTGGACCATCCATGGTCTTTGGTAAATATTCACAAAGGACGAATCAAAATTTATTCATTACAAACAGATAAATAAACAAACATTGTTGAGTTAAATTTTACAGTCTGGCTGGAATAGAATGTTCATGAACATGCTGTAAAAATATTTTCTCTTTTCTCCTTGTTGTTTTTGAAGGCCTTTGAAGGCTCAATTCTGCTGTAGCTGTTGGCCCATATTTTATTCTCATCTTCAGGTAATTAGATACGAAAAGTTTCGAAGAGACTCGCTGTCAAACATCATTCATTTCAATTAAACTTAATTTTTTTTTTTTTTTTTTTTTTTTTTTTTTTAGGAATTGGAGCCTGAACTCTCTCAACTTTGGCCTTCGTTTTTAAAAACAAGGAGCAACTTCACATTCTGGTAATGATGGCAACTCTGTACTGTCTGTACAACCATTCATTTTCTCAGCCACTTAATCCTAAAAAGGGTCGCAGGGAGGCCGGCCACTATCCTGGCCAACTCTCGGCAAATATAAAGTAGAACTTGAACAGCTTGCCAACATACACAACCATTCACATTCACACCTCGGGGTGATTTGGAACAGCTGTTTAGTCTAGTCTCCATGTTTTTGGATTGTGGGAGGAAACTGGAGTATGGAAAGGAAACCCACGCAGGCATGGGGAGAACATGCAGACTCGACATCATCACCCCACCCCCACCCCCCCCCCAAAAAAAAAAAAAAAAAAAGCCCCTTGAATCGAATCCAGGCCTTCTTGCTGCAAGGCATAAGTACTAATTTCTGCACCAGCATTTTTCCAATATATGAGGGTCGTACCAAAAGTAATGCAAAAGTTGGCATAACGTTTTTATTGATCGCTCAAATTATATATGTTTGTAGGGCAACGGTTTCTCAGTACCAAAGGTATTATTCATTCTAGTCTCCATCACAAGTAGAGGGCCGGTGGTGTAGTGGTTAGGGTGCTGCGCTCATGATCGGGAGGTTGTGGGTTCGAATCCCAGTTAGACCCCCACTGTGCTAAGACCCCTGGGCAAGGTCTGAACCACAAGTGTGTCTCTGTCCACCCAGCAGTATAAATGGGTACCAGTACAAATATACTGGGAAGGTAACCTGTGATGGACTAGCGTCCCATCCAGGAGGAGCTGAACTCCTGTCGCTTCACGCTATAGAAACCGGGAATAAGCGCGAGCCTGATGAGTCACCAGACTTGAGTGTGAAAAGCCCAACAAAGCCAGCGCTGAACCTAAATATTGAATCCTGTTTTTAAAAAAAAAAAAAAAAAATCATGTGTGCCCACTCCTTCACAGCATCTTTCATCTCATCAGAGTCATCAAATCATTGCCACCGAAGACTGTCTTTCATTGGACCAAACAGATACAAGTTGGAGGGCACTAGATCCAGAGTATACGATTGGGTGGTGGACCACCAACCAGCTGAATGTGTTCACTTCCTGATTTGTCACGAAAGATGTACGTGTTCGTACACTGTCATGAGGAACGTGGCTCCTTTTCAGATTCTCGTTTGGCATTTCCGAGCTTTTGAAGTGTCTCAACGTACTGCTTACTATAGTATGGTCATGTTCCAAAAAAAAATCAAGGGGAATGACCCCTGTCATCCCAAAAAACGGTCATCATGACTTTTTGTGCTGATCGCTGGCTCTTGAACTTCTTAGACCTTGAAGGTCAACGCTGGTTCCCCCTCTTTAATCTTCTTCAT
>CM045747.1:25803081-25858081 GCA_024760905.1 Plotosus lineatus | reverse complement strand
ATCAGGCCGGTGCTTATCCCCGGTTTCCGTAGTGTGAAGCAATCAGGAGTTGAACTCCTCCTGGATGGGACGCTAGTCCATCGCGGGTTACCTTCCCAGTATATTTTTACTGGTACCCATTTATACTGCTGGGTCAACAGAGGCACACTTGTGGTCGAGACCTTGCCCAGGGGTCTTAGCACAGTGAGGGTCTCAGTGGGATTTGAACTCACAACCTCCTGATCATGAGCCCAACACTCTAACCACAACACCACCGGCTCCACTATACAGAAATTACTGCATACAAAATATGCAGTAATTAAAAGCTCCATTTTTCAGTTTCTTTACAGAAACAAATGTATCGCAATCAAGCAGCTTAAGTTTGGATCGGCAGCGCATAGCCATTTTTTTGCATTTATGAGAAAAACTAAAATACTGGACCCATTTTGATTGATCTTGTCCGTAGTACAGACGCTCCTCAACTTACATTTTAGTTAGGTTCTGAACGTATGGTGGAAAAAAAAAAAAAACAAGTTGTTACTGTACGTTCCAGTGACGTATGACCGTTCTATACATCCATAAATACCATTACCGTTTCTCATAAAACACCCCTAAATCAATTATAATAAAAATATATCCACATTAATTTCAAATAAATAAATTTTAATCAAATTCACTGATTCTGATTACCACTATCACTAGTAGACCAACCATATTTGCTTAGGGTTACAAATACACAAAACAGTGTCAACACAAAGGTAACACGTGGTGAACTGGGAAGAAGCAGGGCACATTCAGTCTGTCGTTTGTAAACAATGGACGTAGCGTACAACGTAAGAACGTCTTGTACTACAGAGAGCACGCCAAACTCAAAATGACTTATAAAAAACGTAAAGCGAGGAGCGTCTGTACACATTTTAAATGAATGGAGGGAAAAATCTGAAATTATTGAAATCCCGTACGGCGCCCGTTTAAGACGAAGTGTAAGAGGAAAGCACTGCAGGTTGCACAGCATTTTTTTTTTAATTGACCTTGATTTATTTCCCAGAAATCATTTGAGTTATAGCCACTAAAACAAATGACAAAAAAAAAAAGAAAAAAAGGCACTGAAATAATCACTGAATTGTACGATGAAACACAATAGCACTAACTAAAAATTCAACCGTTTACACTTCCAGTTTTCCAAGGAAGCGGAGATTGAGAATTTTGAGCTGCTCGTCCAGTTCCATCCGGACAATGCCGTCCTCGCCATCGATACTAAGCAGAACACCTGTGGCCTCTCTGTCTTCTCCCAAAATCACCTTCACCTACAGACCACAAACACATTCTGTAATAATCAAAGGTGCGCAATGTTCTTCATTGTGATACTCACCATAGTGAATCGTCCCAAGTACGGCAGTAACATTGTGCCAAATGTCCTCAAAGGAAAATGGCATGTTGAATCCAAACACACAGGACAATAGCAAAGCTCAAACTCTGCAGCACTGCAATTTGCTACAAATTTGGGGTGGAAGTCTCGTTTATGTTACATATAAATAAATTTGTTTCCTTCAAATAGAAATACAGAATTCAAAACCCAAATTCTTTCTTAAAATGCTGATTTAAAGTTCCCTGTTCATTATTCAGCAGTTAATATCCAACCCACTATTTTCAAGCTCACAAATACAAGCTGCCAATAATTCAGGTGTTGGGTCGGGTCGGGTCAGAATTCAAGTCTTCACATCTGGGTACTCAAGAAGAGCAATGGATTTCCAATACAGAGTCAAAGTCTCATCCGTTTGTGTGCGACAACCTGATTTTTACACAAATTTTGATCTGAATTGTGAATACTGCATTTGTTTTGCTGAGCTATATACATATACTACAGGTATACCTCGAGTTAAGGCGTTCTCGATCATACATCGGTTTTCAAAAAATATCTGGAAGAAATAAAGTTTACGTCATCATGTCTGTCTTCCTTTCGGCTTTTTCCCTTTTACTCGGGAGTCGCCACAGTGAATCATCTGATTCGCACGTTTGATTTGGCAAAAGTTTTTACGTCGGATGCCCTTCCTGTCACAACCCTTTTTAGCAAGGGCAGAAACACGCTGACGACTTTGCAGCTACTCTTTACGAAAGTCAGCAATGGTTCTTTTACATGCCTCTCACCATAGACAGTGACAGACATGGCCCGCCTTTGATAACCCAGTTAGCTGCACTGGGGGGTTTTAAAGTTTACGTCGTCATATATTACCCCGAACTACAAGTCGCACTTTTTTTTCATACTTTGCTGAAGGTGCGACTTATAATCCAGAGCGATTTATGTGAATTTATTACATATAAATCTGTTTGTCATAATAATAACAAGCATAATTTCACATGTTTATTTTTATACTCACAACCGCAAGAGGACACTCTAGGCTTGGGTACCAGTACCTGCTCATCCTGTACCACTGAAAAAACTGCCCCAAAAAGAAAATCCTATTTTGCAGATAAACTGCAAGTAGTGAAATATGCAGCAGAAAATGGTAATCGAGCAGCAGAAAGTAAGTTTGGAGTGAACGAGAAACTTGCGAGGGACTGGAGAAAAGTGGAGGTTGCTATTACTGCAATGAAGAAAACAAAAAAGCTCATCGCGGGCGAAAAGCTAGATGGCCACAGCTAAAGGAATGAGTTCGCACATGGAGGCTTGAGCAAAGTGCTGCAGGGAGGGGCTTGTCAACAGTGCAGTTGTGTCTCCATGCCCAGGCAGTTGTCAAGGAGATGAATATAAATGACTTTAAATGAATGATAATATTTGTTTTTATTTAAGATGAATGTAAATGACTTTGTAAATTTGGTGTAACTTAACCAAGAGACAAGCTAAGTTGATTTAAGTCATTTTTTGACTCATCTCTCCTGGAACCAATTAACAACATAAGCTGAGGTATACCTGCACACACATCAAATTTTTTCTTTTCCAGTTTGTAGCAAATTGCACTTCAGAAAATCTCAAGCTTTGCTATTGTGACATTTTTATTCCACTCGTGTAACTCAACACAGTTTTGCTTTGTGGACTTCTGACACTATTTTACTGCCCTCACTTGACTACATGGTCCTGATACAGTAAACTAAATAATCCTCACTTAATTTCTAAAGAAATATTGCTCAACTTGGGTTTACATTGGAGCACGATGTCCACAATCTTCAGGATTCAAAAAAACATGAAGCTCGGTGGTTTATGAGCATGCTCAGAGCACGATTCGGGTATAAAATGGAGGCCGGGTGCACCCGAGATGAAAGAATCGCGTTTCCAACTTCATCAAGATCCCCCTACGATGGCACGTCAAGGTTTGTTACACCCTGTTAAGGTCCACTACAATTCCCACTTTGCATGCTGATCGGCACCAAGCTGTTTAAACAAAACAAAAAGAAATTGATGATGCTGCCACTGGGTTCCCTCAGAATCATGATTCGATCCTACAACCCTGAACGCTCATCATAATTATCTCAAATTGTGGCGATCCTGACCCCAGTGTAAACCCAGGGTTAAGATTAGATGTGCATTGTCCTATCACGATAAAATCATCCCTAAATTCATATGCGGGAAACAGCAGTAAACTGTTTTTGCATTATGTTTTTTTTTCTTGTCTCGGAGAAAGCACATCCCTCTGAACCTCGCCTCTCTTTACTGTCTGCCAGTGAATTACAGGATTACGTTTCATTTGCTGGTGCTGATGAATCGATTGTTGGCTCCATGTAATTTGATTTGAATTCAATAAGTTCTAGAAACGTCTTAACAGCACCCAGATGCACTTTTATTCACTGGTGTTTGTTTCATGTGCTTTTTACTTCCTTACTTATATTAAATCATTTTGTTATTTGATGAACTTTAGTGCATATGAATGAATAATGTGTGAACTTTAGTGATTCATGGTTTAGAAAAGTGCTGCACAATTAAAAATGTATTTTTAATCAGATGGCCAGTTATATCTCTGCACTGAAAAGAGTAAACAATGCATTTCCACAGTCACAGTAACATGGTAGATAATAGACTGAACCTTTCTTTAGCTCTTAAAGCTTGTTAAAATATTCTGGGGTGATCTAACCTTTTGTCCCCAATAGACCCCCTGATGAATGTGTTGATTCCGATAAGAATCCTATGGCTTTATCTTTAGGATTTGAGACATTCTACAAAAGGATTCAAGTGTCAAAGGTGTCTAATGCCGTATCTCAGATTACTTCATGTGGCGTAAATAGGTCATTATGAGCCATAAGCAGTTTCGCTACATGGCTGTAATGCACTAGATAGCCATTTGCTAACTGCCATAAAACAAAAAAGGAAAAAAGAGGACGACCTTAGCCAGCATCAAGAAAACAAAGTCATTATTAAAGGTAGTTTTTATCCATATATTTGTTTATAAACCAAAAACTGGAGTTCCGGATTAATCTGAAATTTGATCACCCTTTATATTACTATGTATATGTACCGATACTGGCAGAGATCGCGCTAATAAACATGTTATTTATTAACTTGCATTAGGAAAGCTTTTTTTTTTCAAAACACAGTGGTACCTCACCTTACGATAGTCCCAGCAAACGAAAAATCCAGGTTACAAAAACAAACATTTTCCAAAATTGTTTTGTCTCTGTATACGAAACAAGTTCTCCTTACGAAACGCGCCATTCAAACATTGCACGAGCTGCTTTCCCATTGACTACCTCTCAACATCCCACCCCGCTTGCCTCCCATTGTCTATTACGGAGCTGCATCTGTGGAATGGACAGAGTTACTATTTTTTGACTCAGGCTTTTAACCTTCCATAAACATCTGTAAGATTATAACTCTGCTCAGAAGACATGGCCACCTCACGTACGTACGCACACACACGTGTGTGAGAGTGAAAAGAGGAAGCGGGCTCGTGATAGCGCAAAGGAATATGGCCAAACCCGTCTACCATCGGTACGATATTGAATCAGAAGGTGTTAAAAGGTATGCTTTTATAATTTTTAAAGGGTTTAGGGGGTAGTATTGGGAGCCTTGGAACGAATCACATGTTTTACATGTAAAATGCGGTTCAATTTATGAACAATCCAGGTTAAGAAAAAGGCTCTGGAACGGATTAATTTTGTAAAGTGAGGTACCACTGTGCATAGATTTTTAAAAAAGTCATTGTAGCGTTTCGGCTTCTATGTACAGTCTTCCGGATAGAGCAAGCTACTGCCTTTCAAAGAGGAGTAACATATGCGCCAGCCTGTCCTCAGCTGTCGTATAAGAGAAAGCAACTGTACCTTGTTGTTTTTGGTCGGCGTCACAGGCTCGAGGTGTTCACTTGAGATGCTGACCACTTTCTCTGTGGTCTGCAGATAGACTGAGCACAGGCCACCCTGTGTGCAAAACACGAAGCAAGTCGAGGACATAAGTGCCTATTGTTTCACGGCTCGCATTGCCTGCACAGCTTTTTTTTCTTTTTTTAAATCACTCACTATTGCCAGACTAAATAATGCAACTCAATTATTCACACATTAAAAAAAAAAAAAAAAAAAATGACCCTTATGCAAGCCTTTATGTAAACAAATCAAAAACACCATGTTCAACATGACACTAAAGGAAAGCATGGATTCCATTAACTATGAGGGGATTGCTAGTTCATGAGCAACCTAATAAACAAATACAAAATTGCATTTAAAAAACAAACAAAACGTTTATGATGTAGACCTACATTGAATTAATACTCAATAATTGATGTGATGTAAAAGTAATAATAATAATGAATGAACACAAGAGGAAGAATTGTTTAAAAGGTAATTGTAATGAACGAGGGCTCCCATGACAGTAAAAGAATAATAATAAAACAGAAGACAAAAAGAGCTTACAGTTACACTGCGGATGACACCTGTCTGGTTGATGACTCCCCCGTCTAGGAATGTGTCCTTGACACGCACCAGGATGTCTGTAGTCACCCAGTCACTGGAAGTTTGGTCGATGTTTGAGCCGGGGGTATGAGGGTTGTAGCCACCCGGGGATGGAGCCCCAGGAGTCATTGGGCTATAGCCTACCGGGCTGGGGCTCGGACTTGCCTAAAGTTCATACAGTTAACCATCATATTTATTCATATATTTTCTATACAAAAGTTGTTTGTATAGCAACTGTCTACAAAAAGCTATAACTAAAATGGAGAGTGTACCTGGTATGCCATAGGTGAGGGTGTGGGATGATAGCTGGCAGGTGAGTGTGTGTTTTGGTAACCCACTGGACTCGGGGCCACTTGGTGATAACTCTGCGGACTTGGGCTGGGCTGGTAAGAGCCCTGTGGAGAGGGTGCTGCATATGGAGAGTACTGGTCTGTGTTGTACCTGCAAGGTCCATTGAATTAGTCGAAAATAAGTATGACCTTGATGAGTATGTGCTGCTCGAGATCTAGAAATCATCTCACATTGCTGGAGTTCCAGGGGTTTGGGGATTGTACTGGGGATTGACTTGTGGAGAGGGAACTTCTGGGTAGCCAGGGGTCTGAGGATTAGGTGTACCCCCATAGCCCTGAGGAGATGGAGAGGGCTCATCATCGTAGCTAAACTCATAATCCTCCTCAGGCCTACATTTAAAAAAAAAAAAAAAAAAAAAAAAAAACAAGTTATGAACAAAAAATAAAATCTGCTTTAAACCGGTTTATAATGATTGTGAGTCTTTGTCTCTTGCCTTGATGGCGTGTTGGGATTATTGGGGTCCCAGGCCCCACTCTGCCCAGGTGTTCGGCTTCCATCATGCAGTGGGGTCTGGGAGCCATAATGAGGTGTTCGGCTTCCTGTAACAAAGCAGACTCCTATAAAAGCAGCCAAAAAAAAAAAAAAAAACCACACACAAAGGGAGAAAAAGTAATACTTCTCAATTGGCCTCACCATCGTGGAGCGGGGTCTGGCTGCCATACATCGGTGTACGAGAGCCTGAACCATACATGGGCGTCTGGGAGCCATACATCGGAGTCCGACCATGAGTAGAGGTCATTCCTCCATGCCTCTTTGCACCACTAATTTCCAAAAGAAAACCATCAAAAACTATTTCCATGGAATCACATTACAGCACATTTCATGGTCTTTCTTCCCCCTAGTCATATATTGTGCCTTGAGGAGCTCCATGATAAAACAGTAAAAGATGACATACACGCTGGTCAGGCGCTGACGGTCCACAGAAATAGTCTGACAGGTTGAATGCAGCTCTACTCTTGCTGTGGATTCTGTGGCATCTTTAACCACTCCAATGTAACCTAAACAAGAACAATAACCAGAACTTTCAATCAGCGCACACATACAGGACATCAACTGATGACATATTCACCTGTTCTCCACGTGTCAAGAAATGTATTACAGAAATCCCATAAATCAGGGGTCCCCAACCTTTTCATCACCACGGACCCGTCAACACAACAATTTTACCAGGGGGTGGAGGGGGGGGGGGGTCAAGGATTGTTTCTATTCTAAATATAATTTATTTATATAATAATAATAATAATAATAATCATAACTCCATGAATGTTATTCTTCAGCAGCTGAAATAAAGTTGGTTGGGAAGTAGAGCTTGAACTTTTCTAAAAAACACAGGTGATGGTGCACGAGATGGAAGAATGAAGGCTCAGGCTTGTTTGAAACATGTCCAATTCACCTCTGTTCATGTGCAGTCCCCTTGTGGGTTACATTTCAGCGCTCAAATGACCGACATGTCACCGAGAGAATCCGGTCATTTTTCAAAATAAAAGATTTTTCAAAATTAAAGCTCATTCAGACTCAGATAATAAATAAAACGGAAATAATTAATTATTTCTTCTATAACTCTACCAATTGACCCCTGCCACAAATTACCCGCAACAGGTACAATTACATTGCTGAGCAGAAATAACTGCCAAGTTTGATGAAGAAATCTCATATACACCTTTACTTGTTGCGGTAGGGCAGTGTTTCTCAACCCCTGTTCCGCAGCACATTAGTGTGCCGTGAGAAATCATCAGGTGTGCCGCGGAAGATTAACCGATTTCACTTAGCGTGTAGTAACAGTGCTGTTCTGCTAGAGGGCAGTATCATTTTTGTTCCGTGGTGTGCCTCGTGATTTTTCTAATGTAAAAGGTGTGCCTTGGTTCAAAAAGGTTGGGAAACACTGCGGTAGGGGATATGAACAGTTCCTGATTAAGATGCTTTTCTATCAGAATTTTTTTTAAAAAGCAAAAAAAAAATAAAATTTGATGAATTCACTCTCGCATAAATCTTATCCTAAGAAAAATAAAAACAGCAAGATTTCATTTTCTGACATGCTTCCATCTTACAGGAACATTTGGCTGCATATCCCCTGCTTACAACAGCTGGAGCAAGTTGCCGACCCAATGCCAAACTGCTCCAATCTTCTTCGGTGATGCTTTTCCAGGTTTGTGCAGCTGTCTCTTTAAGCTGATGTTTTCAACTGTTTTTCCCGTCAGTCCCTTCTTCAGGAGGTAAAATTCTGTATTGGTTTAAGGATGCACTGATTTTTGGGTTTCATGTTAAACAATTCGCTAAAGAAATTGATCTGGGATCGCCTCCATGTCCCTCTGGAGGGCTGGAAAAGATGGCTGGGCTGAGGGAGGTCTGGCCCTCACTGCTTAGGCCGCTGGCCCTGCAAGCCGACCCCACAGCAAGCAGAACATGTAGCAGTGGACACAATTCTAGCCAGGATTTGCTCACTTTTTCCCCCAGGCTTGGGTACACCATTCATTATTTTTCTTCCCCTTTCCTTTTTTTCTGTTGTAGGACAGCTGCAGAGTGGAGAGAGTTCGTGTTTCTCAAAGGCAGTTCCAAATCTGGGGAGAGTTTGCTGACCCGTTTTTGTCGGGTTCGGTGGTTCAAATCCAAGATTCACATCCCAGATGCCATCACAAGCTCATAAGTGCTAATATTCACCTACTGTTTTTCGCCAGAATTCTCACAAATGCTGCTAACGTCAATAAATATCGCAAAATGTGAGGCGAAGCCTGATTTTTCATCAACAGTCCTCCTAACAGTTGGTGAATCCAAAATTCGCTACATTGTCAGAATTTGCCCCTATGTGAGACACGAGTTTAAGGTTTAGTAATTAACTTAGGCAGTCTATAAACTAATGGCAGTGTGTTTTGGGTCATTGTCTTTCTCTATGATTAAGTTTCTCCCAAATAGATTGGATGTATTGCTCCAGATGGTAGATGGGGACAGCATACAGTGGTACCTCAACTTACGATAGTCCCAAAAAAACGAAAAATCCAGGTTACGAAAAACATTTTCCTAAAATTTTTGTCTCTGGATACGAAACAAGGTCACATTACAAAAGCACCGTCTCAAAAATTCAAACAATGCACAAGTTGCTCTCCCATGGGCTATCTCCCAACACCCCGCCCCGCTGGCCTCCCATTGGCTAGGAGGGATGACGCAGCTCCCTCCCATTGGCTATTATGGAGCTGTATCTCCATAATACTCATGATGCTTTTCGTGTAAAGGACAGAGTTACTGTTGTTTCATGAGTTTTTTGAGTGTGCTCATTGCAACTTTATTTTTTGGCTCAGGCTTTTAACCTGCTCTTATAATTTTAAAGGGTTTAGGGGGTATTATTGGGGGCCTTGAAACGAATCACGCGTTTTACATGTAAAATGCGGTTCTACTTACGAAAAATCCAGGTTACGAAACCGCCTCTGGAACGGATTAATTTCGTAAGGTGAGGTTCCACTGTATTTGGAGGGAACTGTCCAAACCCCACAAGAATCACCTCCACTCATACCTTTGTATGGTCCTTGGGATATACGGACTGTCTGCCCAATAAGGTCGTTGTCTCGTCTTCCACGGCCACGTCCCATTCCACCACCGCCGCCACCTCCCCTCTGCATCTGACCTGGAGGTGCAAATAGAACCGAACATTTCAAGTTTAAACAAATCACACAACCCCTGCCACTCGCTTCAGTATTCCATTTTGAACATTACGTGGATGACAGTGTATCATTTACCGCCTCCTCCTGGGTGCATTGGACTGCTAATTCGAGGACTCATGGGTGCAAAGCCTCCAACAGTGAAATTAGTCACATCTCTAGGCTGTAATATAAAAATAAACAGATATTATACATAAATGTAACATTAAATATTCTGTAAGTAAAATAACCTGGCATGCAAAAAGATGACAGTTTTTCATGAGTCGTACGTGTAAGAAAACGAATGTTTTATTTATTTATTTTAAAATGTTTATAAGGCCATTCTTTAACTAATCATTTTGTTGATCAATCAATGTTAGTATTCGCGATTTATAAAAACAAAATAAAATTTGGAAAAGCGTTCCTTTTATATTTATTAACTTGCTGAGTATACAATGAATCCTGAAACAGGAACATTTTTCATGCCAGGCTTGACCTTTCGTTGAACTTACACAGCAGCTACCTGCCTGTCAGAAGTGCCGACTCAGACACTCTAGCTGCTATTTCATATCTAGCGATCTTCACAGTGCGAAGGCATACCAACGTTTGGCGCACAACACTATAGAAAGTGATACTACTGACATGTGTGAGAGAACTTTTCGGTACAGGTTTTTTGTTTTCATTTTTGAAAGTAGAGATTTAAGTTTTGGTTCAACATGCAGATATTCTCGATCCTGAGCTGATGGCAACAGCATCAAAAGATAAGATAAGATACAGCTTTATTAATCTCACAATGGAGAAATTCACTGTTACAGGCTCTTGAGGTACCATCAGTAGGGGGTGCAAAAATAGATACAATACAAACATACACACGTACATATATATTATATAAGTAAATAAATAATAAAGCTGAGTCACTTTTCATCTCAGTCTCAAGCGCGATGAAAGGGGAGGTCTAGGAAAGTATTTTTAAAGCAGCATCCTATTGAAAGTTATGGAAACTGTGACAGTAGGTATCACAGGCCTGTTTGCAGTATTATATCAACAGAACAGATGTAGGATGAAAAAGTGATACATGTACACCATCAGCTCAGGACAGACTACTGTATTTAAATGATTAAATGTTAAATCAAAGCATGAGTTTAGGCCTCTTTACGACTACAAGAGACAGCTTAATAAAAAAAATGAAAGAAAAAAAACCCTATTCTTACAGGTTTGCATAATAGAGATACGTCAAACAAGGACAAAAACACAGGCTTTCCTGATACACTTACCTTTGATCCGCCAGCCAGCACTAGATGGCGTGTCTTACAGACAAACATACCTCCATTTTCAACAAGCTTCTTGCAGTGAAGGAAGGCAAACCCTCGGAAGAGATGCCGAATTTCACCCTCTCTGCCCTGCCAAAACAATTAATCAAGAAAAAGGCTCTTACAGAATGTTCACTTTAAATCTATAGCACATGCTGTTCTTTAAAGCAGTGGTCCCCAACCCCCCCGGTACCGGTCCGTGGATCAATTGGTACTTGGCCGCACAAGAAATAATTATTTATTTCTGTTTTATTTATTATCTAAGTCTGAACAATCTTTTATTTTTGAAAAAACTTTTACTTTGAAAATGACCGGATTTTCTTGGTTACATGTCGATCATTTGAGCTCTAAAACGTAACCCACAAGGGGACGGCACATGAACAGAGGTGAGTTGGAACATGTTTTAAACAATAGCGGGGATTTCAGGTGAGACTGAGCCTTAAGCCTTCATTCTCTCAGCTGGTGCACCATCACCTGTGTTTTTTGTTTTTTTTTTAAGAAGGGTTCGAGCTCGATTAAAAATGTAACGCTTAATCCTGAACAGGGAGGCTGGCGCACATCTCAGCCAACTCTGGGCAAGGGCGGGGTATTATATTTACAATATAAACAAGCTTACCCCCCCTCCCCCCGCAGTAAAATTGTCACACGTTGACCGGTCCGCGGTAATAAAAAGGTTGGGGATCACTGCTTTAAAGGATACACATCCTCATCAACAGTACACAAGACATAAGTAGATCAATAAATAATCTGTAAGCCCAATGCACTGGTCAAATAACACCAAAGACACCACAGGGGTACCACTGAATAAACTTTTTGATATACTTCCTCATTTTAAACAGAAATGTGAACCACATTGTACTTTGAGCTAATGAATTACATTTTATAAACTGCTAAGCTGATTTGCATGAAATTCGAAACTCTTCATCTTGAAGATATTCCGAATTTAAACTGTGAAGGAAATGCTGCTATGTCAAAAGACAATGACAATGAAGTTGAATTAATTACCAAAAATGACACATCATTCACCATTGCATCAATCATTCTGAAATTGATAGGCCACATCAACAAGGCCACGTTGATGGGATATTTAAAAAAATGAAAGAATCCACTGCTGTGGCGACCCCTGAAAAAGGGAAAAGCCGAAAGGAAATCTCTCTCCAGAAGTGGTTTCGTAACATGATTTTTTCCTAAGTTGAACTGCATTTGACATGTAAAAGGCCTGATTCGTTCCAAGGCCCCTAATACTACCCCCTTAAACCTTTAAAAACTATAAAAGTATACCTTTTAAGGCCTCCTTTTGCTTCAATATCGTAAAGATGATGGACGGGTTTTCTGGTCTAGTTCCTTAGTTCACTAATATGACCAGTGATGACGGCACTACCCCCCCCCTCAGATTTTTACACCGGATTTGCATTGATCTCAAAAAATGACCCATTTTACTTACAAAAAGGCGGAAATCCGCCGATCGGTGGAAAATTGAGCCAATCAACATGAATGTCAACTTTACCACATGGCACGTTGAAAAGCACATGGCCAGGAACATGCTTAAATTTATGAAGTCAGTGAGAAGGAGAAGGAGAATCGGGTGAAAAATACTCTTCATCACTTTCTGATAGCTCCATATCTGGCTCATCGCTCCATTCATTCAGAGCATCCCATAGTTTTGCTGTAACAGTTTCTAATGGTTCATCTTGTTGAACATTTACCAAGAGAGCACAGCAAAATATTTTCCTGTTTTTAAAGCACGGCGAAAGAATCAAATGTGTTGTTACTGATGAACATTATAGACATTCCCCAGAGGCAGGGGGTCTTGAAATACCGTGTAAACTCACTTTTACAGGCAGTGAATGCCTCATTTTACCGTTCCAGAGACTGATCAAATAAAATCGGTAAGTTTGATCTACAATTTTGCTCCCAGTACACATGGGCGGTTATTACACGTAAGATCAAAAACACAGGGGGCTTATTACGTCAAATACGATATTTAGTACTTCAGTCCTACATGTGGTAAACTGTTATATTATTATGATTAATTTTATTAATAATAATGATCATAAGATATATGTTGCATGTTTGACTGCAAAGATTCTTCTGTTCAGTGAGATATACTGAAATACACAGGCTGATCTTTGCTTACCGAATGTGGTCCATCTATGACTTTGACAATGTCTTTTACATGAATGTTGTTCTGCTCAGAATCCAGGGCGACAGCAAATCGATTGTCCTTCCGTCTGTTGACTGCCTGGTGCCGCACAGTTAGCACCTTACCATGCATATTAAGTACCTGAGAAAACAAAAAGTTCCATATATCACAGGACTAGAATTATAAAGTACCAAAAAGCCTTTTTCCACTTTTAGAGAAGATCCAATCAGCTAACCGGACAGATACTACCTGAAAGGTTTCTCTCTCTAGCCGGACAATGACGCCCACTGTTTGAGGATCCAGCTGTACCAGTTCTCCCCATTCATGCTGCCCTCCTGCATCCACCCCAGATGCAGTCTCTGAGCATAGCTGTAAGTCCCGAGGCAAGACCTTAAGCTGAAATGTACACAATAAGATGATCAACTTGCAGTATACACTAGATGCAAGATTTATATATTTAAAAAAAAAAAGAGAGAGAGAGACCATCAATTAATCATATGATGAGAAAGAAAAAATATATACAGTGGTACCGCGGTCCTCGAACGCTTTAGAGGTCGAACAAATCGGAATTCGAACAAAAAAATCTGGAATGCTTTTGTTCCGGAAGTCGAACAAAAACCGGAAGTCGAACTTGAAAAACGCACAAGAAAAAACGAGACCGAGAGGGAGGAAAAGTGTGAGACTTCCAGAAATTGGTCTCTTTTGACTCTATTCGACCACTGTATGCGTGTGGATGTGCTTACTCCTGTTCTACAGAGTACAGTATACCGTGTTTTTTTTTGTTTACTCGATTAAATTAGCTAATAAACATGTCTCCAAAAAAGCTACTGAGAAAAGGTCAGTTGTGCGGAAAACTGTTGCATTTAAGAAAGAGCTGATAGCTAAGCATGAATCAAGTGTGCGTGTTACTGATGTTGCTAAGGAATATGGCATGGCTAAATCAATGATGTGCGCGATCCTGAACAACAAAGAATGTTAAAGCCAGTGATGTGGCAAAAGGCTCGACTGTTCTCAGGAAATAAAGACTGCAAGTGCTGGAGGAGGTGGAAAAATTCCTGCTCATATACATAAACGAGTAGCAGTTAGCAGGAGAGTGTTAGCGAGGATGTGATCTGCTGCAAAGCACGCAAAATCTATGATGATTTGGTGAAAAAAAAGACCCGAGCTCGAATCATGAAGGGTTCCACTTTAAAGCGAGTTGAGGCTGGTTCGAAAATTTTAAGCGGAGAAGTGGGATTCACCACGTGGTTCGTCACGGGGAAGCAGCAAGTTCTAATGGCTCCGCATGGTTATGAAAAGGCAGAAGCAGGCGACACTAGAAATGCTCTTCAAGAAAAGAAAGGAACAACCTGAAGAAGAGTCACCCCCTTCCAAGCAGTAACATGTGAATGTTGTTTCTTTCTTTCTTTGGTTCTTTATTTTTTGTTTGCTTTTTTTTTTTTTTTTTAAACATTTCTTTGACATGCTTCATCACTGCATAATGTTTGTACTGTACGCATTCCTTTACACAAACAATAAACATAAATTAACAAAAAACAAACAAGAAAAAGACAATTTTTAAGAATTGTGTTTGTCCTGTTGTTTCATATTTAATATACAATTTGATATATAAATGGCTCAACAATCCAGAGCAATGGAGAGTGTGGAAAAGAGGTGAAGAAGCGTGTGCAGGCAGGCTGGAATGGTTGGAGAAAAGTGTCCGGTGTGATGTGCGATAGGAGAGTGTCAGCAAGAATGAAGGGAAAAGTGTACAAGACGGTGGTGAGGCCAGCGATGTTGTATGGATTAGAAACAGTGGCGCTGAAGAAAAGGCAGGAGGCAGAGCTGGAGGTAGCGGAGATGAAAATGTTGAGGTTCTCTCTGGGAGTAACGAAGATGGATCGGATCAGAAATTAGTATATCAGAGGGACAGCCCATGTAAGATGTTTTGGAGACAAAGTCAGAGAGGCTAGATTGAGATGGTTTGGACATGTACAGAGGAGGGATAGTGAGTATATTGGCAGTAGGATGCTGAGGTTGGAACTACCAGGCAGAAGGCCTCGAGGAAGACCAAAGAAGAGATTTATGGATGTGGTGAAAGAAGACATGAGTCGTTGGAGTCAGAAAAGAAGATGCGGAGGACAGGGTGAGGTGGAGGCGGATGATTTGCTGTGGCAACCCCTGAAGGGAGCAGCCGAAAGAAGAAGAAGAAGAAGAAGAAATGGCATTATGAACTAATCATTTAGGGAGTTACTGTTTTTTGAAATGAGATATATGAATATAAATCAGGCCTAAGAAAGGCAAGACATAACAAAAGCCCAGTTAAACAATGTTGCAGCCTAATAGATAGAGAAGCCGCTTTGGGACTGAAAGGCTGCTGGTTCGATTCTGGAACCAGCAGGAAAAACGTGTGGTGGTGGGGGAGTGAACACCACCATCCCTTCCTCTGCACAATGGCTGAAGTGCCCTTGTACAAGGCACCTAACCCTTAACTGTTCCCCAGGCATCCCCAATGTGCCTGGCAGCCCACTGGTCTGGGTGGCTGTGGGCTCACTTTGGATTGGTTAGATACAGAGGAAATAATTTATGTTATGGGATTAATACATACATAACAACAGCAAAATATATTTTCAGCGGAACTTTCGCGTGTGGGGGATAATAATTGGAATATAATTTTATTTGTAAACATATATGTATTTGCAATATAATATATACACAGAATTGAGAAATAGGTCAACCATGGCTCTATGTTTTGGTGTTGTATAAATGAAAGATGAAAAAAAAAAAATACACAAATGTGTCCTGTAAACCACTTTATAAATTCATGAAACATTTTCAACTAACTGTCCGAGCCTGCTAGTTACTAATTAATGTTGAAATCCTACTCTGGTAAATAACAACGACTGTGTATTTATTTATATGACAACCATCACCAATGTATTGAGTATTTTCAAATCGAACATGAATTACTTACGTTTGGCTGCAAATTTTAGAAAAATAATAAATAAACAAAATGAAAAAATTCCCATACATATTAAACTATTATAATCAACAATGCGAGTAAGTTTATCACACAATGCTTTTACCAATTCAGATTAATTTTATGAAGTTACATTTCAATGGGATTTCACTTAATCTAAACGAAATAAATATTTAGTAATTACCTCTGAGTGCGCTTTAGTGTTGGCCATAAGTGCAATACATCCACGAGAGCCATAATTGATCAGGGGCCAGTTGTTCAAACACGGTTATTTTTCAACCACTGGTGAAGTAGAGTTAACCGACCGTTAAATTTAACGCTGCCGTTATCTTGTTTTAACCGAGTTTTAACTTTAACCGAGTGTTAACTTGACGTTAAAGTTAACACACCTAAGGACCGCCGTTACATTTTTAACAGTGTGGTTAACTTGCAAGATGGCGTTCATGGCTAACGCTGCATTCATGATGCCGCATCAGCGGGGTCGATTCTTATAATTATTATTATTATAGTTCAACCAAAAACATTCTCAAATATATTTCAAACTACATCTGCAAGTACATGTGCTAAATACATTTACAAATTGAGCTAAAGTTATTTATCTTTTCCAAGGCACAAACAAATATTAATACATATTTACAGCACAAAAACATACCATTAATTTTATAAAAGTACTGACCATTAGGCTGCAGATACAGACTGGATGGCTTATGATTATTTTAGCCATTCATTCTCTGTTCGTCAATGTGTTCTGACACATGTGCAGGATCCAGAGGCGGGACAAACAAACTGTGCTTTATTCTCACACTTTGTTTGATTGACAGTGTTCAGTTATTATTGCTTATATTATATTATGTTTGTTGATTGGTCAGCTCAGCGTGCACATGCACAGTGCCCGTTACACGTTAACTTTCGGTTTCATGCGGAACTTATTTCCAACTTTCTCTTCAATAATAGTCATTAAGTTTATTTATAAGATTGTGAAAACACAAATTCTTGTCCAGCGAAATTCAACTCCTGCTGTGGGAGGGTGCATGTGCACCCCCCCCCCCCCCCCCCCAGCCTACACCCTTGGGCTGCCTTCTGATGTTTCAGCAGCTGATACCGGGTTGGGTAGTATTCATTGCAGACTTTGCAGATATGCAACACCACAGGTGGTTGGCGAATCGCACATTCAGAGTTTCAAACGTACACGCACAAAAAAAAAATATTCACGAGCGCATGTATTATTGTTCATTGACATTTTTATAATATTAAAAAGCGTACACAGACATCTCACCCCCTCCCCCTTAGTGTACGTTCTGTACGCTTAGGAAAATGTTGAATGACCCCTTAGTGCTAACCAGTAACGTTAACCACACTGTTAACTTTGACGGCAACGTTAACTAACGACATGACTAACCATGCTTTGAACAACGCATATTTAACGGTCGGTTAGCTAACGGCAGGTTAAAAATTTAACCAGCCATTAGGGGTTAACCGGTGGTTAAAATAACCGTGTTTTGAACAACCAGCCCCAGGTCATTGCAATAAACACATAAGGCCTTGCCGGTGACGTCAGATTTCTTTATAAAACTCGCCACAGGTTCCGATACGTTATGAGATTGACGGCCGATTTTTCACTTCAAATTTCACAATCTTTTCTAGCCATTCCCACTTAAACTTATTCCTGACATCCTTATCTATATCTGACATGCGGGATTCCTCTTCTTTCGTTAAAGTTTGCACCATTTTCGGTATTTTCTAACCAGACATTCTCTTCGTAACACAACACGCGGCCATTTGCATTGAGCCGAGTCACTTTACATTGTAAAGCTTAAAACAGCCAATCAACGAGCGGCTTACAATGTGTGAGGTACTCCACCGAAAGTATGCGCTTGAAGCAAGTTCACTTGCTTGTGCTTGAGACAAAGCGCCGCTTATCCGAACTTCCGATCTTTCAAGTGAGCAAGTGCGCCGTTGAATATTTGTTCAGTATTCAGCCTTCACTTGCTCACTTGAAAGATCGGAAGTCCGGATAAGCCGTGCTTTGTCTCATAAACACCATACATCACTTGCGACAAGCGCCTATCCTCCCCCCCCCCCCCCCCCCCAATTTTCTCCCCGGATTTAGACGATTCAAAGAAATTATCAATTTGAGATAAAAAAAAAAACAAAAAAAAAAAACACAGAATTCCACGGAAAATTGTCATCCCAGAATAACATTGTTTTAAAAAGGTAGTTTTCTAGTGTCTTGGAAAAGATTAAAACCATTTACATTATTTGTAATGGGAAAAGCGGATTTGGAATTCGAACAAATCGGAATTCGAGAACCGAGGTACCACTGTATTTTACATAGAATTTTATATTGTGATCTTATGACTTGCACCATTGGAAAAAAACAAGTTGGTGCACATGTGAAGAAATTCACCTCGTGCATTGTGAGATCAGAGAACAGAATCACAAAGTTTTCTTCAACACGAACAATAAGACCTGTGTCGCCTTCATAACGACCTGCAATGACTTTCACGTGGTCACCCATACGAAAGTACTTCCTCAATTCATGAGCTGGAAACTCTAGAGGGTCCTGAAAAGGCAAAAGGAAACTATCAAAGCCAAGCTTTTCAGTTTTATGCTGAGAGCAGGCTACATCAACTGAATGACACATGAACTCCAATTTTGACACAATTCTGCTATAGCAGACAAATCTGCAGTCTTACCACAAGTCCAAAACAGCCCTATTAAAAGTCCAACATTGGAAGTTTTTGTATTTTTTACTGCTTATACAATTTAACTCGTATATCATCTTCCTTGACAGCAAAATCTCTTAGCAAGCTTCACTGGGTCAAATATGTCACAATAGTAGTTGACTCATAAAAACACAGCGAGAATTTTTGACACCATGATCCCAGCAACTGTGTTGAATGTCTTGTAAAGTTAATAATATACTGCTTATTATACATTAAGTTTTAATTAAATTTATTTCAGAGTAACTGTTGTTTATATAGTAATGTTTAAAAAATATTCGGAAATATAGATACTATCTGGGCACAAGTCTTAGCGATATATTCAAGAATCACCATAAAGACATCCACGAGTAAGCTGTTAGCATGTACCTTAAGGTCCTCATGCTTGGGCATGATCGTTATCTTGTTGCCATCAACACTGAGAATTTTCCCCTGGAGGTTGATCAGCTCACCCTCACACACCTCCACATTGTCCCCAGCCTGGAGGTTATGCTCTCGCTCCTTACCTGTAGAAATTAGTCAATAAATCGATAAAAAATCATCCAAATCAACACTTACGTCTGCCATACGTTAATAAAAGGTATAATTTAGACCTGTTGTTTCAGTCACCACTTCCAAGTCAATGCCCTCAGGCTGATCTTCAAACTTCTCCAGTTCAGACAATGTCGGTTTAATGCCATCGGTGATCTACAGACAAAACATTAAAATCACTCACCCCTTCTCTCTAAATGTTGTAGATCTGGCCAAAATAAATAAATAAAATCACTGAGTAGGAATAAGGAAACACTTTAGATTGTTTGAGTTACTAATTACTGGAATGTTTAACTTGTTTCTTTATCCAGCAATCCATTCAACACCAAGTGATGCAGTGATTAGCTTCTCATTTATTAATCAAGCATGCCAGAACACAAAAACAATAGATACTGTTTCAGAAAGGTCAGATTAGAATCAAGCACAGAAAATAACCATGGATGTGATAGAAATTGGATCGGGGTTAAGAAGTGACCAACACATTAGTAGTACAGTAGGCCCTCTATTTACGAAATTATTCCGTTCCAGTGCCTTTTTCGTAACCAGGAGTTTTTGTAAGTAGCGGTGCATTTTACATGTAAAATGCGTGATTCGTTCCAAGGCTCCCAAGAGTACCCAATACACCCTTTAAAAATTATAAATGTACACCAATTTTGTATGAAATGTGTATTAAAAGTAAAAGAAAATTATTTACCTTTTTTTTAAATCTCTCGAACCATCCATGTGACGCTTTAAAGTCCAGGGGTTGCTGGTCTGAAGAACCCTCACCCCCACCCTCCTTCACGAGGTCCTTAAATATGGCGGTTGCTTTTTCCGAAATAATCGCCTCCATCACTGTATCGCTGCTTTTAATGCCTCCTTCTGCTTCAATATCGTCCCGAAATAATAGCCTCCATCACTGTATCTCCGCTCTTACGGTCTCTTTCTGCTTCAATATCGTCCCGATTGCAGAGGGGTTTCGGCCATACTCCTTTGCGATTTCACTCAACCGCATCCCACTTTCGTATTTTTTTTTTTTATCTTCTCTTGCTTCACTTCGACTGACAACGGAGCCCGCTTCTTCTTTTCGGTGTCACCGGGAATCACTTTCTTGGGGTCCATGATGGATAACGAAAGATAACGCTGCAATGATCACTCTCAAAAAAACTCACGAGCCAACAGTCCTGTTCAACTCTTCTTCACGCGTGTGACAAACAGGACATATGGGTACAGGAATGGGTACAGTTCAGCTCTCTCCTGGCCAATGGGAGGCCAGCGGGACGGGATGTTGGGAGAGCAACTCACGCATTGTTTGAATGGCGCGTTTTAATGTTTGAATGGCGCGTTTGAATGGCACTTTCGTAAGAAGAGGTTGTTTCGTATACAGAGGACGAAAAATTAGGAAAATGTTTTTCGTAATCTGGATTTTTCGTCTTCAGAGGTTTTCGTAAGTAGAGGGCCGACTGTACAGTGAACATTCAACCTCAAAAGAAATGTGGTCACAAACTTGGAAAACTCCCAGCAATGTTTAGTTATGAAAATGGTGAAGCAGTGGGAATTCTCACTGATACAATGCAACGAACACTTCATAGGATTGATACTAAAGCGTCGAGGCCGTACAAAACTACTTCTTCATGAGTTTAATAGAAAGTTAAGGCTTTCATTTCTTGAGGATCATAAAGATACTGAGGCACAGGAAAAACAAAAGTAATGAAACCCAACGAGTCCAGATTTACCATATCACAGACAAATGGCTGACAGGGTAAAAAGGGAAGCACATATGTGAGGCGCTCCACCCAATGTAGGCGCTTGTCGCAAGTGACGTATCGTGCTTGTGAGAAATAGCACGGCTTATCCGGACTTCCGATCTTTCAAGTGAGCAAGTGAAGGTTGAGTACTAAACAAGTATTCAACGCGCACTTGCTCACTTGAAAGATTGGAAGTCTGCATAAGCCGCACTTTGTCTCACAAGCACCATACGTCACTTGCGACAAGCACCTACATTCGGTGGAGCGCCCATCATGCATAGTGGTCTCTGTACAGGCTGACCATTACAGTTGGAACTACTCAGTCGGCAGAATACTGCTCACATTAAACAAAGGATTTTTTTTTTTTCCAAACTTATAGTTAATTTTTCTAAATATGTTTAAGATCTGGGGTTGCTTCAGTTGTTTCGGTCAAGTATCAGCCATGTAATGTTGCAATAAAATGAAGTCAGCTTGAACGTGCTGTATGACCAGGTTATACCATAAATGTTATGACTCAAATTGTGATAGAGGGGTTCAGGGGGAAACATTTTCACACATGAACCGAGACCTGCGTTCTGACCTTAACCATATTAAAAGTGTTTGCGATATGCTGGAGAAGACTTTACAAATTGGTTTCACTCATGTATTCAATATAAAGATCGTAACCAAAAAAATTAATAAAGCATACAGACTGTTGTATAAGATTGTCAGGACAATGCCACGGTCTGTGTGCTCTGAATAACAAAAGCAATTAAATGAAGTATCTGTGGGTGAATTTTTTGTAAATTCAGTTCTGGAATAAAATGGCTCTTACCACTGCAGACATGGCAAAGCTTTTAAACAGGAAGCCTTTGCGGCTATATCGGTTGCCTTCAAATATCATAAAATCACCATCATGGCTAACTTCCCCTCCAAGTGACCTAAAGAAAAGGACATTGTCTTAATCGAAGTTTTTCAAATCATTACAGCATTCATTGAAATACTGGGAACTAGAAAAATGATCTAAAGCAAGCTTTGCGTTCCTTTACCTGATCTTCTCAGCATCAAAGAGTCTTTGTGGTGGTCTCTTGAACTTTTTTCTTTTTGCAAACCAGTCTTTCTGCGAGAGCGATAAAATGGGTTTTAATTCAGAAAACTCTTTTAATCAGGTTAGAAATACAGCGAAGAATCTTACCATGCTCATCCTGGCTTTAATTCGATCCAAATCGATTCGAGGAATCATTTTCAGCGATATTGTATTTTGGCTTGGTTCCACATAGTCAACCTAAAACAAAAACTTTGCGAATAGTTTTTTTTTTCTTGCAGGAAAAAAAACCCCACTCAACATTCTGGCAAGTTTACTTGGGGATAGAGGTATCTCTGTCTCTTTTTAGAATGAAGAGTTAAAGTGCACAATGTTTATTCTGGCGAAGTTACACAACCCACCTGCGCAATATCATCCTTGTATAAGCCTCTTTTAAGCCTGACCCAGGATTTAGGTTTAAGATTTGTCACTTCTTTCACCACTTTAAGGACATCAGTCATTTCCTTAATGGGCACCATCTGCTGATTCCAGTAGCCCATTCGCAAGTTTCCAACTCCTTCAATGGCAGCTTTAACATGGGTCTGCTTATATGCTTCAATATAGATATATCCTTTCACATGCTCAGGAGCCACAACTGATTTAATTTGAAGTGGCTGTGTTGTGACAAAAATGGGCAAAAAAGCAACAAAAATCATCCTAAACATATTGCAAGAAACGTGCATAAAATGTTTGATTGATAGTGTACACATGAAAAAGACTCTTATTTATGACCAAGTACTGCTAGGTATTAATCCACAGCTTACCGTGTCAGTGCACTGGTAGGCAATGAATTTCCTCATCAGTGCAATGGCAGTTGCTCTCTCCTCACCGATCTACATAGAAATATTACCATAAATCAAACCTAAGCAGTGTTATGAACTTTTAGTTTCTTAAATTAATGCACAGCCTTTAATAGCCTATACATACCTTGCATTTGACGGTCCACAAATTTGGATCCCTGGAATAGAACACAGTTTGACACACCATACAAGAAGAAGTGTCTACATTCAAAACACCATTACATCGGAGACGTATACTAAAACCTACTTGACACCAGGGAGCAACTGCTGCTGTGTGATGTCATCAGAAAGATCTTCTGATCCTCCATAGAAACTGGAATGAAAAAGTAAAAAGGTGTTCAAACACTGAGTGGAACCAGGAACCGGCACTGTGTATGCAATGAATGGATAACGTACTGTTCTCCTCCAGAAGACTGAGCATATTTCCTCATGTAATACTCCCCCAGCGCTTCCTCTCTGGAATCTCTATAGATAAAGCATTAAAAAGGAAAAACAATGTGGATTGAGCAAATAAATCAAGAGGTGTATGAAATCCCAAATGTAGGCCTGCATTCACTCATACCGCCAAAGGTTCTGCAGTCGGCGAGAACCAGAATGATCCTCATCCAGAGCTACAGGATCAAGGTTGGAAGCTGAATGAAGACAAAAAATTAAGATATGGGTAAAACCCGCTTTCGATTCTGAAAGCACTGTGTGCAAATCGTAATTTCAGCCAACTGTCACTCTGTTGTCAGTGACAATTTTACCTACATCTTGAATTGTCTATTAAACGGTAGCAATAAAGAAGGATATGTTTTTAATGGGTCGCACGGTGACATAGTGGTTAGCACAGCCGCCTCACAGCACGAAGGCCTGGGTTCGTTCTCCCTGTGCTTGTGTGGGTTTCGTCCAAGTACTCCGGTTTCCTCCCACAGTCCAAAAACATGCACAGTAGGTTAATTGGCTGTTTTATATCTCCCCTAAGTGTGACTTGTTGTGTGAGTGTTGGCCCTACAATAGCCTGGCGAGCTGTCCCAGGTGTTCCCTGCCCTCGCTCAGAGTCAGCTGAGATGGGCGCCGTTTGATTTACTTTGAGAATTTAACTGCATCATATGCAATTGTCCCTTTGTGTGGAATAGACACAAAATGGGGAATCTACTATTTGAAATGGAATTCCCTATAAAAATGTTTAAAGAAATAAAAACTATTATTTTTTTCCCCCCCAAACAGGCCACTACAGCATCAGGAATCACTTTTTAACTTCATTACAAGATTTCCAACTCTTACCCCTAGAGTGAGTATATAACAGGAATACCCCTTGGCTGCTTAATATGCAACCATGTGACCTCAGCAAATAGATTTGCAGTTCTCAGTGAGATCAGTACTTGCGCCGTCATCATGAATGTTCATGAAGTGAATAAAAAATGGTCACCTGAGCATAAAAACATCTGCTTGGAACGCCAAATGGTTTTAATCAGGTAAAACTCAGGTCTCTTTTCACGAGGCCATCACATGAGGGTAGGCTAGAATTGTATTTCAAACAAATTTTAAAACTTTGAAATTTCAAAAATTTTCTTATGGGTATTTATGACATTGAAGCCATCTTATGAATATGACTAAATCACAAGAAAGTACATAGATAAACAAAGTCAATTATCCGACCCTACATATAGATATATAAGCGAGAAAGCGCGCGCACGCATACACACACACACAAATGTTTGAGGTCATTCTGTCCCTGTTAATGTTGTGTACACCTATTATTGGCAGAATGGGCTGGGCTTTTTTTTTTTTTTTTTTTTAACAGAGGCATGTTTTGAACAACTATTATAGTTGTGGTCCATTAGCCCACTATGTGAGCCGACACAGGTAAATGGTAAAAGTCTAATTTATCATTATAAAACCCTTTTGCAATTACGTCATGAAAGGAGAAAAAAATTAAGAGGGTCAGCATTTGTGGGTTTAATTGTGTGATTTAAAATGCCCATCAAAAAAATAAATACAGTGATACCTCAGCTCACGAATATAATTGGTTCCCAGAAAGTGTGTGTAAGGTGAAAAGTTCGTCTTCCGAACATTTATTTCCCATAAGAAACCATTAAAATGAGAATAATCCGTTCCCAGGAAAAACATAATTTTCTACTAAATAAGCCTTAAAACTACACAAAAATATACCTAACATGCTATTAGCAGAGCTAACATGCTATGGTAGGCAGCTCAATGTGAGCCGCATCCCAGCTAGCAATAATCCCAGGCGGGAAGGGGCCGAACGAAGACTCCAGCGCTTGGGATTACAGGGGATGAAGGACGTATAGCCGGCTGGTATAATCGCCTTATCGGGTATACTCTCCTCGAGCCATGTTTCACAGAAACACAGTCCTGTAGATCCCACTGCGCTGCAATCTGAGCATGAAGCTCGTCCATCTTGTTTTGCAGGGACTGAACATTTTCAAGCAGTATGGCCAGAAGTGCTAATCAAGCCTCTCAGAACTCCGCCTGGGTGGTTAGCATGGAGCTCCCATAGCATAGCAGCTCACGATAGAAGTTCTCAGAGTCAAATTGTTTCTTTGTTCGTTTTAATTTGTTTAACCTTGTTGCCTCTGAGAACTCAACCTGGGCTTAGCTGGTAACCGCTAGCTAACCGCTAGCATTGAGCTGCCATAACATATACAGTAAGCTCAAGATAGAAGTTGTTGTGTGCTTAGTTGCCCGAAGCTGAAGCTGCTCATAGCTGTAGTAGGGTCGACCGATCATAGACGAGCATAGTGCAAAACATGAACAAACAAATAAAACAAATTAAAATGAACAAAGAAACAATTTGACTCCGAGAACTCCGCAACATTGCCCTCTAGGCAGCGCCATCTTGAAGACGTCACTCCAAGTGCAATGTAAAAGGACATGAAGCATAATAAAGTTGATCCTTTTGGTATCATTTGTTAAACATGCTACAAAACATAAAATCTCACGCACAAACATTCTCAGAATTAACTTAGGTACTGTACTGGAATAATAATTGAAAAAGACTTTAAAACGAGTGCTTTGCAATAGTATATGCTGTATAATGTTTATATTTTAATTAACAAAAATAAGAGTAAAAATTGAAAAGTTTTTCTTAATCATTACTATATTTTCTACATTAATACTGTATTAATGAGTAAGACTGTCTATAGAATGTGTTTCAGAAGCATATTTTAGCGCATGCAATAGAAACATAATATTTAACTTCCGGCTGCTCATTCGCGCATGTGACGTGTTACACGGGGTTTTACTTACGGGTACAGAACTCGTGGATTATCTCGATTCGCGGGAGGGCTCGGAGCTGAACCACCGCGAATGTCGAGGGCCTACTGTGCTCCATACACACAAAAACAAATCATCTCTGATTCATTCTGATATACAGTGAACCCTCACTTTCTGCGGTTAATGGGGACCAAGACACTGCGAACGCCGAATTTCCGCAAAGTAGGATCAACTCCCCTGACTGACATATACGTACATATGTGTGTGTGTGTGTGTGTGTGTGTGTGTGTATGTATATATATATATATATATATATATATATATAATATGAATAAATACATATTCAACACTATAAATGCTTATAATAACAATCATTCAAAAATAATGCATAAGATGTAAATAAAATATAAACACACACACACACACACTCAGATTCGCAACTCATAAAAAATGTAAGTATTTTTAATGGGGGGGAGTAGGGTTCAGGGGGTGCATAATTGGCCTTATTTTGCAGAATTTTCCTTAACCTTTTCTTCCTTATTTTCTAATTCGATGAATATTTAAAAAAAAAAAAAAAAAAAAAAAAGTGATGCACTGAAGCCACATGAATTGAAGCGCGAAGTAGTGAGGGATCCCTGTATAAAATGTGTGTGTCTTGTTTTGCCGCATTTTACTTAACTTTTTCCCTATTTTTCCTTTGAATATGTTTGAAAAACCCGTGATGCACTGAAGATGCAAGAACTGAAGCATGAAGTAGCGAGGATCACTGTATGTGCAACTAAAATAAAGTAAAAAAAAAAAAAAAAAAAAGCCCTTAGTTCATGCCACCTCAGTCAAAAGCTGGTGAGAAGAGGGTGTGGATTTAGAAAGAACATTACAGTTCAATACACCCACTAATCATTCCAAATTAATATGTGCCTCCTTTGATTTAATCATTTCATCCTGATTAAATATTTGTCTTTTTTTAACACGTGTCAGTGGTCACTGTTGGAGTGTAATATCAGGCATGGATGACCATATCCAATATTGCAAACACCTAGAGGAGTTTATATTAAAAACTCAATAAACTGTTACAATCGATTTCAAATTATAAGAAATAACAGAACTTCGAGGCTACAAAAAATGTACCAAAATACAAAAATTCTTCATGCAAGTCGACAGCCTGAATGCATTCATAATCACAGTAATGAAACACATACCTTCTGCCTCCTCTGCTTGAATCCAGTGGAGATTTGAAGAGGGTGGAACATGAGCCATAATACAATTTCATGTGCATACAGCAATTGCAGGCAAGGGGACAGATACATACACAAAAATAAACCAAAGGAAAAAAGGAAATAGAAAAAGAATATCAATAATGAGCAGGCACTGATTGCTATTTATTTCAGAGATGGAGATCATGCCAGTGTCCTTATTAGTTGATGCAATGTAATAAGCATGAGAGTTTACTACATTCACTACATTTATTTATCCATATGGGAACATTTCAGGCAAACAATCATAGTTGGTTTGCATTGAGAACGTGGCAATAATTTTACATTCCTCACATGCATCAAGTTAGTTATCAATCATAGGCAGCACTACATAAAAATAAATATAAACTATAGCTAGAGTCGGGGAGGAAAAGCCAAAATACGTATTTGCAATCCATGCTCCTTATCTAGAATGTGTGCAAACTGAACATTAGCCAAACAACTGGATGATGTGCACGAGCCATGTAGTATGGGTATGAATACGATGGTTTGTGGAAATTGTGAAAATGAATTCAATTAGTCAAAGGAAAAAAAAGAAAAAGAAATTCAGAGAAATCTGGAGTTGGTTTACCGTTAACTGAAGAAGGCATGCACAAGAGATAAAGAATTATGAGCACAAGTAATACAATCAAATTAACTAGCAACACTTAATAATAATAAATAAATACTTTGGTTAATTTACTGTGGGTAAAACTTGCTTGCTAACAGTATACAAAAATCTGTAACATGCCCCTTTAGCCCTGATCAACCATAGTACAGTAATCCAATGCTAGCAGTAACTAATATCAGAAGCAATTCAGCCTGTCCCAGCAATTTCATAGACACGCCCATAACGCTTAACACAGTAACAAAAATCTACTTAAATAATAAAAGTAATTATAATTAAGAGACATTACGAAGACTCACCTTTCTCCAAAATATCCTCAGCTCCTACCTCCCAGTCTTCTTCTTCTTCGTCTTCATACTCATCGTCAACATCTAATCAAAGGAAAGAGATTAACAAATATTGGCTTCTACAGGTGGGAAAGTGATTGATTCCATGCTAGATCTGGTAAAGTCTTACCAGCTTCATCTAAAATATAGCCTCCATGTCGAGGTTTCTTTCTAGGACGGTCATCCTCCTCTTCGTCTTCATCTTCATCATCATCATCTTCCTCCAAGTCCTCCCCTTCTTCTTCAGCTTTGTCACTACCACCAACACTTCCCTGCCTTTCGTCCTCCTGAAAGGAATATTCCACTCACAGCAATAAAAACTTTGCATTTTTTTTAAATCTTTGAATGGCTTGAGTGTATACATTTTTTCCATGTATACAGACGCTCCCCGACTTACGTTCATTCGTTTTACGTTTTTTCCCCCCAAAAAAGGTCAAATTTTGAGTTTAGACGTACCTACGTAGTACGCTGACGTAATGACACTGCATTCATTGTTTACAAACTACAGACTGAGTGTGTGTGTGTGTATGTATATATATATATATATATATATATATATATATATATATATCTCAGTTACATAGATATAGCGCGTTACTCTTGTGTTAAGACGCCATCTCTGTGGTCTTTGTGTTTACACTGTTTTGTGGACTTTTGCAACCCTAAGCAAATATGGTTGGTCAGAAGTGTAAGCCCACTAGCATGGGTGCAAGTCTCATACACAGATGAATTAACTATCTGCTCAGATCGGCACAATCTATATATTATCTTTTAGCAGAATCATAAGAGTGTATACTTATTTTTATATTAATATTCATTAGGATTTGTACTTGTCCTTTGTATGCATCTCTTGAATAAAGTTTACTTACACAAACGAAAGAACTCGCCGCTTTGCTGGGATTCACGTGCAGGCTGTGTTCTAGACGAGTTCAACGGCATCCTTGCGCACTTGAAAGACCAGAAGTCTGTATAACCCACAGCAAGTACACTACTTTCGGTATTGAGCGCTTCACATATTGTAAGCGTTGATTGACTGTTTTAGGCTTCATGTGAAGTGCTTCGGTATAAATAAGTTACTTATTTGAAATTAATGTTGATATTATTTGACATATTTGACATTATTTTACAATGTTATGTTTATAATAATTGATTTAGGGGTGTTTTATGAGATACGGTAATGGTATTTATGGATGTATAGTACAGTATGAGCGTCATACGTCACACGTCACTGTAACAACTTACGTTCAACTTACATTCGACCGTCCGGAACCAATTAAAAACGTAAGTTGGGGAGCGTCTGTAGTATATTGGGGGGAAAAGTAATGCGGTAAAATATTTATACAGTTGGTATGATGCGGTTTGGCTATTACTGTAAACAATAGAATAGCAACAGAAAGTTCACAACAGATACATTTATTTTTTCTTGCTTGAGGGAAGCACTGCACACAGCATCTTTAAGCATTCTGCCTCGGTAGCACTGGACATTGGACTCTAAACATATCAGTACAAGTTTCCAAATGACCGTGCAAACACCACCCTGAATCAGCTTAAAACATAAGCACCAAGTCTGTGGTCCTGCATCCCACCTAAATTGTTTCCTGCAAGTTCTACCAATAAAAATACTACAAACTGGCTAAACCTATTATGCCCATGGTCTCCTACAGTTTAAGATTTGTTAACATTTGAGAAATAAAAACTTCTACCGTGTTAGCACGAAGCAGATTTTTCTTAAACCTGTAATTTTATTTAAATTAGGTTGTGGTGCATTAGAAGGGTAAAATTATTCCCAGACGGGATGTTCAAATACGTGCGTGATATCAGTCAGTAATATAAACTATCATGTGAAAAACAACCAAAATATATAGAGACGCTCCCCAGCTAACGAATTAATTAGGTTCCAGACAGCCGTCCGTTAGATGAATTTGTTTTGTACGTCGTTACAGGGCATTCTTTAGAGGGGAGCGTATGTTTAAACCTTGTATAAGTAACCTATACGAGTTTGTACTGTATACAATCTCTCTCCGAGTTATTACATAACTAACCACGCGGTGTAATGATGCTCTTGAGCTCAGTCTAATTGAAAGCACATTCTCTCTCTCTCTCTCTCGCTCTCCATAATCACCTGAACATTATCAATATCATTATGTCCCGTGTTGAAACTCCTGGTTCCTCTCAAACACAGCACAGCAGATCTGATCAGATTTACAGAGAGTTCCACTCTTATCCAGTTCATTATAATACTGGAGTCAATTTGTTTCTACTTTGAAACTGTTGGTTCTGCTTCTCTTCATGGACCAGTGAAAAGCATGTATCAGCCACGCCCCTTTGCCGGAGCCTAGTATTAAGTGTACCTCAGAATAATGTTTAATCCGATTTCATACTTATATTAATGATATATCTTTCTATAGATTTTATTCCATTTCTGATATTACTTGTTCTTCAATTTCATTTCACTTTCACTCTCAACCTTGGACCGGATGTTCAGATCTCTGGATGTTAGTAAAACTAATGTTCGTAAGTGGGGGAGCGTTTGTATTTCAAAATTCCAACCTTGTTTTTCCAGGCTAAATGCCAGTTTGAGCATGGCTTCATTTTCACTTCCTGTAAACACTGGCATTTTTGGAAACAAGCAATAACAGGTGTTCTATTGTCTAAGAGAAAATAGGAGGGAACTGAAAGCTAATTTATATTACATTGATAATCTTATGGTGACTGGCTTTCTTTCTCTGTCCAATAATTTAACATTTAAGATTATTATCAAAACATTCTCAGACATGGTCTGACTGTGATAAAAATAAGCAGTTTACAAATATAAACATTGGAGAGGTGTGCATTTTGGGTGCTGATTATCTTCATTTATACTTGAACATGATAAATGCTAATAATCTGCCATCGGCTGAACATTGAACAATAAATAAGCCAAATTTAATTTAACCTGTCTTTTCCTTTCGACTGTTCCCTTCAGGGGTCTCCACAGCGAATCATCTACCTCCATCTCACCCTATTCTCTGTATCTTATACTCTTACGCCAACTACCTTCATGTCCTCCGTTACCACATCCATAAATCTTCTCTTTGGTCTTCCTCTCGGCCTTCTGCCTGGTAGTTCCAACCTCAGCATCCTACCACCAATATATTCACTATCCCTCCTCTGTACATGTCCAAACCATCTCAATCTAGCCTCTCTGATTTTGTCTCCAAAGCCTCTTACATGTGCCGTCCCCCTGATGTACTCATTCCTGATCCTATCCATCCTCGTTACTCCCAAATGGGACTTCAACATTTTCATCTCTGCTACCTCCAGCTCTGCCTCCTGTCTTTTCCTCAGCACCACTGTTCCTAAGCCATACAACATCGCTGGCCTCATCACCGTCTTCTACACTTTTCCTTTCATTCTTGCCAATACCCTCCTATCACACCAGGCACTTTTCTCCAACCATTCCAACCTGCACACGCTGCTTCACCTCTTTTTCACTCTCCATTGCTCTGGATTGTTGAGCCTAAGTACTTAAAATCCTCCACCTTATTTATCTCTGCTCCCTGTAACCTCACCGTTCCTCTTGGGTCCTTGTTGTTCACACACATGTATTCTGTTTTACTAACCTTCATTCCTCTCTTTTCCAGGGCGTACCTCCACTTGTTCTCTGTTCTCACTACAGATCACAATGTCATCTGCAAACATCATAGTCCATGGAGATTCTTGTCTAACCTCGTCTGTCAGCCCGTCCATCACCATAGCAAACAAGAAGGGGCTCAGAGCTGACCCTTGATGCAGTCCCACCTCCACCTTGAAATCTTCTGTCACACTGACAGCACACCTCACCACTGTCTTGCATCTCTCATACATGTTCTGCACCACACTAACATACTTCTCTGCCACTCCAGACTTCCTCATGCAATACTACAGTTCCTCTCTCGGCACCCTGTCATGTGCTTTCTCCAGTATACACCTGACTGACCAACGACTGGTCTGGCCGAGGAAATGGAAACGTCTACATAAAGTGACCATACATGCTGCCACACATGATTTAATAATACAAAGTCCAGGAGTTCTCTTGGACTTTCTGTTAACTTTAATACCTACATCATTCTCCTCAGCCTCGACCTCCTCAGCCTCGCTGCTCCTCTCACTCTGGTTGTCTGAGAAGTCACTGTCCTCACTGTCGGACATCACCGTGCTTCACCTGCACCAAACACAAAATAAATAACATAAATACTATAAAATATTTTTCAAAAGTGTAATCTGACAACTAACGGAAAAGTTAAGCTGACGAATAAAAATTTAAAAACACTAATGTATCTAAATGGACAAGACGCTGCTCCAAAGTAGCCATATTAGCTAACACGTATCCAGCAACCAACTAGCATTATTTGCTACCCAGTAAAACACAATATTTCAGACACAAGTAACCAAAACGAAAAAAAGTAATGTTAAATTACTCCACATCATGGCTTTAGATCGTATTTTAAATCATTTATGAATCCACCATTACTCGTTAAACCAAACAACAGACTTCTTGTTGTTAGCTTTAGCAGGGTCTAATAATCACTAATGTTCAGCGCCACCTCACTTTTAAAGCCCATGTGTAGCATTTCAAAAAATTCTCTATTATCATCATCAATGAAAATCTCTTACCTACCTCGGGTAAACAATTGAAAAACAAAGACGTATGCTATGACTAAATATTGGATTAATCCTATCGCCCAGCGATGAGTACACTGCAGTTGAACAGCTTCCGTTTACTACTTCCGTTTCTGGTTCTGTCCCGTATAACGGAACACCGCCGCCACGTGTCCTGGAGAAACATTAGGCTCGTTCACCCGTCGACGTCACTGCATTTACTTATCAGACACTCTTATCAGAGCGACTCACAGAGGTACTTTAAATTCTCTATTAGTTAATATATTCTTACACTGTTTTGTTAGAACACAGAATAAATGTACTGTCTGTCAAACTCAGTCGTAGGTGCTGTGTGTTTTGTTTTGGGTTTGTTTTTTTGTTTTGTGTGTGTACAGCATAGTGCTACTCTGGGTACTGTACTGCTGAAAAGGTTCAAGTTTTCAAAGATTCCCAGTGACTCAGCCGTCCAGAGATCCAGAGGAAGTTTGTTCCACCGCCTTGGACCCAGAAAAGAGAATAGTTTCCATGCATTTTTCCCTTGTCCCTTGGTAGAGGGAGGGACCAATCTGGCAGTGCTACAGAATCTGAGAGAATACAGTACTGTACAGTACAGCAGTGAGCCCCAACCTTTTTATCACTGCGGCTCGGTCAACGTTTGACAATTTTACCGTGGACCGGGGAGGGCATAGATTGTTTATACAGTATTGTAAATACTTTTTTTTTTTTTCTGTAACCGCTTAATCCCAATTTGGGTCGCAGGGAGGCTGGTGCCCATCCCAGCCAACTTCGGGCGAGGGCAGAGTACACCCTGGACAGCTCGCCAGGCCATCGCAGGGCGGAAACATGCTGACGGCTTTGCAGCCTACTCTTTACGAAAGTCAGCAATGGTTCTTTTACATGCCTCACACCATAGACAGTGGGCGACATGGCTGGCCTTTGATAACCCAGTTAGCTGCACCGAGAGGCACAGTGACAACCTTGTGGAGAGTGGGACTCGAACCCCCAACCTTTGGATCGGCGATCCAGCGCCCTATACCATTATTATTATTATTATTATTATTATTATTATTATTATTATTATTATTATTAATAGTAATAAAAAAACACTTCATGAATGTTATTTTTCAACAGCTGAAATCAGGAATGAGTCCATCAGAGGGACAGCACATGTAAGAGGTTTTGGAGACAAAGTCAGAGAGGCTAGATTGAGATGGTTTGGACATGTACAGAGAAGGCATAGTGAATATATTGGTAGTAGGATGCTGAGGTTGGAACTACCAGGCAGAAGGCCTTGAGGAAGACAAAAGAGAAGATTTATGGATGTGGTGAAGGAGGACATGAAGGTCGTTGGAGTAAGAGTAGAAGGAGGATATGGTGAGATGGAGGCAGATCATTTGCTGTTGCGACCCCTGAAGGGAACAGCCGAAAGGAAAAGAAGAAGAGGAAGAAGAAATATCGTGGGTTACATTTTAGCACTCAAATCACTCACATGTAACCGAGAGAATCCGGTCATCTTTCAAAATAAAAGATTTTCAAAAATAAAGATAGTTCAGAGTCAGATAATTAATAAACCTGAAATAATTTAATTTTTTTTTTCTGCGGTCCGGTACCAACTGAGCCATGGACCGGTACCGGTCCGCGTCCCAGTGGTTGGGGACCCCTGCAGTACAGGGTGTGATAAGTGCTTTGAGGTAGGAAGGTGCAGGTCCATTTTTGGCTTTGTAGGCAAGCATTAGTGTTTTAAGTCTAATGTGAGGAGCTATAGGAAGCCAGTAGAAAGATCATAGCAGTGATGTGTTAAAATTGGGGAAGGTTGAAAACAAGCTATGCAGCTGTATTCTGGATCAGTTGCAGAGGTCGAATAACACTCAAAGTAGGCCTGCCAGAAGTGCATCACAGTAATCTCGTCTTGAGATGACAAGGGATTGAACAAGTATCTGAGTGACCTTTAGTGGAAAGAAATTGACAAATCCTTTGGCTGTTTAAGAGAAGAAATAAACATGATTCAGGAAGATTTGTGAAGTTAGAAGAGAAGGACAAACAATTGTCCAAGACTTTGTGAAGTGCCTGAAGCAGAGATCACAGTGTTGTCCAAGGAGATTGCAAGATCTTGATGTGGAGATGAGTCATCTGGGTTGAACAGCAATTCAGTCATGCTTGGATTAAGCTTCAGCTGGTGAGCAGATCCGGGCAAAAACATCAGTGTCTGAAGAAGAAAAAGAGAGAACAAGTTGAGTGTCATCTGCAGAGCAGTGGTATGAGAATCCATGTGAGGATATGACATCACCAAGGGACCTCGTATAAATAGCGAACAAGTGGGCCAAAAACTGAGCCCTG
This sequence comes from Plotosus lineatus, assembly GCA_024760905.1. Taxonomy (NCBI): domain Eukaryota; kingdom Metazoa; phylum Chordata; class Actinopteri; order Siluriformes; family Plotosidae; genus Plotosus; species Plotosus lineatus. The sequence continues at coordinate 25,822,630 of CM045747.1, read as the reverse complement.
GGGAATGCCAGTGGAAAGTCAGCATGGAGAAGATGTGGATCTCCTCTATGTAACCTCATAAGGGCTCCCTTCCAGGTAGGAAACAAACCACTGCCATGCTGCTCCACAAATTCCAAGACTATTGAGGATGGACAAGCGAGTCTTGTGGTTGACCGTGTCAGACGCTGCTGAAAGGTCAAAGAGGATGAGAACTGATGACATATTTGCTGATCTTGCAGCATGTAGCTTCTCTGTAACAGCCTGGAGTGCAGTCTATGTGGAATGTTCTGCTTTGAAGCCAGATTGATTAGGGTCAAGAATTTTAGAAAGGAAAGAAGTAATACCAGCCTGTAGTTGCTAATGTCTGATGGATCTAGAGAGGGTTCATTTAAGATGGGTAAAACCCTGTCTCTTTTGAATGCTGTTGGTACATGACTAGATGATATGACATTTTTAATGATAGTGGATGTAAAGGGAAGAAGGTATTGAGAGATAATCTGGAGTGTTCTGGAAGGAATTGGATCTGGTGAGCAGGTAGAAGGAATGTATGATGAAATTACTTGCTGGATGTCTTCATTTGTGAGATTGGGAAACTGAAAAGGAAGAGGAAGTGGAATCTATGCTGTGTAGTGAAAGAGTTTGGGTGAGAGTAAATGTCTGTCAGATTTGTTTCATCCTCCCATCAGGGAAGTCAGCAGTTTTCAGCGGTTAGGGAGGATGGGGTATGAGGAGGAGTTGGATTGAGTAAGCATGAAAACATTGTTGTGCAGTTTGCATGGGTCTTGTGCAGTTGTGTCCAACTTTTTCATGTAGAAGGCTGTCTTAGCAGAAGTCATATCAGATGAAAATGTAGCTAGAAGAGCATGGTAGGAAGCCAGATCTGATTCAAGTTGAAATTTCTTCCACTTTCTCTCAGATGCTCTGAGGTGTCTACAATTGCTTCATAGCACCTTTGAGAGCCAAGGAGCAGAACAAGATGTTCTCTTGGATTTTGGGGATAATGAGCAGAGGAGATCCATAGAAGAAGAAGAGGAAAGTGTCAGCAGCAGATTCTAGTGGTAGGAAAGAAAAGGAGACTGGCTTAGGAAGACAAGATCAAGTACAGGAAGCATGGCTCCTGAGTGGTGCATCAACAAGGTGCTTGACTATTAACCCTGAGATCACAAGTTCGAAACTAGTTTAATGCCACAGCTGTCCGTGGTCGGACTCCATCGGAGCTAATTGGTTGAGCTCCCATGGGAGTGAGTGAGGGTATACGTTCACTTCCTTGTCACTCACAGCAATTGCCAGCCAATCATTGGCGTCTGTTAACTCATTCATACAAGGGGGCGGATAGTGCTTTCCCTCTGAGTGTGTTAGAACGCCTCCAAATACAGTAGGCCCTTGACTATTCACGGTTTTGCACTCACTGTTTGAGTATTCATGGACTGCCAAGCAACTGACATGTCACTCAAATTCAGCCAATGGCTGTCCTCCTCCCTGCTGATTTGTTGCGATGATGTAACGCCCCTTTTTCCTCATCGCGAACAAGTTTTCACTGAGCCTCTTTTTTTAGTGAGTTTTAATTACCAGTTGAGCTCTATGATGCCACTCAAACGCTGTGCGTCTTCTCTGGCGAAGCGATAGAAAAGGTAATGACGTTGGATGTCTCTTCTGAAGAAATAAGACTTTCTCTTGAAGAAACGACAGTTTCCTCTGAAGTGCCTGAAGAGAAATAATCATCTGAAAGCACTTTAGTATTAAAGCCTTTTTCAATCATTATTCCAGTACAGTACCTAAGTTAATGTTTAGAATATTTGTGTGTGTGATTTTATGTACTGTGGTGTAGCATGTTTATCGTTTTGTTTTGTTTATCCAATGTATTACATTTCATGTTCTTTTATGTTCTTTTTGTTATGATCTGTGTTTTTGAGGGACTTTTTAACTAACTGTCAGCTCCGGCTGAGGGGCGTGGCTGAGCTGCTCCGTGGCTTCTAAACATTTATCATAAACATTAACTTAGGCACTGTACTGGAATAATAATTGAAAAAGACTTTAATATTACAGCTTTATAACAGTTCAGCTGATTATCTTCAGGCACTTCAGAGGAAACTGTTGTTTCTTCAGGAGCACGTCTTATTTCTTCAGAAGAGACGATTTGAGTGGCATCATACAGTTTAAGTGGATAATATATTATACATACAAAATGAAAACATACATACAGTATATATATATATATATATATATATATATATATATATATATATATATATATATATATATATATATACTGTAGATAGATAGATAGATATAAATATATAAAAATAGATATGCTGTATGATGTTTATATATTTTATTAATAAATATCACAGTACAAAATTAAAAGGTTTTTCTTAATCATTACTATATTTTACTACATTAATACGGTAATGAGTAAGATTGTCTATAGAATGTGTTTAAGAAGCATATTTTAGCGCATGTAATAGATATACAGTAAAACCTCCTCTGACGAACGCTTAAGCTCACGAACTTTTCGCCTCAAGAACATTAAATTTGCGAGCATATAGTCTCTGCTGACGAACTAGTTTTCGGCGGACGAATCAAACCACGCGGTCGAACAGCGCCACGGTGGCGGCCACGAGAAGCTGACGCACGCTCATGGCGTCACAGTTCGTCACCCCCTTTCTTTGAATGCGGAAGTGGTTTGTGTTTGATAGACATTTTGGACCATATTGAGTGTACTTTTGCTATTATGGGACTGAAAAAGACCCCACCACAGGCGGAGATCATTGAAAAACACGAACGAGGTGTGCGTTTGTGTGACTCAGCGTCCCAGTACCAGTACGCTAAGTCTACCACCATCCTTAAGAACAAGGAAGCTATTAAGGGTGCATGTGTGGCTAAGGGTGTTTCCAAACAGTAGGCGTTTTCAAACACTCCTTCCAAACAGTAACTCCCTCCCTCCTCCTCCCACTCCATTCCATCAAGCCATCAACTACCATCACAAAGGTAAATAAAACGACTTTATTATACAGTACAGTTTATTTCTTTAATTACAATACAAGAGCACATTTATTATACATAAAATAAGGTATATTTTTGTGTAGTTTTAAGGCTTATTTAGTAGAAAATTATGTTTTATGGGGACCTGGGAACGGATTATTCTCATTTTAATGGTTTCTTATGGGAAATAAATGTTCGGAAGACGAACTTTTCGCCTTACACACACTTTCTGAGAACCAATTATGTTCGTGAGCAGAGGTATCACTCTATAGTATTTTACTTCTGGTTGCTCATTCGCGCATGTAATATGATACATGAGGTTTTACTTCCGGGTACAGAACTCACGGATTATTTTCATTTGTGGGAGGGGCCGGAACCAAATCCCCGCGAATATCGAGGGCCTACTGTACGTATGGTGCTGTAGTTTGAAAAGAGGTGGGTGTCTAGCATTGCATGTTACGGTGGAGGCGTGTGTATGCTTTCGCCTCTCCCTGGTCGATGGTGGTCATGTGATAGGGAAGGTAATACCTGATGGGTGTCCAAGGCAGAAACACGCTGACAGCTGTGCAGCCTACTCTCCACTTAGCCACCACTGCCCTACGTGGTTTTGCATGTCAATTTGTTTATTTACGAAGGGTTTATTCTGTGCAAACGAACATGTAGATGTCTAGCTTTCTAAACAGCAAAAATTGACTACTGCTGATTGGCCTTATATTTTCTTCCAACTTATGTTCATTATCACTGCCTTCGCACTGAATGTAAAGTTAGGTAAAATAATCTTTGCCAGCATAAGGGTAGCAAAACCAGTTTGTCAAAGGTGCTGCTGGCTGTTGTCCAGTACATCCTGTTAATGTTGAATGTGACGGTTTTTATCTGTTATTATCAAAGTAAGAAACATGACAAGCAAGTAAAAGCGTTAATATACTGAAGTGCTGTCATTCAGGACTGTTGCCATGGGTTGCCATTTTCCTTCAGGCGTACAGAAGTTGAATGGGTGGATTTTTGTTCGATTGCTCATTCTTGGAGTCCTGGATGTTGACAGTGAATTTTGTGACACTGAGAAAATAGACTTTGAATTTTTAATCCCGAATTTGTGAACATTGAAAAAAATAATAAAAGCGAAAAGTAGGGATTAAAAATATGAGGTTATGAAATCATAGGCAAAAAATTAAGATACAGTGGTACCACACCTTACGATAGTCCCAGCAAACGAAAAATCCAGGTTTCGAGGAACATTTTCCAAATTTTTTTGTCTCTTTTTTCGAAACAACTTCTTACGAAACGTGCCATACGCGACATTCAAACATTCAAACAATGCACATCTCATTGACTGTCTCCCAACATCCCACCCCGCTGGCCTCCCATCGGCTATCTTCCAACATCCCAACATCCGCGTTTTAATGTTTGAATGGCGTGTTTGGTCAGGAGAACTTGTTTCATATACAGAGACAAAAAATTTTGGAAAATGTTTTTCGTAACCTGGAATGCAGCCATGAGGTGGGGGGGGCACTAACCAGTGTCTCTCCCCCTCATGCCGGTCCCAAGCCCGGAGAAATGCAGAGGGTTGTGTCAGGAAGGGCATCCGACGTAAAACCAATGCCAAACATTTATGATGCAAATCAGAAGTATTACCCCCATACCGGATCGGTCGAGGCCCGGGTTAACAACGACCGCCATCAGTGCTGTCAATCAACAGGGTGCTGATGGAAATTGGACTACTGTTGGTCGAAGACGTCGAAGAAGGAGAGGTGGGAGGCGTGTCTGTAGGCAGAGAGAGAAGAGGAAAGGCATGAGTCTAGGACTGAGAGTGGGGACTTTGAATGTTGGAACTATGCAAAGAAAAGGTAGAGAGCTGGCTGACATGATGCAGAGGAGGAAGGTGGACATACTGTGTGTTCAGGAGACCAGGTGGAAAGGTAGCAAAGCTAAAAGCTTAGGAGCAGGGTTTAAGCTATTTTATCATGGTGTGGATGGGAAGAGAAATGGAGTAGGAGTCATCTTGAAGGAGGACTTTGTCAGGAATGTTCTAAAAGTGAAAAGAGTGTCAGACAGAGTGATGAGTCTCAAGTTAGAAATTGAAGGTGTAATGCTCAATGTTGTTAGTGCTTATGCCCCACAGGCAGGATGTGAGCTAGAAGAGAAGGAGAGATTCTGGAGTGACTTAGATGAAGTGATGCAGAGTACCGCCAGAGGTGAAAGAGTGGTCATTGGTGCAGACTTCAATGGACATGTTGGTGCAGGCAACAGAGGGGACGAGGAAGTGATGGGCAGGTTTGGTATCCAGGACAGGAACGCAGAAGGACAGATGTTGATAGATTTTGCAAAAAGGATGGAAATGGCTGTGGTGAATACTTTCTTCCAGAAGAAACAGGAGCATTGGGTGACTTATAAAAGCGGAGGTAGGAGCACACAGGTAGACTACATCTTGTGTAGGTGATGTAATTTGAAGGAAGTCAGTGACTGCAAAGTCATAGTGGGTGAGAGTGTTGCCAAACAGCATAGGATGGTGGTGTGCAGGATGACGCTGATGGTGAAGAAGGTGAAAAAGGCAAAGGCAGAGCAGAAGACAAAGTGGTGGAAGCTGAAAAAGGAAGAGTGTCGTATTGTCTTCAAGGAGGAGTTGAAACAGGCTTTGGGTGGCCAGGAAGTGCTTCCAAATGATTGGACAAACACAGCAAATGTGATCATGGACACAGGTAGGAGAGTACTTGGTGTGTCCTCTGGAAGGAAAGTAGATAAGGAGACTTGGTGGTGGAATGAGGAAGTGCAGGAGTGTGTACAAAGGAAGAGGTTAGCTAAGAAGAAGTGGGACATTAAGAGGACCGAAGAGAGTAAACAGGAGTACAGGGAGACACAGCGTAAGGCGAAAGTAGCAGTGGCTAAGGCCAAACAGAGGGCGTATGATGACTTGTATGATAGGTTGGATAGTAAAGAGGGAGAAAATGATCTATACAGGTTGGCACAGCAGAGAAATAGAGATGGGAAGGACGTGCAGCAAGTTAGAATGATAAGGGACAGAGAGGGAACTGTATTGACTGATGACAGAAGTGTGCTGGGAAGATGGAAAGACTACTTTGAAGAGCTGATGAATGAGGAAAATGAGAGAAAAAAAAGAGTAGAAGAGGTGACCATTGAGGAGCAGGATGTAGCAAAGATCAGCAAGGGTGAAGTGAGAAGGGCATTGAAGAGGATGAAGAATGGAAAGGCAGTTGGTCCTGATGATATACCTGTGGAGGTATGAAAGTGTCTAGGAGAGGTAGCAGTAGATTTTCTGACAAGAACATTCAACAAGGTACTAGAGAGTGAGCAGATGCCGGAGGAGTGGAGGAGAAGTGTGCGGGTGCCCATTTTTAAGAACAAGGGTGACGTGCAGAGTTGCAGCAACTACAGAGGGATAAAGTTGATGAGCCATACGATGAAGTTATGGGAAAGAATAGTGGAAGCTAGACTAAGGGCAGAGGTCAGCATTTGTGAACAACAGTTTGGTTTCATGCCAAGAAAGAGCACCACAGATGCAATTTTTGCTTTGAGGATGTTAATAGAGAAATACAGAGAAGGTCAGAGGGAGCTACATTGTGCCTTTGTGGATCTGGAAAAAGCATATGACAGGGTGCCAAGAGAGGAACTGTGGTATTGCATGAGGAAGTCTGGAGTGGCAGAGAAGTATGTTAGAGTGGTGAGGTGTAAGACAGTGGTGAGGTGTGCTGTCGGTGTGACCGACGAATTCAAGGTGGAGGTGGGACTGCATCAAGGGTCAGCTCTGAGCCCCTTCTTGTTTGCTATGGTGATGGACAGGCTGACAGACGAGGTGAGACAAGAATCTCCATGGACTATGATGTTTGCAGATGACATTGTGATCTGTAGTGAGAGCAGAGAACAAGTGCTGGAAAATCTAGAGAAGTGGAGGTATGCCCTGGAAAGGAGAGGAATGAAGGTTAGCCTCAGAAAATCAGAATACATGTGTGTGAATGAGAAGGACCCAGGAGGAACGGTGATGTTACAGGGAGCAGAGATAAGGAAGGTGGAGGATTTTAAGTACTTAGGCTCAACAATTCAGAGCAATGGAGAGTGTGGAAAAGAGGTAAAGAAGCGTGTGCAGGCAGGCTGGAATGGCTGGAGAAAAGTGTCCGGTGTGATGTGCGATAGGAGAGTGTCAGCAAGAATGAAGGGAAAAGTGTACAAGACGGTGGTGAGGCCAGTGATGTTGTATGGCTTAGAAACAGTGGCGCTGAGGAAAAGGCAGGAGGCAGAGCTGGAGGTAGCGGAGATGAAAATGTTGAGGTTCTCTCTGGGAGTAACGAGGATGGATAGGATCAGAAATGAGTATATCAGAGGGACAGCCCACGTAAGATGTTTTGGAGACAAAGTCAGAGAGGCTAGATTGAGATGGTTTGGACACATACAGAGGAGGGATAGTGAGTATATTGGCAGTAGGATGCTGAGGTTGGAACTACCAGGCAGAAGGCCTCGAGGAAGACCAAAGAAGAGATTTATGGACGTGGTGAAGGAAGACATGAAGGTCGTTGGAGTCAGAAAAGAAGATGCAGAGGACAGGGTGAGGTGGAGGCGGATGATTTGCTGTGGCGACCCCTGAAGGGAGCAGCCGAAAGTAAAAGAAGAAGAAGTTTTTCGTAACCTGGATTTTTCGTTTGCTGGGATTATCATAAAATGAAGTACCACTGTATTTTAAAATACTCTTCCCGCCGATAATTTTATCTCTGTCTCCCTCACACACATACACAATCTATATATATATATATATATACACATACATACACTCTCTCTCTCTCTCTGTTACACCCACATACCCATACGTTTTTTTTAATTAATCAGTAAAAAAAACTCAAGTCATTATCCAAGTTGTCTCAAGATAGCATTCTACATGCTGAGTAACTAATCAAAGCAGATTTCCTGTTCACCTGCAAGAGACTCAAATATTTTTTCAGAGATTTCTGTTCTACATGTCATCCACATTTTTTTTTTAATTTCTTTTGCCCAATGAAACGAGGCACAAATGTTAGGGTGGTGAGGAAAAAGTGAGTTTTACAAGCTGTGGTACATGCCCTCATTCATAGGTGGTGCATTGCCATTGAAAGAGGTGGTGACTATGTTCAGAGGCAGGGCTAATCGGGCTTTAATGTTTGTTAATTGGGCTTGGATGTTTTTGAAAAAGGGCTTCTGTTCAGCCCCTACTCCATAGCACGCATCACAACTCGGACATCATATATGTATATGTATGCAGCTCCTTTAATGTGGCTGTAAGTATCTTGGCAGCCTTCCGGGAAAGCTTTCATCCTATTACTCAGTAGAGTTTGGAGAAAATTCTGTTGTCTCAGCTTGTTGATAATGGCCTGAGATTTGTAATGTTGAATTTTGTTTGTGTCATCGTCCTTATCAGTAGCTTTTGGAATGTGCTATATTGCACATGCTTTGTGAACCATGAGTTCAGCAAAGATTAGAACAAGATAATTATGCAGACAAAACAGCAGTTCTCTATCTGGGATCATTTTGAATCAGTTATTTACCATTTCATAATTTTTCTATGTTTGAAAATATGATTTATTGATGAAGTGTTTGAACATTATCAGTGAATACTGATGTACCTTGGAACATGATATTGAATATAAGGTGGTACACTTATGTAAGCTCTCAGGGGCTGGTGGTGTAGTGGTTCGGAGGTGTAGTGGTTCGGAGGTGTAGTGGTTCGGATGTGTAGTGGTTCGGAGGTGTGGTGGTTCGGAGGTGTGGTGGTTCGGAGGTGTGGTGGTTCGGAGGTGAGGTAGTTCGGAGGTGAGGTGGTTCGGAGGTGTAGTGGTTCGGAGGTGTAGTGGTTCGGAGGTGTAGTGGTTCGGAGGTGTGGTGGTTCGGAGGTGTGGTGGTTCGGAGGTGAGGTGGTTCGGAGGTGAGGTAGTTCGGAGGTGTAGTGGTTCGGAGGTGTAGTGGTTCGGAGGTGTAGTGGTTCGGCGATGTGGTGGTTCGGAGGTGTGGTGGTTCGGAGGTGAGGTGGTTCGGAGGTGTAGTGGTTCGGATGTGTAGTGGTTCGGAGGTGTAGTGGTTCGGAGGTGTAGTGGTTCGGAGGTGTAGTGGTTCAGGTGCTGGGCTCATGATCAAGAGGTCATGGTTTCATATCTCTGTTTAACCCCCCCACTGTTCTAAGACCCCTGTGTCAGATCTTTACCACAAGTGTGTGTCTGGCAACCCAGCAGGATAAACGCGTACCAGTAAATAAAAAAAAAAAAAAACAACAACAAAAAACAGGGAAAGAACATAAAAGATGAGTATGCAGAAAAGCACCTCAAGTGCACTGTGAAGTATGGGCGGGAATCGGTGAGGCCGTGGAGCTGTTTCTCCTCCAGAGGCCATGGGAAGCTTGTTGGGACGCATGGCATCATGAACGCTTTGAAATACCACAATATTTCAAATAAAAATCTGGTGGCCTCTACTCAAAGGCTGAAGATGGGTCGTCACTGCGTCTTTCAGCAAAATAATGACCCTAAACATGTGGCAAAATCTATACAGAAATTGTTCACCAGACACAGAATCAAGCTCTTCTATGGTCATCTTGGTCCCCAGACCACTACCCAATTGAAAACTTGTGACGGGAGCTGAAGAGGAGAGAGCACAGGAGAGAAATCAGGTTGCTGGATGATATAGAGATTGTGCAGAGAGGAACGGTCCAGGATCCCTTTTTCTGTATTCTGCCATCTTGTAAAATATTGTAGGAGAAGATTAGGTGCTGTTTTGTTGACAAAAGGGGTTGTGCAAAGTATTAACATTAGGGGTGCGAGTAATTGTGACACAAATGATTTGATGTAAAATACAGTGGTACTTCACCTTACGAAATTAATCCGTTCCAGAGCCTTTTTCTTAACCTGGATTTTTCGTAAAATTGAACCGCATTTTACATGTAAAACGTGTGATTCGTTCCAAGGCCCCCAATACTACCCCCTAAACCCTTTAAAAATTATAAAAGCATACCTTTTCCCTCTCCCTCTGCTTCAATATCGTACCGATGGTAGACAGGTTTGGCCATACATGTATTCCTTTGCGATATCACTCAACCGCATGCCACGAGCAAACTTTTTCTGTTCACTCACCCTGGAAATCACACGCACGTGTGTTGACCATGTCTTCTTAGCAGAGTTATAATCTTACAAGTGTTTATGGAAGGTTAAAAGCCTGAGTCAAAAAACAGTAACTCTGTCCTTTACACGAAAAGCATTATGGGAGATGCAGCTCCATAACAGCCAATGGGAGGGAGCTGCGCCATCCCTCCTAGCCAATGGGAGGCCAGTGGGGCAGGATGTTGGGAGATAGCCAATGGGAGGGAGCTGCGTCATCCCTCTTAGCCAATGGGAGGCCAGTGGGGCGGGATGTTAGAAGATAGTCAATGGAGAGCAGCTCGTGCATTGTTTGAAAAGTGCATTTCGTAAGGAGAACTTGTTTCGTATACAGAGACAAAAAATTTTGGAAAATGTTTTTCGTAACCTGGATTTTTCGTTTACTGGGACTATCGTAAGGTGATGTACCACTGTAATTAGTTCTTGATGTGGGATTTTTTCCCCACAATGAAGAAATGCACTTGAATTAAAGGTCAGAGTTTCCTCTTTTTTCCATTGTGGTCCTGTAGTATTTAGGGGGGGAACCTGAAATTATGAGAATCTGAAGAACACATCTTAACCTGGGGTGCCTATAATTATGGAGTGCAGTGTAAGTGGTTTAGTTACACAAATACTTGTATGTGGATGTATAAAGAAACAGTGAACAAACTGTAAATTCATCATCATCATCATCATCATCATCTTCCGCTTAGTCCAGGGTCGGGTCGCAGGGGCAGCAACCTAAGCAAAGAGGTCCAGACATCCCTCTCCCGAGCCACTTCCTCCAACTCTCCCGGGGGGACACCGAGGCATAGTCCCTCCAGCGTGTTCTAGGTCGACCCCGGGGTCTCTTCCCGGTTGGACATGCCCGAAACACCACACCAGGGAGGCGTCCGGGGGACATTCTGACCAGACCTCGGGAGAGGGACGTCTGGACCTCTTTGCTTAGGTTGCTGCCCCTGCGACTGTAAATTCAAATGTTCTCAAATATTAAAACTCCCATTTTCTCAAAACTATGAAAAGTGGAGTTATCCACTTGTTGCCGTCAGCACTTGACTGGATCCATGTTCAAGCTTCACCACAAAGTTGAATTGTTTATTACGTATTAATACATGACACCATATTTATTTACATAGTTACTTTCAAATTGTGTTTGATCACATTATTCAAAATCCAACGTGATCTATCTTTCAAAACCACTCTCTTAAACTGTCTGACCTAGCTGAAAATCATCACTGTTTATATTTCAGAATGTAAATAGAACCCAATATGATGGCATTTTAAAATGAGTACAGGACACATAAACAATGCAAAATGGAAGCCTGAGATGAAGACATTTTCAGCAAAGAAAAGTTAATTGGTAGGACAACATTCATTCATCTGCCCTGCCATAGTCTACTAAGCTGTCCATGTGTACTCTGCCCTCACGTGGAGTTGGCTGAGATGGGTGCCAGCCTCCATGCAACCCTAATTAGGGTCAAACAGTTAAGAAAATGAATGAATAGGGTTGCTGGGAGGCCTGGACATCGCAGGGCCAATGCTCGCACAACCACATACACTCACACCTAGAGCCTATTTGAAATAGCCAATAAGCCTACTGTGCTTGTTTTAGGACTGTGGGAGGAAACCGGAGGACCCAGAGACATCCCATACAAGCACGGGGAGAACATGCAGACTCCACACAGAAACACCAGAGCTGGGCCTCAGGCAGACGTGCTGACCACAACGTCACTGTGCAGCCCGGACATTTATTTACAATATATCACAAAAAAAGGAACAGTTTACATAACACACAAAATAAATATCACAAGAAATAACTGCTTTTAGTGTATACATTGTGCAACAAATTCTTAATGACATAACAGTTTCCTAGATTGGGTGTGGCAAGAACTATAGTGAAACATCAACTTGACAAGCAATTGAAAAATTCTGAAATCAGAAACACGGAAATCTCACAATGCAAAACCAAAAAAAAAAAAAAAAATACATAACAGTCAAATATTTGTGCTTGTTGAAACCCTTTTAAAAAATATAAAAAGTGATGAAATTGTGTTTATTTCCCCAGAGGTAGTATCCTGTCAAAGCAAATCTCACAAATTTCTCCAGCTTTTAATATGGTCAAATATAAAACATTAAAACTATTCTCACTTTAATAGAAATGCCCCTTCACCAGAGGTGTCAAACTCATTTTCACTGAGGGCTGCATCTCTAAAGTCTGAGGTCATCAAGGGCCGAATAATCACTCTACAGCACTCTTCAAAAGGGGCAACCATGAAATCTCTTTACAATATTAATAGACCAAATTCGCATTACAACTGCACATGTGCGGGGAACGTGCCCCAACATCTGGTCCAAGGGTCACTGCTACCAAACTTTCTTGTAGCCACTTGCTTTTGTATGTAAATAATCCTAACAACTGCCGCTTAAAGCCTGCCTTAAGCCTTAAATGATCGATATGCCAGGTACGCATTGTGCCGTAGTCGACTGTGGGAACGGCATTTATCATCTCGAGCGTTGGAAAAAGGAAATTTGCAGTCTACATGCCTGCAAATTTGGGACCAACGCGTGTACATGTCTGCCGCCATTCACATTATTTACCTTCCCTACCAAGCTACAGGATCCGGAGGGACGCAAACGTTGGATTAAAGCAGTAAGTTTATAATTATAGTGTTCTTTATTCGAATTCATAGACCCTATAGACTATATTACCTTTTATTTACCTGTTAAATTACCATAAAAATCGGCGGTGCCGGAATCATTAAATATCATAGACTTAGATCTTGAAAATTGCTGTGATGTTAATTTGTAAAATAGACAAACGAGAGCTGTCAGATCACTCGGTGACAGCTGTCAAACTTGTATTTACCTTCTTTGTAGTCATTACGAAGTCGCGCAAGTAGGGGTGCCTGGTCCTTCATTAACAAAAAATCCGCTATGTCAGCGTACATACACGGGGGCCACTTCGATAAGACGTCATTTCCTGTCTCCCAGCCAGCTTCAAGTCCCAAGGGGTCGGGAATTGTCACGATTTCCTCATCCACTTCAAATGTCAACAAACTAGCATAGTCACATTGGATTTGTTTAGCTTCATCAGCCTTTGACAAAACTAGAGGGAGCTTTTGTAACGTCTCCGCAAATGCAAGCGCAACAAGTTCATCTTTATGCTTGCGGGGACAACCGGGAAGACCCCTACGTGTACAATATGCTCGAAGGTCAGGAACTTTCCATAAATTGAACGTATCGATAGTGCAAGGTTTATTTCCGCCATACTGTATTGGTAGCTTGTTTGGTAGTCGTGATCTCATGATGCCGTGCGCGAGCCGAGATGCAAATTTGGTCTATTGTTGATGCATTTGGCGATACTGATAAGCTGTTAAGTTGAAACAGATTGGCTCTGCCAGGTGGATAAATGATGAAATTGCATTTCATGGTAACAGTTACGAGTGGAATATGCACACACTCCACTGATTGAGAAATTTTATTGCCACAAAAACGTCCACAGCGTGTTTGGCTTGTTACACGCTGAGGAGACGTCTCACCCGAAACCTTTGTGTTGCAGTTAAATTTTTCAATCAGTGGAGTGCTGTCCTGTGTGCATATTTCAAATTTATTTTTCATTTGAGGATTCCGCACCCACGTTTGGTTTTTGAGGGTTGCATGCATTTTTTTGGACAGAATAGTTAGGGATGGCAAACTCAATTTTCACTGAGGACCACATTATTACATTTGTAGGTCATTTGACTGCTGAGTAATCACTATATGTCTATATACAGGGATCCCTCACTTTCCGTGGTTAAGTGGGACTGAGATCCTCCCGCAACCGCCGAATTCTGTGAAGTAGGATCAACACCCCCCGCCCCCCGACTGACGTATATGTGTGTATATAGTATCAATAAATACATATTCAAAAATAATGCAGAAGATGTAAATAAAATATAAATACACATACAGACGCGCACGCACACACACACACAGATGCGCACCATAGCGCCACTCTCCATTGAGCTGCATCTAATTTTTTTAATATATTTTTAAATCAAATCAATATCTTCACACAGATAAATATCATTAATTATTAATAATAACATATAATTACAGGTAAATTGAGAAAATTTGTGATTTCAGAGGTGTGTATCGACCTGGTATCCCTTCACATTAATTGGTACCCAAGAAGTAGCTCTCAGTTTCAAAAAAGTTGGTGACCCCTGATCTAGAGAAAGGATGATGAATTAGGTTTCATGGTAATGGTTGATACAAAGAATGTACAGTAATCATATTTTTTGAAAGCTCTTACAGGCCACATTAACTGAGTTAGAGAGCCAGATTTGGCTTGCAGGCCTCGAGTTTGACACCTCTTCCCTCCATGATCATGTTACTATTCAATCACCGCACACACAAACAAAACTGGAAACATCTTATTCATAACCGTGGTCTTAGAGGAGACTAGCCAGAGTGGTTTTAACTGACAGGATAACCATTTTGAATCATATAACCAGTCCTAGGTGAACAGAAAACTATCTATGAACACAGCTGTTTATTTTTGAGGCAGGTTGGATGTATGTGTTTCTTGCATGCATATCTTATTGAACAATTAAGTCTTTTAGATTCAGATGTGGTCACGGTGTTACTGTCAGTTGATTATAAACTGCACATACTTTGCAAAAATCTTTGCAAAGTCTCCAAAAAATCTTTAGCTTTTTCTTCTTTGTAGCCCTCACACGATGGGCATTTTTTCATTGTATCCTGCAGTAAACAATAAGAATGGAACACATGAGTTTTATATAAGAGCATTTTTTAAATAAAAATTTAAGGGAAAAAAAAGTGGTCTGTATTGATGTGATAACAACATCACAATGCTTACCAATAAATTATAATATAGTATGTATATACTCCATGGTAACTATATGATCTGATCTGTTCACAATCATGGGTTAATACACATTGGGTATATACTACACAGAAACTGTGTGATCTAATTATTCTACTGTTTTATTTGAATTGATATTACTATATTCTATTGGGATTGGTGTGATCTGTTGGTTTACTATCTGAAAATTTCAAAAATTATCCTGAGCAAATAATGCTTTAAACCAGGGGTCCCCAACCTTTTTATTATCACGGACCAGTCAACGCTTGACAATTTTATGACGGACCGGGGGGGATGGTAAATATAATGTATTTATATATATATATATATATATATATATATATATATATATATATAAAATATTATTATTATTATTATTATTATTGTTATTATTATTATTGTTATTAATAATAATAATAATAATAATAATAATAATAATAATAATAAGCACTCCATAAATATTATTTTTCAATAGCTGAAATAAAGTTGGTTGGGAAGTAGAGCTTGAACTTTTCTAAAAAAAAACCCGAAACCCCCCCCCCCCAAAAATAAAACACATGTGATGGTGCACCAGCTGGGAGAATGAAAGCTCAGGCTCAGTCTCACCCAAAATCCACGCTAATGTTTGAAACATGTCCAACTCGCCTCTGTTCATGTGCCGTCCCCTTGTGGGTTACATTTTAGCACTCAAATGATTGACATGTAACCGAGAGAATCTGGTCATTTTTGAAAATAAAATCTTCTCAGATATTAAATAAAATAGAAATAATTAATTATTTCTTCTGCGGATCGGTACTTGAGCCGCGGACCGGTACCAGTCTGTGGATCGGTGGTTGGGGACCCCTGCTTTAAACAAAAGCACACACTCTTGCAATTTGACATGATCACTTGGAGCAGGTGGCACTGTCATTATCATGCTTTAAAATGAAAACATAAACATCTCATTTTAGTTTGTTTTTCTTGTGTTTTCATTTACAGGATTTGGCAGACGCTCTTATCCAGAGTGACTTACAATTATCATTTTTTTCATACAACTGAGCAATTGATGGTTAAGGGCCTTGCTCAAGAGCCCAACAGTGGTGATTTACCTTTGGATCAGTAACCCGTTGCCTTATCCACTAAGCTACCCACTGACCTTTTCATGAAGCATATACTAAAACACAGAGTTAAGCAGGCTCTATTACACAGCTCTTTTTAGAGTTTACCTATGTCATCTTTTCAAAAATGTGGAAAAAACCCATAAAGAGTTTATTATAGTGTGCTGTTTTGTTTATGTTTCCATGTAGTATATATTTATACAATTATACACTTTAGGCTCAATAGATGTCACGAAATCAAATAGTTCCAACATTTACTCTCGACTAAGGGCAGTGGTGTCCTGGTTGTAAGGTGCTGGATTGCCGACCCAAAGGTTGTGGGGGTTCAAGCCCCACTATCACTGCTGATAACTGGGTTATCAAAGGCCGGCCATGTCTCTCCCGGTCTATAGTGTGAGGCATATAAAAGAACCATTGCTGACCTTCGACAAGAGTAGCTGCATAGCCGTCAGCATGTTTCTGCCCTGCGATGGCCTGGCGAGTTGTCCAGGGTGTCCTCTGCCCTCGCCCAGGGTTTGCTGAGATGGGCACCAGCCTCCCCACGACCCTAATTAGGATTAAGCGGTTCAGAAAATGAATGAATTTGCTCTCAACTATTCAGCAAAATTTACTTCACCTTCAGAGCAAAATTATTAATTATACACCCCGCAAAATCCTTGTAAAATTGGATCAAAATAATGGACCAAAACTCACTGTTTGCAAAAGTCACTAATTTTGCTCGAAGTTGAACACAAATGCCATCCCAAGTACAGTGGTACCTCACCTTACGAAATTAATCTGTTCCTGAAGTGGTTTCGTGACCTGGATTTTTCGTAGATTGAACCGCATTTTACATGTAAAACATGTGATTCGTTCCAAGGCTCCCAATACTACCCCCTAAACCCTTTAAAAATTATAAAAGTATACCTTTTAAGACCTCCTTCTACATCAATATCGTACTGATGGTAGACGGGTTTGGCCATATTCCTTTGCAATATCATTCAGGCCCGTTTCTTCTTCTCACTCACACTGGAAATCACACACGCGTATGTGTCTACACGTGTGTTGACCATGTCATCTTAGCAGAGTTATAATCTTACAAATGTTTATGGAAGATTAAAAGCCTGAGTCAAAAAATAAAGCATGAAACAACAGTAACTCTGTCCTTTACACGAAAAGCATTATAGTAGTAGATGCGGCTCCATAATAGCCAATGGGAGAGAGTTGCGTCATCCCTCCTAGCCAATGGGAGGCCAGCGGGGCGGGGTGTTGGGAGATAGCCAATAAGAGGGAGCTGCGTCATCCATTCTAGCCAATGGGAGGCCAGAGGGGCAGGATGTTGGGAGATAGGCAATGGGAGGTAGCTGCGTCATCTCTCCTAGCCAATGGGAGGCCAGCGAGGTGGGATGTTTGAAAATTATTGATGGGAGTGCAGCTCGTGCATTGTTTGAATGTTTGAATGGTGCGTTTGAATTTTTAAGATGGCGCTTTCATAAAACAAAAAATTTTAGGAAATGTGTTTCATAGCCTGAATTTTTCGTTTGGTGAGACTTTCGTAAAGTGAGGTAGCACTGCATACAAAGAAATCTATTTAACAAACTATTAAAAGTAGTAAACTGGGTATATTTTGTCAAAACTGTTTTCAGTCTGCAGTGTGCACAAGCCGAAATACGGGAAAAAATATGGGAAAGAAAAGTTAAAATAAGTGTCGAGGAAATTTTACCTTTTAGTTTGTTTCAGTGGAGTTTCATCATTGATCCTTTATTAAGAGACAAACCAAACAACAAGCTGTTTCTATTGACCATGGGACTCAAACCCATGAACCTCTTGCTGTGAGGTGAGTGTGAAATGTGGTTAATTAATCATTAAAATGCATTCAATACAGATGCATCATACTCACATTAAGACGGTCTTTGAGACGTTCAAGCTTTTTGAGTATATTTGAATTTATTTGCTCAATCTCTCCAAGAAGAACAGTCATTTCCTTTTCAAAGCACATCAGAGTGGATTTGAAACAGTTCTGCTGGAGCAAGAAAGCAACACCTTGAAGCCTCTCTGGTAAACACAGGTAAAAACACCAGAATATTTCATAACTTTACTTGCTGAAAATATGTACATCAAGAAAAATATCAAGTTCATGGAGTGAATTTAACCAAAAGAAAAGAGAATATTTAAAATACTGTATGAAATAATTCAGGTTATAGGCTTAGACATACTTTTGCAAACATCAGAAGAAACACATTTGTAAAGGGGGCGATCTGGTTTACGTTCTAGTGAATTTGCTCCCAGAAAATAATAAATATGTGTTCTCAGAAATACTAAATTGTTAGTTCATGTGGCCATACAAGTGTAACTGAAGACAAACAATCAACTATTGGTTGCAGAGCACTGTCAAAAGGTCCCGGGCATAAAGATGTGGGCATACAACAATCAGAAAATGGACTGAATGATTGAGCAAGGAAGAAACCAGCCAGAGAAACCACCAAGAGGCCGATGGCAACTTTGAAGCAGTTGCAGGAATTTCATTACAGTGGTAGCTCACTTTACGAAATTAATCCGTTCCAGCACCTTTTTTGTAACCTGCATTTTTTGTAAGTTGAACCGCATTTTACATGTAAAACGCATAATTCGTTCCCAATACTACCCCATAAACCCTTTAAAAATTATAAAAGTACATCAATTTTGTATGAAATAGGTGTTAAAAGTAAAAAGAAAATTATTTACCTTTTTTAAATCTCTCGAACCACCCATGTGACGCTTTAAAGTCCGGGGGTTAATGGTCCGAAGAACCCTCACCCCCACCCTCCTTCACGAGGTCCTTAAATATGGCGGTTGCTTTTTCCGAAATAATCACCTCCGTCACTGTATCTCCGCTTTTAAGGCCTCCTTCTGCTTCAATGTCGGCCCGATTGTAGAGGAGTTTCCGCCATACTCCTTTGCGATTTCATTCAACCGAATCCCACTTTCATATTTTTTTATCATCTCCTGTTTTACTTTTATTGATAACGGAGCCCGCTTCTGCTTTTCAGTCTCACCGGGAATCACTTTCTTGGGGCTCATGATTAAAAACGAAAAATAACGCTGCAATAAGCACACTCAAAAAAAAAACTCACGAAACTCACGAACCAACAGTACAACTCTCCTTCACGCGTGTGTCGAACAGTGGGTGGAAGGCACACGAAAAGCATTATGGGTACAGTACTGTATTATGGAGATTCAGCTCCCTCCTAGCCAATGGGAGGCCAGAGGGGCGGGGTGTTTGGAGACAACCAATGGGAAAGCAACTCACACATTGTTTGAATGGTGCGTTTGAATTTTTAAGATGGCGCTTTAGTAACGTGAACTTGTTTCGTATCCAGAGACAAAAATTTTAGGAAAATGCGTTTCGTAACCTGAATTTTTTCGTTTGGTGAGGCTTTTGTAAAGTGAGGTACCACTGTATATGCATATGACAATATCACAAATCCTCCACAAATACAACTTGCATGGTAGAGTTCCAAGAAAAAGTCCTCATGATAGGCAGCTTTGTTAGTTTTCCCCGTTTA
>CM045747.1:25703081-25798081 GCA_024760905.1 Plotosus lineatus | reverse complement strand
TTTTTTTAAAAAAAGAGTTCGAGATCGATTAACAATGTAACGCTTAATCCTGATTACGGAGGCTGGCGCACATCTCAGCCGTGTCTGGGCAAGGGCGGGGTATTATATTTACAGTATAAACAAGCCCACCGGGCCACGGTAAAATTGTCAAGCGTTGACCGGCCTGCGGTGATAAAAAGGTTGGGGACCACTGATTAAAAGGAACTTAGTGTGTTTATGCACTACCATGGATGGAAAATATGAGGAAACTCTCTGTTTGTTGTGGCATTTTGATCTTCTTAATTTGTGATTGCTTTCATTTTTTTTTTTTTTTTTTTGTGCATGCAATGCAATTACAGCCAATCTGCATCAATGACATGTCAATGACAGTGGAGCAACACTGGACAGATATCAATATATACATCATGCCTATTAAGTACCACTATGACCCCTACCACACACAAACACACTACTTGTACAATTTACATTTTTGGAGGGGGAATTGTTTCTAACCTGAACAGTCAAATGTGGGATTACAAGTATCCTTCTACAGGGCTGGTCCTGCTTTACACACATAATCACACTTTTACTTGTGTCAAACCTGTGTTGACAAATTGCATAACTTTTATAGCTAATTAAATTTTTAAACAACAATAAAAATAATTTTTGATTAAATTATGTCATAATTTCATGACTTTTGTAAATGAAAAGCATGACAGCAGCTATCAGATAAAGGTCAGAGATTATGGGATGTGTCAACCTGTTTGATTTAAGACCGTGGTCACGTATTAACAATAGACTAAATTCACATCTCGGTCCCCGCACGGCATCATGGGATCTTGACTACCAAAAGTGGTGGAAGTAAACCTTGATGTCGATAAGAACTGCACTATCGATATGTTTAATTTATGGAAAGTTCCGGACCTTTGAGTGTATTGTATACATAGGGGTCTTCTCAGTTGTTCCCGCATGCGTAAAGATGAACTTGTTGCGCTTGCATTTGCGGCGACGTTACAAAAGGAATCTAAACAAATCCAACGTGACTATGCTAGCTTGTTGACATTTGAAGTGGATGAGGAAAGCGTGACAATTCCCGACCCCTTGGGACTTGAAGACGGCTGGGAGACAGAAAATGACACCTTATCAAAAGAAGTATGTGTATGTACGTGTACGTACGCTGACATAGCGGATTTTTTGTTAATGAAGGACCAGGCACCCCTACTTGCGCGACTTTGTAATGACTACAAAGAAGGTAAATACAAGTTTGACAACTGTCACCAAGTGATCTGACAGCTCTCGTTTGTCTATTTTACAAATTAACATAACAGTAATTTTCAAGATCTAAGTCTATGATATTTAATGATTATGGCATCGTGGACACTTTAATAATAAACTTACTGCTTTAATCCAAAGTTTGCGTCCCTCCGGATCTTTCAGCTTGGTAGGGAAGGTAAATAACGTGCACGGCTGCGGACATGTACACGCGTTAGTCCCAAATTTGCAGGCATGTATACTGCAAATTTCCTTTTTCCAACGCTCGAGATGATAAATGCCGTTCCCACAGTTCACTACGGCACAATGCGCACCTGGCATATCGATAATTTAAGGCTTAAGGCAGGCTTTAAGTGGCAGCTGTTAGGATGTGTTTACATACAAAAACAAGTGGCTACAAGAAAGTTTAGTCGCAGTGACGCTTGGATCAGAGGTTGGGTGTTGAAGTAATTGTACATATGGTTAACACAGCTCAGCCTTGTATATAACCAATATGAACAATGCATAGAAACTGCTTTACTAGTGCTTTTGCAGAAATCTCTCAAACCATAGCAGAGCCGTTTGGGTGCGTCTGCACGATATCAGGATGACCTATTGACCGCAAGAAGACTGCGTCCATCAGAAAGAATGTTCTATCTGTGTTAATCATGCTTATTAAAACACTTGTGTGATCTTTAAGATAAACAGTCATGTTGCTGGCTCATGTGTGGTTTTCCTCTTTGTCCTTTGGAGACAGGAACGGTGGAACCAGGAATGTTCCCTAAAGAAATAAATAGAGGTTCTCGATCAGACTTAGTTCAGAGCGATTAGAGCTGGTTTGATCGCTCTCCTCATACGAGTATAAAAGAACTTAATTCTCTTGTGTCTTTCTTCTTGTATATGTGTGTTTTATGATGTCTGTGTTGATTTACATGTGTTGATTACTACCTGACATTGGGTCACATTGCCCGCACATGCGCAGTCGTAATGCGAATTTAGTCTATTTGCAGAACTTATGCCAAGGTGTGACAAATTTGTATAAAATACTGGCACACTGAAGTATTGATATTATTCCAGTTTTGAACATGTATATAAGTTATTCGCTACTTATCCAGAACCTCTAGAAAACTTACAACTAACCTATACTGAACTCATCTCTAATGTATATTGACATATCTGACATGTCACAAATGATCAAAGACATCAACATCTTTCTTACAGAAAACATATTATGGCTATATTGGCAGCTAGATATTTGTTAGTTTAAGTTATATGTAGGTTCAAAGTACACTAAATGTTATATTCAACTTAAGAGTAACTTATAAATAACTTAAAACGTATGCAATTTACATACAACTTATGAGCATAAATTGACCATATGAGTCACTGGTATACGTTGAAAAGTTTGGACTATTTCACTGTACTACGACTTATATCACGCTATACGACTTATACAGGGATCCCACGCTACTTCGCGCTTCAATTTATGCAACTTCAGTGCATCGCATTTTTTAAAAAATAAATAAATAAATGTTCATCGAATTGAAAAAATACGGAAATTAAGGAAGAATGAGGGGGAAAAGTTAAGGAAAATGCCACAAAAACAAGGCCAATTATGCAAAAAAAAAAACCCACCCTAAACCAACACAAAACAAAAAACAACCCAAAACCTCCCATCAAAACAAGTTACATTATTGTGCCCCTGTATGTGTGTGTGTGTGTGTGTGTATTTAGATTCTATTTACATCTTATGCATTATTTTTTAATGTTTAATTGTTATTATAAGCAAATTTAGCATTGAATATGTATTTATTGATATTGTATACACATACTGTATCGTGGGGCAGTGGTGGTCTAGTGGTATAGGGTGCTGGATCGCTGATCCAAAGGTTGGGGGTTTGAGTCCCACTCTCCACAAGGTTGTCTCTGTCCCCCCCCCTAGTGCAGCTAACTGGGTTATCAAAGGCGGGCCATGTTTTCTCACTGTCTATGGTGAGAGGCATGTAAAAGAACCATTGCTGACTTTTGTAAAGAGTAGGCTGCAAAGTCGTCAGCGTGTTTCTGTCCCTTGCTAAAAGGGTTGTGACAGGAAGGGCATCCGACGTAAAAACCTCTGCCAAATCAAACGTGCGAATCAGCTGATTTGCTGTGGCGACTCCTGAGTAAAAGGGAAAAAGCCGAAAGGAAGACAGAATATACACATACTGTATGTATACGTCAGTCGGGAAGGGGGGGGGGGGGGGGGTGATCCTACTTCATGGATTTCGATGGTCGCGTGGGGATCTCGGTCCCAATTAACCGTGGAAAGTGAGGGATCCCTGTATATGACTTATATTACACAAAACTTACCCATAACCAATTCAACATATGCGGACATATTTGCCAAATGTCTCATACATCGGCATACGCTGGCAAAATCGTCGGCGTATACCTAAAATAATGCAAATGCAAAAAAATGGCCCCTAATTTTTGATAATGAATATTACAATTATTATGACTTTAGGTGGCTGCTTCAGCACTGACATATACAGTATTATTATTCACCAGAAAAATGGGTCTCTTTATTTTACCCCTTTTTATTATTCTGCTTTCAGTGCACTTAATGCAGTCCAAACGGCAATGTATACATCAAAATGTGCGACTCGGCGAGGCAAAGTGTGCTATAACTTTTTCTTGTTTTTAGCGTATTGTGTTACCATGGTGACACAATCAGTCATACACTTATGTGAAAGAATCCCACTGAAACGAATGGGAAGAGGTCGACAAAAAAAATCCTGAAACTCATATAGAACTTTGTTTGAACTTTTAAAACGTAGACACTGACGTCGACATTTCGATGGTCAAAATAACTTTTTGCAACCCTTTATGATTTTCTATTAATCTTGGATCAAGTGTTGTAATGATTTCTGAGTCGGTTTGTGTCGGTATAGCGAGTGTCTATTGGGTGGAATGTTCTGGGCTAGAGTGTGAGAGAAGAGAAGAATTTCTTGGAAAGAGTTGTTAACTCGCTCCTACTCCTATAATTTTTTACCCCACACCAGTAAATTGTACATCATAGAACTCAAATAGAGCTTTTAAAAATAATTCAACATCATTTCGAGGGTCATTTTTCAATCTTGACTCTTTAAACACTTTTTACAGTACACTGAAATCATTGATATTATTTATTAATTTAATTTGTATAATTTAAATCACTGGGTTCACCAAAATTCTTGGCTCTCAAATGCTGTCAACCTCATCGCAATGGGATTGTTCTGGCATTATCTGACCGCAGTTTCTGTCTCATCTCAAAATTTCTTCGGGAATTTCCGTAGCTATTATTATTATTATTATTATTATTATTTATACATTTTCATTGGGAGGGGTCTTCAGAAATACATTTGCATCATTCAAGCACATTAAGTTGAATTAACTATGACCTAATAACTCACTAAAAGTAAAGTCTATTGGACTTTTAGACCCGAGCCTACGAACCATCAGGTCATCAGGCCTGATCCGGAGACTAGGAGTTACTGGTTCAGCAGAGGTTCCCTTCCCAGTATTTTCAGCAGTTCATGGTGCTGGGTGGACAGAGCTTCAGACAGAAGCACAAACCCAAACCCTCCAGAGTGCTGCAGACACCTTTGGGCTGAAATAGTGCAAATGTCACTGTGCACCATTTCTGGCAGCTATAAGGTGAAAATCTGTTCTCTGGAAGCACAGCACTGGAGTTTTAGGAATATTTATTAGAAGTGCACCTGCAGCTTCAGAAAGCTTGAAGTGAGCATGAGTGGTATGGGTTTGAATCCCATCGCTAGGCAAATCAGAAAGATCTTGAAGTTAGTTTCTGTTTCAATTGAAATGCTTGGCTTGTTGGGAAGAACTTCGCATCTAGTTCTGTACTGTACACGAGAGCGGCGGAGGAATACATTACACCGGTCGCTATGTTTACTGATATTTATTTATTTGCTGACGAGATCAATTACCGCTTTCCCTTTGCTCTGCTTTCCATCATACAGTTGTTTCTGGACATCAATCACCGACTTGATGGTTTCCCGACTGCAGACTGCGTTACTCCTGACTGGTCTCCAAGCCATGGCAATGAGATAGAGCAGCAGCGGTGTGAGCTCCATGTGATCGTGGCGCTGCCCTGCTCTTCTCAGAACCGTCTTCCCGCCCGGATCCTCCAAACGCGCCGCATCACTCCGCGCTGCCACATTTTCTTCCGGTACCGAACGGAAAACACAACTTCCCCGAACAATCCGCAGAATCCTTCAGGCGTCTCACAGAAGAATCGAACCAAAAGGTTGATGACGGGAGGATTTTCTCAACCAGCTGGAGGTAATTCACCGAACACGGAGACTCTGCCGAGAACCAAATCCGACACACACCGTCACTGACAGCACTTTAAATATGCACTCACTAAAGCCCCGCCTCTCCATAGAGCAAGTCCAGCGTGCTTACACTACACACACCACACTACACTGTACCACTGTACACCACACCACACTACACCACAAAACACTACACTGTACTTCTGTACACCACACTACACTGTACTACTGTACCCCACACTACACTACACTGTACCACTGTACACCACACCACACAACACCACAAAACACTACACTGTACCACTGTACACCACACCACACTACACCACAAAACACTACACTGTACTACTGTACACCACACCACACTACACTGTCCTACTGTACACCACACTACACTACACTGTACTACTGTACCCCACACTACACTACACTGTACCACTGTACACCACACCACACTACACCACAAAACACTACACTGTACTTCTGTACACCAAACCACACTACACTGTACTACTGTATACCACACTACACTACACTGTACTACTGTACCCCACACTACACTACACTGTACCACTGTACACCACACCACACTACACCACAAAACACTACACTGTACTTCTGTACACCACACCACACTACACTGTCCTACTGTACACCACACTACACTACACTGTACTACTGTACCCCACACTACACTACACTGTACCACTGTACACCACACCACACTACACCACAAAACACTACACTGTACTTCTGTACACCAAACCACACTACACTGTCCTACTGTACACCACACTACACTACACTGTACTACTGTACCCCACACTACACTACACTGTACCACTGTACACCACACCACACTACACCACAAAACACTACACTGTACTTCTGTACACCAAACCACACTACACTGTATTACTGTACACCACACTTTACCACTGTACACCACACCACACTACAGCGCAAAACACTACACTGTACCACTGTACACCAAACCACACTACACTGTCCTACTGTACACCACACTATACAACACTGTACACCACACTACACCACAAAACACTACACTGTACTACTGTACACCACACCACACTACACCACAAAACACTACACTGTACCACTGTACACCACACCACACTACACCACAAAACACTACACTGTACTACTGTACACCACACCACACTACACCACAAAACACTACACTGTACCACTGTACACCACACCACACTACACCACAAAACACTACACTGTACTACTGTACACCAAACCACACTACACTGTCCTACTGTACACCACTACACTACACTGTACTACTGTACACCACACTGTACCACTGTACACCACACCACACTACACCACAAAACACTACACTGTACCACTGTACACCACACCACACTACACCACAAAACACTACACTGTACCACTGTACACCACACCACACTACACCACAAAACACTACACTGTACTACTGTACACCAAACCACACTACACTGTCCTACTGTACACCACACTATACTGTACTACTGTACACCACACTGTACCACTGTACTCCACACCACACTACACCGCAAAACACTACACTGTACCACTGTACACCACACCACACTACACCACAAAACACTACACTGTACTACTGTACACCACAACACACCACAAAACACTACACTGTACCACTGTACACCACACCACAAAACACTACACTGTACTACTGTACACCACACTACACTGTCCTACTGTACAGCACAGTACACTACACTGTACTACTGTACACCACACTGTACAACTGTACACCACACTACACTGCAAAACACTACACTGTACCACTGTACACCAAACCACACTACACTGTACCATTGTACACCACACCACATTACAGCACACCACACTACACTACTACTGTACACCACACTACACTGTACTACTGTACACCACACCACACTACACCACACCGCACTACACTGTACCATTGTACACCACACCA
The DNA here is from genome assembly GCA_024760905.1 of Plotosus lineatus. Classification (NCBI taxonomy): domain Eukaryota; kingdom Metazoa; phylum Chordata; class Actinopteri; order Siluriformes; family Plotosidae; genus Plotosus; species Plotosus lineatus. Next base: position 25,790,557 of record CM045747.1, on the reverse strand, counting down.
CATTACAGCACACCACACTACACTGTACTACTGTACACCACCCTACACTGTACTACTGTACACCACACCACACTATACTACTGTACACCACACTACACTGTACACCACACTACACTGTACCACTGTACACCACACTACACTGTACTACTGTACACCACACCACACTACACTGTACCACTGTACACCACACCACACTACACTGTACCACTGTACACCACACCACACTACACTGTACCACTGTACACCACACCACACTACACTGTACCATTGTACACCACACCACACTGTACTACTGTGGTGTACCACTGTACACCACACCACGTTACACTGTACTACTGTACACCACACCACACTACACCACACTACACTGTACTACTGTACACCACACCACACTACACTACTGTACTACTGTACACCACACCACACTACACTGTACTACTGTACACCACACCAGACTACACCACCCTACACTGTACTACTGTACACCACACCACTCTACACTGTACTACTGTACACCACACTACACTGTACCACTGTACACCACACCACACTGTACCACCGTACACCACACCACACTGTACTACTATACACCACACCACACTGTACACCACACCACACCACACTGTACCACTGTACACCACACCACACTACACCACACCACACACTGTACCACTGTACACCACACCACACTGTACCACTGTACACCACACTACACTACACTGTACTACTGTACACCACACCACACTGAACCACACCACACTGTACTACTGTACACCTCACCACACTACACTGTACCACTGTACACCACACCACACTGTACCACAAAACACTACACTGTACTCCTGTACACCACAACACACCACAAAACACTACACTGTACCACTGTACACCACACCACAAAACACTACACTGTACTACTGTACACCACACTACACTGTCCTACTGTACAGCACAGTACACTACACTGTACTACTGTACACCACACTGTACAACTGTACACCACACTACACTGCAAAACACTACACTGTACCACTGTACACCAAACCACACTACACTGTACCATTGTACACCACACCACATTACAGCACACCACACTACACTGTACTACTGTACACCACACTACACTGTACTACTGTACACCACACCACACTACACTACACCGCACTACACTGTACCATTGTACACCACACCACATTACAGCACACCACACTACACTGTACTACTGTACACCACACTACACTGTACTACTGTACACCACACCACACTATACTACTGTACACCACACTACACTGTACACCACACTACACTGTACCACTGTACACCACACTACACTGTACTACTGTACACCACACCACACTACACTGTACCACTGTACACCACACCACACTACACTGTACCACTGTACACCACACCACACTACACTGTACCACTGTACACCACACCACACTACACTGTACCATTGTACACCACACCACACTGTACTACTGTGGTGTACCACTGTACACCACACCACGTTACACTGTACTACTGTACACCACACCACACTACACCACACTACACTGTACTACTGTACACCACACCACACTACACTACTGTACTACTGTACACCACACCACACTACACTGTACTACTGTACACCACACCAGACTACACCACCCTACACTGTACTACTGTACACCACACCACTCTACACTGTACTACTGTACACCACACTACACTGTACCACTGTACACCACACCACACTGTACCACCGTACACCACACCACACTGTACTACTATACACCACACCACACTGTACACCACACCACACCACACTGTACCACTGTACACCACACCACACTACACCACACCACACACTGTACCACTGTACACCACACCACACTGTACCACTGTACACCACACTACACTACACTGTACTACTGTACACCACACCACACTGAACCACACCACACTGTACTACTGTACACCTCACCACACTACACTGTACCACTGTACACCACACCACACTGTACCACTGTACACCACACCACATTACAGTACACCACACCATACTACACTACTGTACACCACACCACACTACACTGTACCACTGTACACCACACCACACTACACCACACCACACTACACCCTACCACTGTACACCACACTACACTACACCACAGTACACTGTACTACTGTACACTACACTGTACTGTACTACTGTACACCACACTACACCACACCACACTACACCGTACGCCACACTACACCACACTACACTGTACTACTGTACACCACACCACACTACACTGTACTACTGTACACCACACTACACCACACTCCACTGTACACCACACCACACTGTACCACTGTACACCACACTACACTGTACTACTGTACACCACACCACACTACACTGTACCACTGTACACCACACTACACTACACCACAGTACACTGTACTACTGTACATCACACTACACTGTACTGTACTGTACTACTGTACACCACACTACACCACACCACACTACACTGTACGCCACACTACACTACACTGTACTACTGTACACCACACCACACTACACTGTACTACTGTACACCACACTACACCACACTCCACTGTACACCACACCACACTGTACCACTGTACACCACACTACACTGTACTACTGTACACCACACCACACTACACTGTACCACTGTACACCACACCACACTACACTGTACCACTGTACACCACACTACACTGTACTACTGTACACCACACCACACTACACTGTACTACTGTACACCACACCACACTACACTGTACCACTGTACACCACACTACACCACACTACACTGTACTACTGTACACCACACCACACTACACTACACTGTACTACTGTACACCACACCACACTGTACTACTGTACACCACACCACACTACACCACCCTACACTGTACTACTGTACACCACACCACTCTACACTGTACCACTCTACACCAGACCGCACTGTACCACCGTACACCACACCACACTACATTACACTGTACCACTGTACACCACACCACATTACACTGTATTACTGTACACTACACCACACTACACTGTACTACTGTCCACACCACACTATACCACACCACACTACACCACACTACACCACCCTACACTGTACTACTGTACACCACACCACTCTACACTGTACCACTGTACACCACACCACACTGTACCACCGTGCACACCACACCACACTACATTACACTGTACCACTGTACACCACACCACACTACATTACACTGTACTCTACTGTACACTACACCACACACACTACACTGTACTACTGTACACCACACCACACTATACCACACCACACTACACTGTACACCACACCACACTACACCACACTACACTGTACTACTATACATCACACCACACTACACTGTACTACTGTACACCACACTACACCACACTACACTACACTACTGTACACCACATCACACTGTACTACTATACACCACACCACACTGTACCACTGTACACTACACTGTACTACTGTACACCACACTACACCACTGTACAGCACACCACACTACACTACACTATACTACACTATACTACTGTACACCACACCACACTACACCACAAAACACTACACTGTACCACTGTACACCACACCACACTACACCACAAAACACTACACTGTACTACTGTACACCATACCACACTACACTGTACCACTGTACACCACACCACACACTACACCGCAAACACTACACTGTACCACTGTACACCACACCACACTACACCACAAAACACTACACTGTACTACTGTACACCACACCACACTACAAAACACTACACTGTACCACTGTACACCACTGTACACCACACTACACTGTACTACTGTACACCACACTACACTGTACCTACTGTACAGCACAGTACACTACACTGTACACCACACCACACTGTACACTGTACACCACACTACACTACACCACACTACACTGTACTACTGTACACCACACCACACTGTACTACTGTACACCACACTACACTGTACTACTGTACACCACACTACACTGTACTACTGTACACCACACTACACTGTACTACTGTACACCACACCACAGTACACTGTACTACTGTACACCACACCAGACTACACTGTACCACTGTACACCACACCACACTACACTGTACCACTGTACACCGCACCACACTACACTGTACTACTGTACACCACACTACACCGCACCACACTACACTGTACTACTGTACACCACACTACACCACACCACACTGTACTACTGTACACCACACCACACTGTACTGTACTACTGTACACCACACCACACTACACTGTACACCACACCACACTACACTGTACTGTACTACTGTACACCACACCACACTGTACTACTGTACACCACACTACACTGTACCACTGTACACCACACCACACTGTACTGTACCACTGTACACCACACCATACTACTGTACACCACACCACACCACACTGTACCACTGTACACCACACTACACTACACTGTACTACTGTACACCACACCACACTGAACCACACCACACTGTACTACTGTACACCACACTACACTACACTGTACTACTGTACACCACACCACACTGTACCACAAAACACTACACTGTAGTACTGTACTCCACACTAAACCACACCACACTACACTGTACTACTGTACACCACACCACAAAACACTACACTGTACTACTGTACACCACACTACACTGTCCTACTGTACAGCACAGTACACTACACTGTACTACTGTACACCACACTGTACAACTGTACACCACACTACACTGCAAAACACTACACTGTACCACTGTACACCACACCACACTACACTACACTGTACTACTGTACACCACACCACATTACAGCACACCACACTACACTGTACTACTGTACACCACACTACACTGTACTACTGTACACCACACCACACTACACCACACCGCACTACACTGTACCATTGTACACCACACCACATTACAGCACACCACACTACACTGTACTACTGTACACCACACTTCACTGTACTACTGTACACCACACCACACTGTACTACTGTACACCACACTACACTGTACACCACACTACACTGTACCACTGTACACCACACTACACTGTACTACTGTACACCACACCACACTACACTGTACTACTGTACACCACACCACACTACACTACACTGTACTACTGTACACCACACCACACTACACTGTACCACTGTACACCACACCACACTACACTGTACCACTGTACACCACACCACACTGTACTACTGTGGTGTACCACTGTACACCACACCACGTTACACTGTACTACTGTACACCACACCACACTACACCACACTACACTGTACTACTGTACACCACACCACACTACACTACTGTACTACTGTACACCACACCACACTACACTGTACTACTGTACACCACACCAGACTACACCACCCTACACTGTACTACTGTACACCACACCACTCTACACTGTACTACTGTACACCACACTACACTGTACCACTGTACACCACACCACACTGTACCACCGTACACCACACCACACTGTACTACTATACACCACACCACACTGTACACCACACCACACCACACTGTACCACTGTACACCACACCACACTACACCACACCACACACTGTACCACTGTACACCACACCACACTGTACCACTGTACACCACACTACACTACACTGTACTACTGTACACCACACCACACTGAACCACACCACACTGTACTACTGTACACTTCACCACACTACACTGTACCACTGTACACCACACCACACTGTACCACTGTACACCACACCACATTACTACACCACACCATACTACACTACTGTACACCACACCACACTACACTGTACCACTGTACACCACACCACACTACACCACACCACACTACACCCTACCACTGTACACCACACTACACTACACCACAGTACACTGTACTACTGTACACCACACTACACTGTACTGTACTACTGTACACCACACTACACCACACCACACTACACCGCACACCACACTACACCACACTACACTGTACTACTGTACACCACACCACACTACACTGTACTACTGAACACCACACTACACCACACTCCACTGTACACCACACCACACTGTACCACTGTACACCACACTACACTGTACTACTGTACACCACACCACACTACACTGTACCACTGTACACCACACCACACTGTACCACTGTACACCACACTACACTGTACTACTGTACACCACACCACACTACACTGTACTACTGTACACCACACCACACTACACTGTACCACTGTACACCACACCACACTACACCACACTACACTGTACTACTGTACACCACACCACACTACACTGTACTACTGTACACCACACCACACTGTACTACTGTACACCACACCACACTACACCACCCTACACTGTACTACTGTACACCACACCACTCTACACTGTACCACTGTACACCACACCGCACTGTACCACCGTGCACACCACACCACACTACATTACACTGTACCACTGTACACCACACCACATTACACTGTATTACTGTACACTACACCACACTACACTGTACTACTGTCCACACCACACTATACCACACCACACTACACCACACTACACCACCCTACACTGTACTACTGTACACCACACCACTCTACACTGTACCACTGTACACCACACCACACTGTACCACCGTACACCACACCACACTACATTACACTGTACCACTGTACACCACACCACATTACACTGTATTACTGTACACTACACCACACTACACTGTACTACTGTCCACCACACCACACTATACCACACCACACTACACTGTACACCACACCACACTACACCACACTACACTGTACTACTATACATCACACCACACTACACTGTACTACTGTACACCACACTACACCACACGACACTGTACCACTGTACACCACACCACACTGTACTACTGTACACCACACTACACCACACTACACTACACTACTGTACACCACATCACACTGTACTACTAAACACCACACCACACTGTACCACTGTACACTACACCACACTACACTGTACTACTGTACACCACACTACACCACTGTACAGCACACCACACTACACTACACTATACTACTGTACACCACACCACACTACACTGTACTACTGTACACCACACCACACTACACTACACTGTACTACTGTACACCATACCACACTACACTGTACCACTGTACACCACACCACACTACACCACTCTGTACCACTGTACACCACACCACACTACAGTACAGTACACCACACCACACTACACTACTGTACACCACACCACACTACACTGTACTACTGTACACCACACCACACTACACCACACTACACTGTACTACTGTACACCACACTACACTGTACTACTGTACACCACACTACACTGTACTGTACACCACACTACACCACACCACACTACACTGTACGCCACACTACACTACACCACACTACACTGTACTACTGTACACCACACCACACTGTACTACTGTACACCACACTACACTGTACTACTGTACACCACACTACACTGTACTACTGTACACTACACTGTACTACTGTACACCACACTACACCACACCACAGTACACTGTACTACTGTACACCACACCAGACTACACTGTACTGTACTACTGTCCACCACACTACACCGCACCACACTACACTGTACTACTGTACACCACACTACACCACACCACACTGTACTACTGTACACCACACCACACTGTACTGTACTACTGTACACCACACCACACTACACTGTACACCACACCACACTACACTGTACTGTACTACTGTACACCACACCACACTGTACTACTGTACACCACACTACACCACACCACACTGTACTGTACCACTGTACACCACACCATACTACTGTACACCACACCACACCGTGCTACTGTACACACCACACTACACTGTACTACTGTACACCAAACTACACTACACTGTACTACTGTACACCACACTACACTACACTGTACTACTGTACTCCACTACACAACACCACACTACACTGTAGTACTGTACTCCACACTAAACTACACCACACTACACTGTACTACTGTACACCACACTACACTACACCACACTACTGTACTACTACACCACACTACACTGTACACCACTCTGTACCACTGTACACCACACCACACTACAGTACACCACACCACACTACACTACACTACTGTACACCACACCACACTACACTACACTGTACTACTGTACACCACACCACACTACACCACACTACACTGTACTACTGTACACCACACTACACTGTACTACTGTACACCACACTACACCACACCACACTGTACTACTGTACACCACACTTCACTGTACTACTGTACACCACACCACACTGTACTACTGTACACCACACTACACTGTACACCACACTACACTGTACCACTGTACACCACACTACACTGTACTACTGTACACCACACCACACTACACTGTACTACTGTCCACCACACCACACTACACTACACTGTACTACTGTACACCACACCACACTACACTGTACCACTGTACACCACACCACACTACACTGTACCACTGTACACCACACCACACTGTACTACTGTGGTGTACCACTGTACACCACACCACGTTACACTGTACTACTGTACACCACACCACACTACACCACACTACACTGTACTACTGTACACCACACCACACTACACTACTGTACACCACACCACACTACACTGTACTACTGTACACCACACCAGACTACACCACCCTACACTGTACTACTGTACACCACACCACTCTACACTGTACTACTGTACACCACACTACACTGTACCACTGTACACCACACCACACTGTACCACCGTACACCACACCACACTGTACTACTATACACCACACCACACTGTACACCACACCACACCACACTGTACCACTGTACACCACACCACACTGTACCACTGTACACCACACTACACTACACTGTACTACTGTACACCACACCACACTGAACCACACCACACTGTACTACTGTACACTTCACCACACTACACTGTACCACTGTACACCACACCACACTGTACCACTGTACACCACACCATACTACACTACACTACTGTACACACCACACTACACTGTACCACTGTACACCACACCACACTACACCACACTACACTGTACCACTGTACACCACACTACACTACACCACAGTACACTGTACTACTGTACACCACACTACACTGTACTGTACTACTGTACACCACACTACACCACACCACACTACACCGCACACCACACTACACCACACTACACTGTACTACTGTACACCACACCACACTACACTGTACTACTGAACACCACACTACACCACACTCCACTGTACACCACACCACACTGTACCACTGTACACCACACTACACTGTACTACTGTACACCACACCACACTACACTGTACCACTGTACACCACACCACACTGTACCACTGTACACCACACTACACTGTACTACTGTACACCACACCACACTACACTGTACTACTGTACACCACACTACACTGTACCACTGTACACCACACCACACTACACCACACTACACTGTACTACTGTACACCACACCACACTACACTGTACTACTGTACACCACACCACACTGTACTACTGTACACCACACCACACTACACCACCCTACACTGTACTACTGTACACCACACCACTCTACACTGTACCACTGTACACCACACCACACTGTACCACCGTACACCACACCACACTACATTACACTGTACCACTGTACACCACACCACATTACACTGTATTACTGTACACTACACCACACTACACTGTACTACTGTCCACCACACCACACTATACCACACCACACTACACTGTACACCACACCACACTACACCACACTACACTGTACTACTATACATCACACCACACTACACTGTACTACTGTACACCACACTATACCACACGACACTGTACCACTGTACACCACACCACACTGTACTACTGTACACCACACTACACCACACTACACTACACTACTGTACACCACATCACACTGTACTACTATACACCACACCACACTGTACCACTGTACACTACACCACACTACACTGTACTACTGTACACCACACTACACCACTGTACAGCACACCACACTACACTACACTATACTACTGTACACCACACCACACTACACTGTACTACTGTACACCACACCACACTACACTACACTGTACTACTGTACACCATACCACACTACACTGTACCACTGTACACCACACCACACTACACCACTCTGTACCACTGTACACCACACCACACTACAGTACACCACACCACACTACACTACACTACTGTACACCACACCACACTACACTACACTGTACTACTGTACACCACACCACACTACACCACACTACACTGTACTACTGTACACCACACTACACTGTACTACTGTACACCACACTACACTGTACTGTACACCACACTACACCACACCACACTACACTGTACGCCACACTACACTACACCACACTACACTGTACTACTGTACACCACACCACACTGTACTACTGTACACCACACTACACTGTACTACTGTACACCACACTACACTGTACTACTGTACACTACACTGTACTACTGTACACCACACTACACCACACCACAGTACACTGTACTACTGTACACCACACCAGACTACACTGTACTGTACTACTGTCCACCACACTACACCGCACCACACTACACTGTACTACTGTACACCACACTACACCACACCACACTGTACTACTGTACACCACACCACACTGTACTGTACTACTGTACACCACACCACACTACACTGTACACCACACCACACTACACTGTACTGTACTACTGTACACCACACCACACTGTACTACTGTACACCACACTACACCACACCACACTGTACTGTACCACTGTACACCACACCATACTACACTGTACTGTACTACTGTACACCACACCATACTACTGTACACCACACCACACCGTGCTACTGTACACACCACACTACACTGTACTACTGTACACCAAACTACACTACACTGTACTACTGTACACCACACCACACTACACTACACTGTACTACTGTACTCCACTACACAACACCACACTACACTGTAGTACTGTACTCCACACTAAACTACACCACACTACACTGTACTACTGTACACCACACTACACTACACTACTGTACTACTACACCACACTACACTGTACTACTGTACTCCACTACACAACACCACACTACACTGTAGTACTGTACTCCACACTAAACTACACCACACTACACTGTACTACTGTACACCACACTACACTACACACCACACTACACCATACACCACACTACACTACACCACACCACACTGTAATACTACACCACACTACACCACACCGTACTACTGTACACCACACTTCACTGTACTACTGTACACCACACTAGACTACATCACACCACACTGTACTATTGTACACCACACTACACCACACTACACTGTACTACTGTACGCCATACACTACACCGTACTACTGTACACCACATTACACTACACACACTACACTACACTACCGTACACCACATTACACTACACCACATTACACTACACTTCACTGTACCACTATACACCACACGCAATACACCACACTACACTATACTACTGTACACCACATTACACTACACCGTACTACACCAAATTATACTACACACACCATACACTGTACTACACCACATTACACTACACTAGACTATACACCCTACACTACACCATGCTACACTGTACTACACCACATTACACTACACTATACTATACACACACTACACCATACTACACCATATAACACTACACTATACTATACACCCTACAGTACACCACATTACACTACACACACTAAACCACATTACATTACACTACACTATACTACACCAAATCACACTACACTATACTACACTGTACTACACCACATTACACTATACACCCTACACTACACCACACAACACTATACACCCCACACTACACCACATTACACTACACTATACACCCCACTTTACACCACATTACACTACATTGTACTACACAACCATACATTACACTACACTACACACCCTACACTATACTATACAGCCTACACTACTCCACATTATACACTATATTATACACACTACACCACATTACACTATACTACACCACCCTACACTACACTGCACTATACTACCTGTACTACACCACCTACACTACACTGTACTACACCACCCTACACTACACCATATTACACTGCACTATACTATACTACACCACCCTACACTACACTATACCACACCACCCTACATTACATTAAACTACACTATACTGCACTACACTACACTGTACACCACACTACACTGTACTACACCATACAACACTACATCAATCTACACTGTACTGTGCTATACTACATTACACTACACTGAACTATACTGTACCATCCTACATTACATTACACTGCACTGTACTATACTATACTACACTATGCTACACTACACATTGCACACTATATACTACACTGTACTACATCAACCTACACTACATTACACTTCACTATACTACACTGCACTACACCACCCTACACTACAGGGCCGACGGAGTGATTTAAAAAGTGGGGGGCTAACTGAAAAATTTTGGAGTCCATCAGTGAACGACTAGTGCATATATTCCCTCAAGGAGTCTATGCATGGCAGATTTCCAGATTTTAGATGAAACACTAATCCCATTGCCTGGGTCACATCACATTATACTGTACTTCACAATACTACATCACACTGCACTATAGTATACCACACTGCACGACACAAGACTACATAACGTTACATTACACTTCACTATGCCACACTACACCACACTATACTACACCGCATTACACTTCACTACATTACACTATGCTATACTACACTACACTGGAGCACACTACATCACACTCTAAGACATTACTTTAAACTGTACTGTGCTACACTGCATTACATTATTTATCTGAACATTACATTACACTTTACTACAATATACTACACCACACCACACTATACTACAATTGGAATTTTATATAAACCAATGTACATGCTCACTTATTTATACACTATACCTGTTATATTGTACACTTGTGCTTCCATATCTGACTTATTTTGCTGAAGTTTGGGTAAATACTTATAAAAAGCAACTTACCTACAATATGCATCATGCAGAAGCATGCACTAAGAACAGTTTGGATCTAACATGTTTAACATTAGACTTCCAACTCAAGCTGTGGTCAATGATCACTCCTTAATATATGTTCTCATATACTCTTTACAGCTTGACACCATCACTTATTAAATCAAGCGGTATATCCAGATGTTTATTCTTTTTTCCCCCAGAATGAATATATTAAGAGAGAATTTGTTCACATCAAACCAAGACTTGAGCTTTTCCAACTCACCAGTAACAAGTTCCAAAAGCTGCTGAAGATTCTTCCCAACACAGAAACATTAGTATCATCCACAAAAACAACACAATTAAAAAAAATTTGAGACCATACAAATATCATTAATATACAGAACGAATAATTTCAATCCTAGTATTGACCCTTGTGGTACACCACATGCTATATTTGAAAGAGTCGACCAAAAGACGCCCATCTGAACAAACTGATGCCTATGTTCGATATAGCTCTTTAGCCAATTCTATCTTACTCCTCTTGTCCCATATCTCTCCAATTTATGGCGTAAAATATCATGGTCGACGGTATTAAATGCTTTCTTAAGATCCACGAATATCTCCACAAAATACTTTGTTTCCTTTATAGCACTTGTGAACTCTTCCAATAGTTCCATCAAATCCATTGCTGTTGATCTTCTTGTTCTAAAGCCATACTGACAACCAGTGCTTTTCGATGAAAGTCTTCTTTTGTATCGTACAGAACGTTGGAAGCAATGGTGCAGGTCTATAGTTGATGAATAACTTTTTATCTCCTAATTTGTACAAAAGACTCCTTTGACTAAATTATTTTATTTGGAAAACAACCTGAATTAAAAGTTACATATGTATGTAAAGGAGTCCACAATCATGTCAATCACTTGATTAATTAGTGTCAAATCAATTCCATGACAGTTCAGTGATGTTTTACTTTTACAGTAATCTATAATTTTGTTCCTATCTGAATTACTCAGGAATATGTGTAGCTCCACATAGTATATCACATCAGCTTCAAAGAACAGGCTGGCTGGAGTTTCATCCCAAGCTCTTCCAATCTCTTTACACTTTTTTTTTTTGCAGCCTCAGGACAAACTCAACCACACCTTCATTTTCTTCCATCTCTATCTTGTCCACTCTTTCTGGATCTGCTTGTGTGGAGTATGTTTTGCTCGGTGACTTCCATAGCTTATTGTGGTGATTTCCAAATGAGACTGCATCATGTTTTGAATCCTCACCCAGCAGCTTTAGGCCTGCTCTATAAAATATCTCAGTCATTTTTGCTTTTGCAAGCGTTTTGATCATATGACTTTAACATCGCCAACTGTCAGCACCTGTCTCATAGTATTGTCTTCAAACTGCGAGATCCATTTATCTGCTCCTTCACAGATGCTCGGCAGTCTGCTAATCAGCCCTGTCAGGTGTATGATGACCAGGGGACATAAGTCACCACATGACCCTTCACTATTACTGGCATCTGGAATCTCCTCTCATCTTCTGATTCCTCACAGTTCTCCATGTGGGGGTTTGGTCATTGTATGAAGAATGTGATCATGCCGGTCTTCTCCACGTCCGGTTCTTATCTGTAACTAGTCTATTCGCCTCCTTGCTTCTTCCAACTCTTTTTCCGTCTGTTCCATTGCTACATCTACCATGTCTGCGACCATCAGGATGTCTTCCTTAGCTCCTCTTTCTGTCCTTCTCACCCGTTCACTCAGGTTTTGGAGCTCATTTTTGATTTTCGTCTTGGTCACTGGTATCATCTTCACTATTCCCTCTATGAAGTACTCATCCTCATTCTCTGTCTCCGTTACGCTTTCACTGTCTCCTTCACTACATACTTCCTGTCTTTATTGTCTGCTGTGCACACGTTGGCTATCTTCACTTGCTTTACATGTGAGCTCACCATTCTCCTGACTTTCCTTGTCCAATTCTGCCTCAGCACCTTTGCTTTTTTCATTTTTCATTTGATTCTTAAATGACTGAAGTGGATGCCAATTTAGGGGGAAAACATACACAGATTTTTATTTATAATGTGGGATCAAATTATTATTTGACAGTTGTCACATTGAAAATAACTATACTGTACATTATAAAGCACTGCAAAGTCAAAAAACTCAGAAAGTCATACCTTTGATAAACGTTCTCAAAATATATAGTAAACTATAGAATGACACAATATATAGTTAAAACTGTATTTAGCTATAACTACACATCATTCAATTCTACACATTGATTTGCTTGTTCCTAATGCAGGAACGGCAGGCAAGATGGACTGTATTATATTACACTTGTTTAAAATAACAGGCTTGTTTTGATTATTCCTAAAGTTTTTCATTTGTTGGTTATTGTGTATTAAAGCAGACTGGCAATATTTTATCAAACATGAATGATCTAGAAAATAAAGAGCCCACCTTCCCATTACCACAGATATTATTAAGGTGCTTTCAAAGGATATTGTGGATTGGGTCTATAAATCGACTCACCATGAGCTTGGAATGATGGAAGCAATCATTCAAAAAGGTCGTGTATGACAGCAACATTCTTCTACTTTCCCTTATTTGTACATACATAATTTCTTTTCTAACCAATCTACAAAAACAATTATTTAGATATGTCTGGACCACTTAAAAAATTGTGCAAAATCTGGAAAAAAAAAAGATAAGTGCCATACAAAAAAAAAAAAAAAAAAAAAGAACCCCCTACTTCATAAATAAGAGAAATGAATATTTTAGCCGAAGGAAAAAAAAAAAAAAAACACTTTTTTTTCCACAGAGGCTTTGGTTAAGTTATGAATACTTTAAAAATATTTTACAATTATATAAAAATAATAAGATAACACTGCATAAAAAATTAATCCAAAAATTCTGGTTGGGAAGTTATCCAAACATGAGTTTTATATGAAGCACCCATCGCCGCTTAAGAGTTAGCAATAATCATTTTAAAAAAAATTCTTGACACCCGTAATTTCATTGAAGTGGACATGAATCTCAGCCTCCTTTTACATGTGGTAAAGTGCCTGGGAAAGTTGGTAAAGCAGGATATCCTGTACTATTCGATCTGATTTATTCCATTCAGAGTCTTTTGCAGTTCTGCAGTGAGAGGGTGCAGCCGTTTATGCTGACTCTTCTCATGTTCTGGCTTTCTGTTGCTGGTGCCAGAGTTTGAGTCAGGCTAACCTGGGCATTACTAAAGGATGCAATTCTTCCACTCCCTGCAATTTGCAGGTTGACAGTAGTGGCATAACTGGTTTTTATTGGTGTCTTTGTCCCCTGTGGCGACACATTTTCCACTTGTTTTCCATCTTTTGGCGGCTGACTATGAGCGTCCTTTTCAGTTACACTGGGCGCTTGAGCCACATAGGCACAAAATATGCTAGTCCGACAAGAAGCCGTCCCAAGTTCTGAGTCATCCTGTAAAGTTTCAGGACAAGATGATGAGGGTAAATGTTTAATCGGAGAATTGACTTCTGCGTTATAGACATCGTGCCCGTCTGGCCACTTAAAGCCTGTTGTTTGCTTTCCAACATTTTCTCGAACAGGAGACAGAAGTCCTGGACTGACACATATCGGGGAACCATTGCAGGAGCGTATTTGAGAACTAGTTGGAAGTGACTCTCCATCTATTTCCCATTGTCCATTTTCAGCAAAAGACCGATGTTCATTTCTAAACGGGATTGATGGGCTCTCTGTTAGGTTTTCAAATGGCAAGCTGCTTCCTCTTAGTTTTCTTTGATTCTGAGAGAAGAGCAGGGAACATGGGGATGATCCAGACACTGGTGATGTGAGTCCGGAGCTTCTTGAAGAAGAATTTGTCTCTGTTCTGGTCGGGGAGATAGGTGTCACTAATGGATTCCTTGGCTTAGGGCTTACAATGCACCATATATTTGTAGGAATGCCAATAGGAGGTGGGGAGGTTATCCTTGGACTTCCACATGGAGATAAAACACAACCTGATGTTGTATGAGAGAGCTCTAAGGACAAAGGTGTGAAAGGACTGACTCCACCTTGTCTTGAGGTCCGTGGATTTGGTGGCTTCATTAATAATGGACTAGCACAGCTCTGGACAAGAGGCGGGGAAAAGATGCGAGTAATCGGAGATGATGAGTGAGAGGATGAGGGAGATTGCACACGTGAGTTAGGCTCAGACGCCAGGAATGGTCGAGCAATTCTATTGTGGGTGGTCCCTTGATGTGGGTCTTGAGAAGGAGCACTGGACATTTGTGATGATAATGATGGCATTTTATGACTATTTGTCCAAAGATGACTACAAACAGTATTATTGTTGTTATTGCTATTCAGAGGGGTATGAGGGGACTGTTCATGGTGTTCAGCTCTTGTCTGAGTCACAGAGGTTAATGAGTGAAGCTGTACGGGGGGGACAGGGGACATTAAATGCTGACTGCGATATGAAGGCGGAGATTGTACAGTTGCTGGACTGGATCGCAGACTATTGGAACAGGAAGAAGAGGGCGAACATTTTGCAATTTGGCTTCCTGTAACTTTAGCGGATGAACTGCTACAGTCTGACTGTATATGCGAGTTCAGGATAACAGGCTTAGGGGAGGGTGATCCCGGACTTTGATTAGATGCAGACAATGAGCTGGAACCGGCAATGGGAGAGGCAACCTGCATTCGTGTGTTTCTTTTGGCCATGCTTTGGGAAATCGTCTGACTTATACAAGAAGCAGCTAGTTCTTTGGTAAGGGTGCAAGAATTTGCATGGGCGTATAAATAACTCGTATTAGGCGAAGGTGAGCGCATTCGAAAGTTAACACTGAAGGCAGCTGGTTGCTTTGAGGGACTGTTAGATGAATTAGCACATGGCGGTTTACTGAAAGACAGCACAGAAGTTAATGATGAGGTGTCTTGGTCTTGTTCCTTGGGCCAGGATTGTGTCTCTGATGGTCTATAAACAAAACAGAGATGATATTAAAATAGATCTTCTGAAGCCCTGAAATATAATTCAATCAAAACTGACTACAGATTTGAGGTCCCTAGTGAAGATAGAAGTATAATAGTTTTCCTCTCTCCTATTTAACAGTTTTATTCTGTATACCTTCCAAAGACCAAAAAATTAATGTTGTGTGTCTTGTCACTTCTCTGCAATCCATCTGATACTTACCACCTAACAACTATTGAACTTTATCAACATTTTCAAAATTAAAGAAGTTTGGCAAAAGGGTACTTCCCAGTGGGGCTCATATGATGATTTTTAGCAGGACAGACATACAGTGTAATGTCTATGCTATATGTCCTCACATGAGGACAGAAGGACATCAAGAAGTGATGTCATTGACAATTGGAATATCGCCGATATAATTATGTCGATCTATAATCGATACCTATAAAAGGGATATCGATACTTCTAACGTTGTATAAAATTCATCTTATATTAAATTTCATACGAGGCTGTTTTAATTTAAATAACACTCGAGCAAGCGGTATCTTTTAATAAATAAAATAATGTGCGAAAACACGTTATATAGTTTCAGTCGAAAACCAGCTTAGCGTAATGCCGAGTGTTAGTCCAAGTTTCCTGTGTTCATGACAGCGTCTGTAGTAAATGCCATTTTCAATGACACCCCTAGTAAATGGTACGTCCCGCCTCTCTGTATGGTAAATGGTCCGTCCCTGCTTCTAGTTCTCAACAGCGAGGAACATTTTGAACAAGAAGAGACACTTATCACCGGATAATGCAGATATGTGCATCTTCTTGCATCATAATTATGAATTGTCAAAATGCATATCTCTTAAACTTTTCAATTGACAAGTGTTTGTAGAATAGAAACAACTTGCTTGAAATTAACTAGTAAACAAGTGTTTATAGATTTGTTAAATACAAAAAGGTGTTAATTAAAATCTTGTCGGTGGAAAACTAGTTCCTGCTTTTTATTTCAGATTTGGCTTTCGTAATTGGTCACTTTATTATAAAATATTCAATGCAATATAGAAACTACTGTAATATATCTTAGTCTGTTCTATTTAATGCATTTATGGAACAGTACAGCAATTCTAATGTATCGATACATCGGAAATTTTTTTTTTATCAATATATCGATACCAATAATAGGTTTTTATTGACACCCATAGCCTCAAGAGGAGATGTGGAATATTTTTACATTTAATCCGTTATAATTCTTTCAATGTCTTTCACCCCATTTTCTGCTCTAATTTAGTAGTATCCAATTTATACCCTTCAAGTACGTATTGCCTTACCTATCACATGACCACCGCCATCCAGGGAGGAGTGTACGCATGCGCCCTCCGTGACTTGCAATGCTATCACCCGCCCCTTTTCAGTATTTTAAGCAATATAACACACTCAGAAGGAAAGTGCTATCCTTATACAAATGAGCTCACAGATGCCCACAACTGGCTGGCGATTGCCGTGAGTGTCAGGGAAGTGAGTGTATCCCGTCCCACCCTCCCGTGGGAGTTCGGCCAATTAGCTCTCATGGATGGTCACGGATGGCTGTGGCATTAACCTGAATTTGAACTTGCGATCTCCTAGTTGATAGTCATGCAACTTGTTCGTGCACCACTTTGAAACCCAAAATTTAGATTTCTACATAGATTTCAGCTTCTACCTGATCATCTCCCTATCTGATTTACTTGTGCTGTAGAAGAAACCAGTTTGAGACCGATTTATAATGAAAATTACAGGAACTTCATACAACCCTGCCGTTATTACTGATATTAGCTTTATATGATTATTTATATAGCGCAGATCCCCTTTCTGCATATCCAATCAATTCTGAGAATTTTACAGTGTATGAATAAATACATCCAGAATTTTATGTCAGTCTGTTAGTTACATTTCTTGGATTTCTTGGATTAAATAATATTATTTTTAATATCATATGATACTCTTCTTCTTCTTTTCTAGTGCATGACAAACATCTCTACATAGCCAATGTTTTTCATTAGTGTTGATGTACAAAAACAAGCTCTTCTGAAGTACCTTTGGGAGGACATGTTGGCTGTATTCCGGGGAGAAAAGCTTCTTCCCATCACGTTAGGCAGATCAGTAGGTCTTTGAGTGTTGAATTTTGGAAGATTATCTCCAACAGGCTTACATCGTGGCAACGTTTGAGCATGACTCGAAACTGATAAATTATTTTTTGGTACCTCATTGCTTGTCAAGGACTCTGGGTTTACTATTCCTCTAGAACCAAGCAGAGGTAGTACATTTGTTGCTTCAGATAAACCCTGACACTGAAGCGGTGAAGAACATGACTGATGTGATTGGTCCAATTTGAGTACATCTGGTGACATTTGGGGATTTCTGATTGATGTTGTCTCAGAGACTCCATTTTCTAAGCACAGGGCCAAGTCTATTGGAAGAGATGTATCCACAACATTAACATCCCCTTTAAGAGTGGAGATCTCAACGTAGCATGAGGGGTCCTCAGCAGAACCAGAATTTACTGAGGTTTTCAACTGGGTATCATCCACTGCGTCCTCAGTAGACTGTAGGCTCTTACATGGTGAATTAATTAAACAATTTCTCTCTTCTCCAGCATGTGCTTTATTTGTGAGGCTCATAACTTCTGTTTCATTTTTAGAGTTGGAATGCCTATTCATCACTGGTTTGCCCTCAACCGATAACGAATGTTCATGTTCCTCTCTTTTAAGAGTCATATTTTTATCTACTAAGAAATGGTCCTCTGTAATTGAATACAAGGTGTGGGTAGCATCCTGCTCAAGAAAGTGTTTGAGTTCAGCTCCAGGGGTCTGAAGAGGTGACTTGACTTTGGTTTCTTTAGAAAGTTCTTTGTGATCTGTAGCGTTTTCTAAGGAGTTTCCCAAATTTTTGTCCATTTTTTCTACTATTATTTCAGAAGATAACTTTGTTGAAATAATAGGAGGTTGAAATGAAATGATTTCCGTCGCACTTGCGTCAAGTCTGGTGACTCGCTCCTTTTGTCCAGCAATATCACAATGAGTTTCATGCTGATAAGTTGTAGTGAGTTGTTCTTTAACAACCACATGCCCGAATGACTCAGGAGCAGAGGGAGTAACAGACTCCATGTGAATATCTGTCAAATAAGAACACAAGTTCTGAGTTGTAATAAAAATGGTTATTTACGAATGTATGTATAGTAGCATGATTTAAAAAAAAAATAATAATAAGCTGTTACCTATGAGTTGATTCTGTGTCTTCACTTCTGCGTGATGCAGCAGTATTTGAGACTTTGGAGGGGAATTCTCTTTACATGGTCCCTTTGTAGATCGGGTTCGTTTCTGATGCAATGGAACCTTCATACTACTTGACTTGGCCATATACATTTGTGCTAGCATCTGTACCTTACTCAGAATCTTTTCTGAGTTCTCTACTAAACACTGATCCATTGGAGCAGTTTCAAAAAATCCAAGACCTGACACATCTGCAATACCTTCATAAAGTGTCCTACTGCAGTTGACTGCCTTGCTGTGATGAGACCATCTTCCCACTTTAATCTGACTGGGTAGCCCATCCAAAGTGCCATTAGGGTAAGTCTTGTCTCTGGGTGCAGCAATGGACTGAGCATCTTTAATAGGTTTGTCTGTTGGCTCAGGGGTTTTAGGTTTTACATTTTCACTGCCGTCCAGTTCAGGTGCAAACTGGTCCATGAGAACAGGAGTCGTCCTAGCGGGTGTACACGAGGGGTACTTTGCACATACTTTGTCATCTGTAAATCTACCTTCTCTACTAACGGACACTTTCAGTCTTTCTTGAAGACCTGAAGCTTTCCTCTCCTTCTCTCTCCAGAGTTCCATACATGGCTTAAAATCACAAATCTGTTCATCATTTTCAATTTTCATCTCAGCATTACTTTGGCCTTGGTGGTTATGTGCAGCTTCAGTCTCAACATTGGTGGAATCAGGCTGACTGGAAGTCCTTTCACTTTGGTCATGTACAATAGGTGATATGGACGTCATTTCATTGTCATTGGAATCTGAGCGTCCACTCTCAGAATCGCATACACTGACTTGGTGAACAAAGAAATTAAAGCGTGACACAGAGTCCTTTACCAGACCAGCAGGGATGTTAGAAAAGCTATTCCTGCGTGAAATTTGTCCATCATCAGCCACTGCCTCGGCTGCCTCATAGTAGCTGCGAATTTTTTCAATTATCTGCTGGTGACTTTTAGTCGACTTTTGTTCACCTTCCCCTTCAGGCAGCGGGATGTCAGTGGGTTTATATGCAACAGGAGAGTTTACACGAAGCTCACCCGGGGATCCACCAAAAGTCTCTTTAATTTCATTTGCCTTGTCAGATATGTTATTTTTGACAGAGGTCTCAACTTCTTGCTCCATTAATTGTTTAGGCATGTCAGTTGCAAAGACGACCTCTGATTCTAGGGATTCACTCTGTTCCCCATAGTTCTGTCTTGGCATATGAGAGGATAATGATAAAATATCCTTCCCAAAATCTTTTTCAGAGGTTGAGTCATGCAATAAAGGATGTGGGAAAATTTTAAGGTCCTCATCTTTGTTGATCTGAATATCGAGAAGTGGTTGTTCGTCCTGTGGACTATTGAAAACATTATCTGTCTGTTGTTCTTTTCCTGTTTGTGTTTTATGCGAGTCCCCCAAGTCCTGTGGTTCAGTGCAGTGGGTCTCCAAGACTTCTGACCGAGGTTCACACTGTGAACAGAGAAATAACAGGTGAAATACACAATGCGTTGTGTAGGCAATTTAACATCCATTCATCCATCTATTCACATATCCATTATCTATAGGGGTGAGTTAGGGTCATGGTGGAAGCCGTAACCAAACCCAGCTGACTGAAGGCAAAAGAAGGGTTAAATCCTGAACAGGTCACCCGTCATTTGCAGGACTGGCACAGACAAAAACAACCATTCAGAATTACATTTACATACACCTATAGGCAATTAAGCATAGGTAGCTGATGCGTACTGCTCATGTATTCGGACTGTAGGAGGAAACTGTTGTCCCTAGAGGAAACCCACACAAATGTGAGGAGAGGCTGCAACTCCAGACAGGAAAGCCCTTGGCTGAAATTCAAAGCATGAAACCTCTTGCTGTATAGAGTACTAATAACTAAGCTATGCAATTTAACATAAAAATCAAAAACAAAATATACCATTTCCGTGTATAATAAATGTGAAATCTTATCAAACTTATGAGGTTGCTTTCTAGCATACATCACTTTATTATTCAAATTGATACAATCAACTTACAAACTACTACTACTAAAATACAGTGTACAGATCAGTGAGCATATTTTCTAGGTAATTTCTTACCACATTAGAACATAGCTGTGGCATCCCCTCACGTGCGCGACTCTCATTGAAAAACTGCATGATTTCCTCTGTGATGGAAAGTGTTGGAGGTGTAGGGAGAGGTGACATGTCCTCATCTTCACCTTGAGAAAGAGTCAATTTTTCCTGGCCTGGACCAACCTCAATGACTGATGAAGCAAGAGTGCTGGCACTGCCTGAGGAAGCCAAGCTCTCGACCTGGGTGAAGAGCTCACCTTCACTGCCAGCCTAGGTAACCACAAGCATAAACACTTAAGAAGTGACAGGCTTGTCTTCTTAAAATATTACAGAAGATGAGACATCTACTCTTATAAATAATTCTGCTCTCACCTTCAAAGAGGCTATTGGCCAGTGGTGTGAGATAAGGAGAAACACACAAACACACACACACACACACACACACACACACACACACACACACACACACACACACACACACAGAGAGACACACACACACAAAGAGAGAGAGAGGGAGCAAGAGAGAGAGAGAGAGAGAGAGAGAGAGAGAGAGAGAGAGAGAGAGAGATTAATCAAAGTTGTATTGGGACCAAATTATATAATAAATTATAATATACATAAATATACCTAATTACATTATTACTTTAGTAATGTATACATCTCCTCTGACACTCACCACTTTGTTGAAATACTGTTTCTATATCTTTGGCAGGAGCTGGAAACATTAAGATATCATTTTGTAACTCCAAACCCAAACAAATTATTATTAACATGAATTGCCTATACAGGGATCCCTCACTTTTCGTGGTTAATTGGGACCGCGACCGCCGAATTCCGGGAAGTAAAATCAACCCCCCCGACTGACGTATATGTACATGTATATTTGTACATAATATCAATAAATACATATCCAATGCTATAAATGCTTATAACAACAATTAAACATTAAAAAATTATGCATAAGATGTAAATAAAAGATAAATACACACACATACAGATGAAGAAGGAGAGGTGGGAGGCGACTCCGTAGGCGGCGAGAGAAGAGGAAAGGCATGAGTCAAGTACTGAGAGTAAGGACTTTGATTGTTGGAACTATAAAAGGAAAAGGTAGAGAGCTGGCTGACATGATGCAGAGGAGGAAGGTGGACATACTGTGTGTCCAGGAGACCAGGTGGAAAGGTAGCAAGGCCAGAAGCTTAGGAGCAGGGTTTAAGCTGTTTTATAATGGTGTGGATGGGAAGAGAAATGGAGTAGGCGTCATCTTGAAGGAGGGGTTTGCCAGGAATATTCTAGAAGTGAAAAGAGTGTCAGACAGAGTGATGAGTCTCAAGTTAGAAATTGAATGTGTGATGTTCAATGTTGTTAGTGCTTATGCCCCACAGGCAGGATGTGAGCTAGAAGAGAAGGAGAGATTCTGGAGTGAGTTAAATGAAGTGATGAAAAGAGGTGAAAGAGTGGTCATTGGTGCAGACTTCAATGGACATGTTGGTGCAGGCAACACAGGGGATGAGGAAGTGATGGGCAGGTTTGGTATCCAGGACAGGAACACAGAAGGACAGATGTTAATAGATTTTGCAAAAAGATGGAAATGGCTGTGGTGAATACTTTTTTCCAAAAGAGACAGGAGCATAGGGTGACTTATAAAAGCGGAGGTAGGAGCACAGAGGTAGACTACATCTTGTGTAGACGATGTAATTTGAAGGAAGTCAGTGACTGCAAAGTAGTAGTGGGTGAGAGTGTTGTCAAACAGCACAGGATGGTGGTGTACAGGATGACGCTGATGGTAAGAAAGGTGAAGAAGGCAAAGGCAGAGCAGAAGACAACGTCGTGGAAGCTGAAAAAGGAAAAAGGGTCGTGTTATCTTCAAGGAGGAGTTGAAACAGGCTTTGGGTGGTCAGGACGTGCTTCCAGATGACTGGAGAACTACAGCTAATGTGCTCAGGAAGACAGGTAGGAGAGTACTTGGTGTGTCCTCTGGAAGGAAAGTAGATAAGGAGACTTGGTGGTGGAATGAGGAAGTGCAGGAGTGTGTACAAAGGAAGAGGTTAGCTAAGAAGAAGTGGGACATTGAGAGGACCGAAGAGAGTAAACAGGAGTACAGGGAGACAGCGTAAGGTGAAGGTAGTGGTGTCAAAGGCCAAACAGAGGGCATATGATGACTTGTATGATAGTTTGGACAGTAAGGAGGGAGAAAATTATTTATACAGGTTGGCACAGCAGAGAAACAGAGATGGGAAAGACATGCAGCAAGTTAGAGTGATTAAGGACAGAGTGAGAAATGTATTGACTGATGACAGAAGTGTGCTGGGAAGATGGAAAGAGTAATTTGAAGAGCTGATGAATGAGGAAAATGAGAGATAACAAAGAGTAGAAGAGGTAACTGTTGAGGACCAGGAAGTAGCAAAGATTAGTAAGGGTGAAGTGAGGAGGGCATTGAAGAGGATGAAGAGTGGAAAGGCAGTTGGTCCTGATGACATACCGGTGGAAGTATGGAAGTGTCTAGGCGAGGTAGCAGTAGATTTTATGACAAGAACATTCAGAGAGTTTAGAGAGTGAGCAGATGCCAGAGGAATGGAGGAGAAGTGTGCTTGTGCCCATTTTAAAGAACAAGGGAGACATGCAGAGTTGTGGCAACTACAGAGGGATAAAGTTGATGAGCGATACGATGAAGTTATGGGAAAGAATAGTGGAAGCTCGACTAAGGGCAGAGGTCAGCATTAGTGAACAACAGTTTGGTTTTATGCCAAGAAAGAGCACCACTGATGCAGTGTTTGCTATTAGGATGTAAATAGAGAAGTACAGAGAAGATCAGAGGGAGCTGCATTGTGCCTTTGTGGATCTGGAGACAGCGTATGACAGGGTGCCAAGAGAGGAACTGTGGTATTGCATGAGGAAGTCTGGAGTGGCAGAGAAGTATGTTAGGACATGTATGAAAGATGTAATACAGTGGTGAGGTGGCTGTCGGTGTGACAGAAGAGTTCAAGGTGGAGGTGGGACTGCATCAAAGATCAGCTCTGAGCCCCTTCTTGTTTGCTATGGTGATGAACAGGCTGACAGACGAGGTTAGACAAGATTTCCCATGCACTATGTTTGCAGATGACATTGTGATCTGTAGTGAGAGCAGAGAACAAGCGCAGGAAAATCTAGAGGTGGAGGTATGCCCTGAAAAGGAGAGGAATGAAGCTTAGCCTCAGTAAGACAGAATACATGTGTGTGAACGACAAGGACCCGAGAGGAATGAAGCTTAGCCTCAGTAAGACAGAATACATGTGTGTGAACGACAAGGACCCAAGAGGAACAGTGAGGTTACAGGGAGCAGAGATAAAGAAGGTGGAGGATTTTAAGTACTTAGGCTCAACAATCCAGAGCAATGGAAAGTGTGGAAAAGAGGTGAAGAAGCGTGTGCAGGCAGGTTGGAATGGTTGGAGAAAAGTGTCCGGTGTGATGTGTGATAGGAAGGTATTGGCAAGACTGAAAGGAAAATTGTACAAGACGGTGTTGAGGCCAGCAGTGTTGTATGGTTTAGAAACAGTGGCCCTGGGGAAAAGACAGGAGGCAGAGCTGGAGGTAGCAGAGATGAAAATGTTGAGGTTCTCTTTGGGAGTAACGAGGATGGATAGGATCAGGAATGAGTACATCAGGGGGACAGCACATGTAAGAGGTTTTGGAGACAAAATCAGAGAGGCTAAATTGAGATGGTTTGGACATGGACAGAGGAGTGATAGTAAGTATATTGGTAGTAGGATGCTGAGGTTGGAACTACCAGGCAGAAGGCCTAGATGAAGACCAAAGAGGGGATTTATGGATGTGGTGAAGGAGGAAAGGAAGGTAGTCGGAGTAAGAGTAGAAGGAGCAGAGGATCGGGTGAGATGGAGGCAGATCATTCGCTGTGGTGACCCCTGAGGGGAACAGCCGAAAGTAAAAGACAGAGAGACACATACAGATGTGCGCGCACACACACACACACACACACACACACACACACACACACACACACACACACACACACGCACACCTCACATAAAAATGTAAGTGGTTTTGATGGGGAGGTTTGGGTTGGTTTTTTGTTTTTGTTTTTTTTGTTTTTTTGCATAATTGACTTTGTTTTGCGGCATTTTCCTTAACTTTTCCCCTATTCTTCCTTAATTTCTTTTTTAATTCAATGAATATTAAAAAAAAAAAAAAAACACAATGCACAGAAGCCACATGAATTGAAGTGCAAAGTAGCGAGGAATCCCTGTATATCACCTCACCCTGTAATCTATACTAATATCAGTATATTGTCATGTGATTATTCACCTGACTGCCTGCGCCCTCGCCGATATGGCAGGTTCCCTTCCAGCAGTAACGGTAGGCTTTTCCTTGCCTTTTCAGGCGTGTAGATAAATTCAGGGGGTTCTGAAAATGGCAAAAGCATCAAAAATATTAATAAAGGTAACTTCAATTCAGGTGCTGCGAAGTACATGAAAATCGGTAGTTCCCAATTGATCTGTAAAACATCCCCTTCCTGGCATCCCCTTGAAATAAATGTTCCCCATGTTTATGTTAATTCTTCAGGAGCAGTGGTGGTCTAGTGGATAGGGCACAGGATTGGGTTGGGGGTTCAAGTCCCCACAAGGTTGTCACTGTCCCCCCAGTGTAGCTAACTGGGTTATCAAAGGCAGGCCATGTCTCTCACTGTCTATGGTGAGAGGCATGTAAAAGAACCATTGCTGACTTTTGTAAAGAGGAGCTGCAAAGTCGTCAGCGTGTTTCTGTCCCTTGCTAAAGGGTTGTGACAGGAAGGGCATCCGACGTAAAAACCTATGCCAAATCAAATGTGCGAATCAGATGATTCGCTGTGGCGACTCCTGAGAAAGGAAAAAGCCGAAAAGAAAGGAAGATTTATGCTAATTCTTCAAACTTTATACTTTATTAGGATTAGAAAAAGGTAGGAGCCTATCCCAGCTGACACGTGGTGAAAGCAAGTACGCACACGCTAAACAGCTCAGGAGACCATTGTAGCGCTGACACACCACATTCACATTCATACACATTCATACACATTCATGACACAACTCACATTCATACTTGGCAGAAAACTGTAATAGTCAATAAGCCTATTGTGAAAGTTTTTGAACTGTGGAAGGAAACCAGAGTACCCACCCAAAAACCCCTAGCCTGTTGGGCTTTTGCACCTGAGCGTACTGGCTCATCGGGCTGGAGTTTATCCCCAGTTTCTGTAGCATGAAGAGCTGAAATCTTTCTGGATTTGACACTAGTTGCCTTCCCATTATATTTACTGATACCCATTTATACTGCTGAGTGGACAAAGACACCCCCTATGGTTAAGACCTTGCCCAGGGATGTTAGCACGGTGGAATCTAACTAGGATATGAATCCACGATCTCCTGGCCCATCATTGTAATCACTATGTCACCAGCCCCACCCTTGCCAAGTATGAAGCTTAAACCGTGGAATTTCTTGCAGTGAGGCATAAGTACTAAATATGACATCATCGTGCTGCTCGCAAAATTAGGTGAAGCTATTCATATTGTTCTGTGACGACCTGGTGAGCTGTCCAGGGTGTACTCTGCCCTCACCCAGAGTTGGCTGAGATAGGCACCAGCTTCCCATGACCCGAATTAGGATTAAGCGGTTCAGAAAATGAATAAATGAATAAATGGATGAATGCATTCATATAGTGAACTCATTGAAGTTTCTTTCAATCACAATCTCTTCTTCTTTTTTTTTCGGCTGTTCCCTTCAGGGGTCGCCACAGCAAATGATCTGCCTCCATCTCACCCTATCCTCTGCATCTTCTGCTCTTACTCCAACTACCTTCATGTCCTACTTCACCACATCCATAAATCTTCTCGTTGGTCTTCCTCTAGGCCTTCAGCCTGGTAGTTCCAACCTCAGCATCCTACTACCAATATACTCACTATCCCTCCTCTGTACATGTCCATACCATCTCAATCTAGCCTCTCTGACTTTGTCTCCAAAACATCTTACATGTGCTGTCCCTCTGATGTGCTCATTCCTAATCCTATCCATCCTCGTTACTCCCAAAGAGAACCTCAACATTTTCATCTTTGCTACTTCCAGTTCTGCCTCCTGTCTTTTCCTCAGCGCCACTGTTTCTAAACCATACAACATCGCTGGCCTCAACACCGTCTTGTACACTTTTCCCTTCATTCTTGCCGATACCTATCACACACCACACCGGACACTTTTCTCCAACCATTCCAACCTGCCTGCACACGCTTCTTCACCTCTTTTCCACACTCTCCATTTTGATCGCTTTTGATCACAACACCTAATTATTAATTAACATTTTTAACAACAAACAAATAACCTGATTGTCTTCTTCCTTTGTGAAATCCATGGGCATCATCTAATCGAGGAGAAGGGATGAGTTTTCGGTTTGGCTCTTGTTCAAACTGAGGTGCTAAATATCAAACAAAAAGTATCTCATTAATAAACAACACAAACCAATGATAAAACATATGGTATGACATCATTTATAAAATTAAATAACATCTCCATGCATTAGAGATTGCTGCACTTGGAAAAACCTGAAGCCAGTAATACTTCTTTGTCTAGTTTCTGGATGGTTGTGATTTTTTGTTTCCTGGTTGCAGATCTATGAATACACACATGCCTGTATTACTTACATTGACAGAAAGAATCACCAAGGACCTGCCTTGCCTGTAAAAACAAAACATTAGGCTGTAAGTTCACGAATAAAAAGACTGACAGGCCTCTAAACAGCTTTATCATGCAGGTGCTTTGTTTAAGATTTTAAATAATAGTTTATTTAATATTTATTGTGGGGGCAGCGGTGGCCTGGTGGTCAGGTGCTGGTTGGGGTGCAAGCCGCACTCTCAACGGGTTGTCACTGTCCCCCCAGTGCAGCTGGGTTATCAAAGGCCGGCCATGTCTCTCACTATCTATGGCAGGGGTCTCAAACTCATTCCACAAAGGGCCGCATTGGCTGCAGGCTTTTGCTTCAACCAAGCAGCAGAAGACCAATCTCTGTACACAGCATACAGATTGACCAATCAACTGCCTGAAGACTCAAATCAGTTTATTAAATGAGTTATGTCTGGTCAGAAACAAAACCCTGCAGCCACAGTGGCCCTTCCTGGAATGAGTTTGAGACCGCTGGTCTATGGTGTGAGGCATGTTGAAGAACCATTGCTGACTTTCGCCAAGAGTAGCTGCATAGCCGTCAGCGTGTTTCTGTCCTGCGATGGCCTGACAAGTTGTCCAGATTGTACTGTGCTCTCGCTCCGAGTCGGCCAAGATGGACGTCAGCCTTCCTGCAACCCTAATTAAGATTAAGCGGTTCAGAAAATGAATGAATGAATAATATTCATTGTATTCTTTTATTCTTAGTTTGGGTGATTTCTATTACATAAACCCAAGACAGGAGATCGTGAAAAAAATCATTTAATTAAAAGTACAATGGTACCACACTTTACAAAATTAATCCGTTCCAGCGCCTTTTTCGTTACCTGCATTTTTCGTAAATTGAACCGCATTTTACATGTAAAACGCGTGATTCGTTCCAAGGCTCCCAATACTACCCCCTAAACCCTTTAAAAATTACAAAGCATGCCTGTTAAGAGCTCCTTCTGCTTCAATATCGTACCGATGGGAGACGAGTTTGGGCATATTCCTTTGTGATATCACTAGAGCCCGTTTCTTCTTCTCACTCACACTAGAAATCACACGCACGCACATGTGTGCGCATGTGTATGTGTACGTGTGTTGACCATGTCTTCTTCGCAGTTATAATCTTACAAATGTTTACGGAAGGTTAAAAGCCTGAGTCAAGAAATAAAGCATGAAACAACAGTAACTCTGTCGTTTACACGAAAAGCATCATGGTAGCTGCAGCTCGATAATAGCCAATGGGAGGGAGCTGCGTCATCCCTGCTAGCCAATGGGAGGCCAGCGAAGCGGGATGTTGGGAGATAGCCAATAAGAAGGAATTGTGTTATCCCTCCTAGCGAATGGGAGGCCAGCGGGGGTGGGATGTTGGGAAATAGGCAATGGGAGGTAGCTGTGTCATCATTCCTAGCCAATGGGAGGACAGCGGGGCGGGATGTTTGAACGTCATTGATGGGAGAGCAGCTCATGCATTGTTTGAATGGCACGTTTTAATGTTTGAATGGTGCGTTTGAATTTTTAAGATGCCGCTTTCGTAACATGAACTTGTTTCATATCCAGAGACAAAAATTTTCGGAAAATGTGTTTCGTAACCTGCATTTTTCGTTTGGTGAGACTTCCGTAAAGTGAGGTACCACTGTATTTAATTTTTTTCTTTAACAGCACAACAGAACAAGAACTCATGTCTGCTATCACAAGTATACAGGTATAAAAAATATTTACTATTTTATGCTTCCTCGTAAAGGGGCTCAAACTAATGCATTGATTTAAACTTTTAATAGTTTTAATACAGCAGTCCATCCTGAGCTGATGGCATACATGTAATTCCTTTCATACTCGGTATATTCTGTTGATCTACTGCTGTAAACACATCTGTGACATGTCCTGTATTGATCAGTTCTTTCACACATGTAGATTGTAACACTTATGATAATTTCACCTGCCAGATATTCGTATGCGCAGACAGTGTGTAGATGTGTATAGGTGGCACTTCCAACAGGTATGTACAAATGGACGTGAGGTGGTTACAATAGCTGCTATGAGAGTGAGACAAAAGGCTCGGCCTGGCGCGAAAAAAGCTCAGATCTTAAAATTAATAGCGCACTTGGCAAGTTAATACCAGTGGGAATAAAAAAAAGATTTCTCACAATATATTTTTTTTAAATCACAAATATTAACAATGGCAGGCCTATAAGAAATAAAAAATGCCTTTCTTTTAGATTACTAAACACTAGTCTGTTAAATTCTTTATTGTGTTTGGTCAGAGACGCAGCTCTATATTATTGGCTATCTCCCAATATCCTGCCCCTCTGGCCTCCCACTGGCTAGGAGGGATGATGCATCTCCCTGCCATTGGAGGGGAGTTACTGTTGTTTCATGCTTTATTTCTTAACTCAGGCTTTAACCTTCCATAAACATTTGTAAGATTATAACTCTGCTAAGAAAACATGGTCAACACACGCGCGCACACACACGCGCTCGCTCACAAACACACACACACACACACACACACACACACACACACACACACACACACACACACACACACACACGAGTGTGATTTCCGGTGTGAGTGAGAAGAAGAAACAGGCTCGAAGGATATCACAAAGGATTATGGCCAAACCCGGCTACCATCGGTACGATATTGAAGCAGAAGGAGGTCTTAAAAGCTATGCTTTTATCATTTATAAAGGGTTTAGGGGGTAGTATAGGGGCCTTGGAACAAATCACACGTTTTACCTGTAAAATGTGGTTCAATATACGAAAAATCCAGGTTAAGAAAAAGGCTCTGGAACGGATTAATTTCGTAAGGTGAGGTACCACTGTATTTTATTTATTTGATAACTTATAAGCAGAGACGTAGAAGAACGAAAGTCACATCATTAAAAATCTACAAACAAACCGATGTTCCAATGCATGTAATTAAATTTTTTGAAAGTTATGGATCAAGATTTCACAAAAGTGCTTTGAGGAATATTTAGGGTGGGGCTGCAGAGTAAACAATTATAAAGTCTGTTTTAAAGTAACAACAAGAACTAACCTGTCTCAGTGACTTTCTTTATGGAATGAAATACATGGCTTTGTGTAAATATTACCTTCTGGGGGAGAGATGCAGGATGGTTTTCCACTATTAGCCTCTTGAGGTAGTGCAGCCACAATCGTTTTTCTTCTTGGTTTTTAGCCTAGTAAAAATAGAAATCTCATAATCTTCAGAGCAGTTTTAAAATCAAATACTAACATGAAAATACATCACTGGTGAAAACAGCTCAGTTGAGCCACACACCAGAAGTATATCAGGGATACATTCTGATACCACAACATAGCTGGCAATGCATATAATTCAATTTCTAGGGTGAAAAATCAAAAATCCATAGAATTGCTGATCAGATCACCTCGCATACTGTATACCTGGAAAGTGTTGTCTGATTCTGGTCAGTAATAAAGGAGGAGTAGCACTTTTTTATGACTGTGATATCATAATTTTACATCTGGGCCGAAAGTGGAAAAATATGACTCCATAGAATTGCTGGTATTGTCACATAGTGTACTGTTACTAAAGTGCAGTTTACTTGGTCCACACATCGAATGATTGGATTTTACAATTTTCACTTATGATGTCATAATTTTGTTTCTTGTTCAAAAATACAAAATTGGGTTCAATGGAATTGTAGCCAGTCTGTCTGCCAGTTTCATGGGATTCATGTGACCGCCACAAGAAAAACACCACCAACAACAATTTAGGTGAGAAAGTATTTGACAATGGATACCTCCGGTGTAAAAATATAACTGTAGTCTCACTGAATAGCAGAGTATTAGTTGATATTGAATTGCAAGGTCTCAACCACAAGTGTGCCTCTGTTCACCCAGCAGTATAAATGGGTACCAGTAAAAAAAAAAAAATACTGGGAAGGTAACCTCTGATGGACTAGCATCCCATCCAGGAGGAGTTGAACTCCTGGTCACTTCACACTACGGAAACCGGGAATAAGCGCCGGTCTGATGAGCCACTATGAGTCGGGTGTAAAAAAAAAAAAAAAAAAGTTGATATTGAATCGCATTTTAATCAGGATCTGTTCTAAAGCAGTTATGGAGAAGCATAAAGAGACAACTTTTAACAAAAGACCAGCCTTAAAAATAGTCTCTTATTTTTTTCATAGCATTCTTTAGTCACTTGGATCTAACTTTTATAGTTAGGTCACTTGGATGACACTTTTATTATTACACAGAGTGGGACAAGATAAAACTGTGTGATTAAAGGATAACCTGTTAGTTAACAGACTATCAGGTCCGGCATTTGTTTCACAAACAGTACCGTGACGATAACGTGAAAAGTGTCACTGCTTCTTCTTCTTTTCCTTTCGGCTGTTCCCTTCAGGGGTCGCCACAGCGAATCATCTGCCTCCATCTCACCCTATCCTCTGCATCTCCTTCTCCTACACCAACTACCTTCATGTCCTCCTCCACCACATCCATAAATCTTCTCCTTGTTCTTCCTCTAGGCCTTCTGCCTGGTAGTTCCAACCTCAGCATCCTACTACCAATATACGCACTATCCCTCCTCTGTACATGTCCAAACCATGTCAATCTAACCTCTTACATGTGCTGTCCCTCTGATGTCCTCATTCCTGATCCTATCCATCCTTGTTACTCCCAAAGAGAACCTCAACATTTTCATCTCCGCTACCTCCAGCTCTGCCTCCTGTCTTTTCCTCAGCGCCACTGTTTTGCAAAGTGCTATTATCTTTCCATAGTATATATACGTGTGTGTGTGTGTGTGTGTGTGTGTGTGTGTGTGTGTGTGTGTGCGTGAAAGATTATCCTTAATACATCAAATTTTAATACAGTATGTACTGCACAGATTTTATATCTTTAATGTCTGTTGTCTACTATTTCTTACCTGAACAACATGTTGTTGTTTTGGGATCGTCTGATCTGACACCTTGAAACAGAGAGGATCCTTCAAGTTCTCCACCAGGAGCAAGTTACAACACTTGAAAATTACACAAGAGTTTATATACATATGAGCTGTCAATCACTGATTCATACACAGCAGAATAGCAAGACATTGAAAGTGAATGATGTACAGTAATTATATGGCTCTGAGGACTCACAAATATATGTGTGCTGTAGATGAAATGTTCCATTCTCTTCTTTGCAATAAGCAACATTTTGTCAAAGAGGAAGAAAGCCCTCTCCTTTTTAACTCTCTGAACCCGAAAGGAACCTTCCAGAACCAGCTCTCCAAAGCCACTGAGATTTGGACCAGTCCAGTTTAGCAACAAACTTTCAATCGCCTATCAAATTGTGATACAGTTATTAGTTTCCACTTTCACGCTCATAATTTCAGCATATTTAACGTTTATTACAGGTTTCTTTATTATGGTGCTAAAATATAAAAAACAAAATCATCCAGTTTGTTGGGAGAAAAAAAAATGGTGTTGTTCATGTCACACCGCACTTCCCAAATTTTTCACAGAATAAAAACAAAAATTGTAAAAAGTAAAGCGTGGTTGTATTTTTATAGGTATTTTATTTGAAATATTTTGCATGTTGTACAATGTCGGAATACATGCGTAAAAAGTGCTCGGATTACCTTCGGAACCAGTGAAGATTGCAAAGGAAGACCTTCAGATAATTCACGGAACGTTCACGGAAAGCACGGAACAATCAAGGAACGACTACTGCACTACTCCATTTTAGAAGGAAGAGCTACGGAATGATTGCGGAACGTTCACGATCAACACGGAATGACTAAGGAATGACTGAGGAATACTCGGTGTAACCATGTTTCAACGAGGAAAAATCAGCAAAGATCAAAGGATTTGCTCCTGATTCCGCCTATAAATACGCGGATTCGACCAAGGAAGCTCATTCTCTCATTCATACTATATGTTCTAATTTATAATATGTTTATAATGTACAATAAATTTAAAATTTAACATGTTTCTAATTTACAATATGTTTATAATGTACTATATGTTTATAATTTATGATATGTTTATAATGTACAATAAATTTAAAAGTTAACATGTTTGTAATTTACAATATGTTTATAATGTATTATATGTTTATAATTTACAAGATGTTTATTAAAGTATTATATGTTTATATTTTACAATGTGTTTATTATGTACAATACATTTTAAATTTAACATATATTCATATGTTTAATATCAATAATGTCAATACGTTCCTTTTATGTGCACCTCAATAAATCATTCCAGACTTAAAACCATACACACAAGTCCAAACCACAATGATTATAACTTTAAAACTTTATTACATGAACAGGAAAACAGAAAAAATAAAGTGAATGAACTGGAATAATTTATAGTGGAATACTTCCGTGAGTGTTCTGGAAGTCTTTCATGTTATCCGCAACCATTCCGCAAACCTTCTGTGAGTATCCCGTAGGGATCCGTACATGAATGCAAATGTTCCTTGGCCGCTTAAGACCATCCAGAATGGGGGGGTTGCAGAACGATCAAGGAACACTGGCGGAATAAAAGGAAAGATCACGGAAAGTTTGGGGAAATAACGGAACGCGTGTGGAAGGACTGTGGAACCAAAGGGAAGACTGTCGGAAGATTTTTCCGTGAAGGTGGAAGACGTTCGCGGAAGATTTTGGCCTGCCGGAAGCGGAGGAATACATTCGGAAGGACATGGAAGATGACGAAACGGCTGAGGAACGTTGGAGGTTGACGACATTTTTGCTTCCATGAGTCTGCTGCGCTCCAGTGAAATGGGGGTACTGTATTATGATTCCACCAAAACATCCTGCACCTATTAAGTCTTTGTTGCATGTGCATTTTTATGCAAGGTTATGTCTTATTTATGTTTAAATATGTTTCTAAAGTGTTTAAAAAGTGTTATTAAAGAGTATAGTAAGAGTGTATAGTAGGAGCTGATCCCAAGGGTGGTGGTTCGAGTCCCACTCTCCACAAGGTTGTCACTGTACCCCCCCCCCCCCCACCAGTGCAGCTAACTGGGTTATTAAAGGCCGGCCCTGTCTCTCACTGTCTATGGGGTGAGGTTCATGTAAAAGAACCATTGCTGACTTTCGACAAGAGTAGCTGCAAAGCCGTCAGCATATTTCCACCTTGCGATGGCCTGGCGAGCTGTCCTCGGTGTACTCTGCCCTCGCCTGGAGTTGGCTGGGATGGGTGCCAGCCTCCCTGCAACCCTAAATAGGATTAATTGGTTACAGAAAATGAACTGAACTGAACAATTCATTCAGTCATTCGATTTCTGAAGCCCTTAATCCTAATTGGGGTTTGTGGGGGGGGCTGAGAAGAGGGCAGAGTACACCCTGGACAGCTCAGCATGCCATTGCAGGGCAACATACAATTACAATCGCCAATATGTGCCTCAAAGTGCTCTTTCGCGTTTGCAGCTCCTGTGTATAGCTACGAACAAATCCGTGATGAAAAACCATTGGCAAATGCCAGAAAAGTGCGCTTTAAGAATGAAATTCTTTGTAAGAGAAGTATTTCAAAATTTGTTTGGAAAACGGAGTATAAAAAAATGCAGCGTCAGTTTCAAACTTACACAGCAACAATGCTGCCTGACAAGTTGGATGATTTTGTTTCTGTAGTCTGAGATAAAATTATTACATGCTTATTACTTCACCGCAATATAATAGATTTCCCCAGAAAATCAGGAGACAATAAACAATCAAAAACACAAAATCATTTTATTGCTTGCACCTGAAGTCGTACTGCATGTTCCTGCTTCCTCTTCATGTCATTAATGTACCATGCCACAGCTGTCATGGTGATGATGGCATCTTCCACCACCTCATATCCTGGATCACTTTTGTCGAAGTGCTTGGACAACTCCTGTCAGGAGGGGGAGACATTGATTACAATTCTGAAAACACCAGAAGAAATTCCAGTGCAGCAACAGCATTCTGGTTCTTGCTTCTTTTAACTGTTATGTTCCTTGATAACTCTTTCATAAATTTATTTTAAAATTCATGAAAAATACCTCAAATAATGTAATTTGCATAAATATTAGCGATTAACCCCCAAACTATAAGCAAGCTCTAAAGAAAAGCAATGCCACATATAAAGCAATTCGCTGCCCATACACTGACCTGTAACAAGAGGTGGTACTTCAGGATCCTCTGCACGGGTTTTAGCAGGTAGGTTTCTAGGGGCAGTGAGTGGCAGAGTGTGGCCTGTCTCTCTTGGAAGAAGCGCACCAGGCTTCCATTCTTCATACACTCCTTGAGGACCGCCACTGAGCTTAATGTTAAAAAGAAAGGCGGTAGATCATGTCAGTCGTAAGATAAGCAACACTGCCTACAGGCGTTTCATGTCAATGTGTTAATGGATTCAGCTGCTGGCTCTGTAAAACTTCCTTACGACTAATTTAAACCATTTATGAAAACACCAAGCATCTGTAAATGCAGCCGCTGAGGTGTCTGCAAACTGCATCAAGTAAAAATACTGCTGGTCCTAGAGGCATAGTGGGGTCATATGGTTCAGTTTCACGCTCACATACAAGCACACTAAAGACTGCATCGGAGCCAGCATTATTTGGTTGTGCTTCTATATGAGTGAGCAAACATGACTGTGGTCATGAATCAGCTCAAGCATAACATCTACTGCTAAGGCTCATGGGAATGAAGTGGAAGCACATGGAAATGGAAACACAACCATCATGCAGTGTAATCAATTCACATGAAAGCTCTGAGTATCACTGAAGCAATGGTGGGGTTTTGTGATATTAGATTCATATTAGATAGTTAAAATTTAATATCTATAAATAGCTTGCTATTTACAGAATACACGTGTGTTAACGAGAAGGACCCAGGAGTAACGGTGAGGTTACAGGGAGCAGAGATAAAGAAGGTGGAGGATTTTAAGTACTTCGGCTCAACAATCCAGAGCAATGGAGAGTGTGGAAAAGAGGTGAAGAAGCGTGTGCAGGCAGGTCGGAGAAAGGTGTCCGGTGTGATGTGTGATAGGAAGGTATCGGCAAGAATGAAAGGAAAAGTGTACAAGGCGTTGTTGAGGCCAGCGATGTTGTATGGGTTAGAAACAGTGGCACTGAGGAAAAGACAGGAGGCAGAGCTGGAGGTAGCAGAGATGAAAATGTTGAGGTTCTCTTTGGGAGTAACGAGGATGGATAGGATCAGAAACGAGTACATCAGAGGGACAGCACATGTTAGATGTTTTGGAGACAAGGTCAGAGAGGCTAGATTGAGATGGTTTGGACATGTACAGAGGAGGGATAGTGAGTATATTGGTAGTAGGATGCTGAGGTTGGAACTACCAGGCAGAAGGTCTAGAGCAGGGGTCACCGACCTTTTTGAAACCGAGAGCTACTTCTTGGGTACCAATTAATGCGAAGGGCTACCAGGTCAAAACACACCTCTGAAATTACAAATTTGCTCAATTTACCTTTAATTATATGTTATCATTAATAATTAATGATATTTATCTATGTGAAGATATTGATTTGATTTAAAATATATTCAAAAAAATTAGATGCAGCTCAATGGAGAGTGGCGCTATGGAGCTGTGGGCCTGTCCTAAAACTAGCAGTGAACAGGTCCGCGGGCAACTTATAGTGTCCTTGCGGGCTACCTGGTGCCCACGGGCACCACGTTGGTGATCCCTGGTCTAGAGGAAGACCAAAGAGAAGATTTATGGATGTGGTGGAGGAGGACATGAAGGTAGTTGGTGTAAGAGAAGAAGATGCAGAGGATAGGGTGAGATGGAGGCAGATGATTCGCTGTGGCGACCCCTGAAGGGAACAGCCGAAAGGAAAAGAAGAAGAAATATCTTGCTATTGATTATTTGATAAAAAAGTGATGTTAAATGATTAAACAGACAAAGAGACACAAGCCTTTTGTGATCTTTTTAAGGGTTTGAAGCCCATAAAGATCTGAGTTTCCTGGACAATGTATTCTTTGACTATTTCCTTAAAAAAATGTAAAGGCATTCCGTAAAAAAGATTCCGTCCTGTAAAAACTTAAACCAGTTCCTCAATTAATTATATATTGGCTGAAGTATCAAGCAATCAAATCTGGGTGCCGTGCCAGAATTCATGGCTGTATACGCAGGGCAAAAAATCCGCAGTCGAGGCCCAAAGTTCTTTCTTCAGGGTGTTTGTATTGAGATGCCATCTCTAGCTAGCTAGCCGTTCAGTCTAAAGAGTTCGTCCGCCCTTTGATACATCTTGTTTTTATTCCTACTGGGTTTCTAGCCACCCTCCTCACCAAATTTGGAACCTGGTGGGGGAGCCGGTTTAGTCGCCGACCACTCGACCATGCAACAGGTTGTACTGGCTTACATGTTACCAGTAGCGGGACAAAACCTGACCTGCCATCAGGCTGAAGTACAGCATACAGGAATAATACAGTGTATTGATCTAAATCATGGATTATCATATTCAGCTCCCAGAATCCATCAACAAGTCCAGATGTACATTCCTCTCACTCAGACTACACATCTGTCCCATTAGTGGCACAGTGGTTACTAAATAACTCAAAGTAAAGATTAACAACTGAAAAATAATAGATTGTGCTTTACATAGTAGATTGTTCCTTAAGACATTAAATGTGAGGTCATTTCAAGCTGTGACCACAAATGCCATTTAGCAAGTTACTGTTTTTTGAAATGAAATATATGAATACAGTATAAGTCAGGCCTAAGAAAGGAAAGACATAACTAAAGCCCAGATAAACAATTTTGCAGCCTAATGGTTAGAGAAGCCGCTTTGGGACTGAAAGGCCGCTGGTTCGATTCTGGAACCAGCAGGAAAAACGTGTGGTGGTGGGAGAGTGAACACCACCATTCCTTCCTCTGCACAATGGCTGAAGTGCCCTTGTACTAGGCACCTAACCCTTAACTGTTCCCCAGGCACCCCCAATGTGCATGGCAGCCCACTGGTCTGACTGGCTGTGGGCTCACTTTGGATTAGTTAGATACAGAGCAAATAATTTATCTTATGGGATTAATACAGTATATCAAAACTAAAATAACATACATTACAACAGCAAAATATATTTTCAGCGGAACTTTAGTGTTGGTTTCTGGGGCGGAGCCTGTTTGCTATCTATAGTTGGTCAACATATCATCTAGCATAGACTAATTGGGATATAATTATTCGTAAACATATATGTATTTGCGACATAATATATACACAGAATTGAGAAATTGGTCAACCATGGCTCTATATTTTGTGTTGTATAAATGAAAGATGAAAAAAATACACAAATGTTTCCTGTAAACCACTTTATAAATTTATGAAACATTTTCAACTAACTGTCCGAGCCTGCTAGTTACTAATTAATGTTGAGATACTACTCAGGTAAATAACAACGACTATGTATTAATTTATATGACAACCATCACCAATGTATTGAGTATTTTCAAACTGAACACGAATTACTTACGTTTGGCTGCAAATTAAAAAAAAATTAATAAAATGAAAATTAAATTCTCAGACATATTAAACTGTTATTATGCGAGTAAGTTTATCACACAATGATTTTACCAATACAGATTATATTTATTAAGTTACATTTCAATGGGATTTCACATAATCTAAACAAAATAAATATTTAGTAATTCCCTTTGAGTGTGCTTGTCTGTCGGCCATAAGTGCAATACATCCGCGAGAGCCATAATTGATCAGGTCGTTGCAATAAACACACAAGGCCTTGCCAGCAACGTCAGATTTCTTTATGAAACTCGCCAAAGTTCCGATACGTTCTGAGTCTGTTTTGTCGATTTTCACCTCAAATTTCACAATCTTTTCTAGCCATTCCCACTTAAACTTTTCTTAACATCCTTATCTATTTCTGACACGCAGGATTCCTCTTCTTTCATTAAAGTTTGCACCATTTTAAACACAACACGCTTCAAATTTGCATTGAGCCGAGTCACTTTACATTAAGCTTAAAACAGCCAATCAACGAGCGGCTTACAATATGTGAGGTGCTCCACCGAAAGTAGGCACTTGAAGGAAGTTCACTTGCGTGTGCTTGAGACGAAGCACGGCTTATCCAGACTTTCCAGTCTTTCAAGTGAGCAAGTGCGCCGTTGAATACTTGTTTAGTACTCAGCCTTCATTTGCTCACTTGAAAGATCGGAAGTCCGGAATAGCCGCACTTTGTCTCAAGCACAAGCAAGTCAACTTGCCAGAAGCGCCCCAATACCCCCCTAAAATTTTCTCCTCGGATTTAGACGATTCACAGAAATTACCAATTTGAGATAAAAACCACGGAATTCTGCGGATCCGCGGAAAATTGCCATGTATGACATAATAACAATTAAAGAACAACAACAACTCTACTTACTTGGGATAGTTCATGCAGTAAATGGTGTAAATGTCAAAGGCTTCACTCTAAAAGGAGGAGGGAATGGATGATTACACAAATAATACACAATAGTCAGACTCTTAAGACCAATGATCAAGACCACACAGCTGAAAATATTCCTCACTCATACAGACGTCTATGCACATACAACACTTGGAGGTTTTCAGATGGAGATGTTTAGCTACAGCTGTTCTAATCTATCTATGAGTCTGACTCGCAATCACGTAACTGATGGTTTGGAGTCCTGTATCGTAATGTACACCAGTACTACTCACATGAACTACTATTTTCTTCATCACTTCATAATTACGTGATGTCCTTAATCTGCTTTGGCTGCTGCGTTTCAGAACTGAGAACCGATGGCCACATATGGGCTTCAGTACAAGCACATAAGCATGTCTGAGTTGTGCTTTATTTGGAGTCTGATGTCCACTTCAGAAATCTGTGTTTTGGAAAAATACTGGTGTCTGATTTTTTTTTTTCAGTGAGATCCTGAGAAAAGGGCAAATCAGTCCAAATAAGGTTCTAAAAATAGCCATTGCTACTGGCATGTACAACACTGGGTATTTGCCTAGAATAAATAACAAATGATCGTAAAATACTTTATTTCCTAATTGATTCATATTCAGATTTATGTTGTTCAGAGAGTTCAGGAAGAGATGGATACTGAGTATGAGGCAGAAATTAACCATTTTATGTACCATGTATACACACAATGATATCGAGTGGAGAGTGAGCACACCCAGTTCATCTATGGGCATGTTTTCAGAAGCTGGGTGTAAAGAAACCTCAGAACATGGAGGAAACACACACATTAACAGGGAAAACAGGAAATACCATCTGCATTGACATTAACTCAAGCTCAGGGCCATGAAGGCGTGAGACGTGAGCTATCACAATGCCACCCAAGTTTTGATACTGTTTCACAATTGGAAACATGGAAAATGCAGCCAGACAAGCCTTTCGGGCATTTCAGCATATCTGATTTGTACTTTATTTAGAGCTTGATGACGATCTTAGAAATGTCTGTTTCATAAAAGAATAATTACCTTTATTTTTAGACCGGTAATGGCTTAATCCAATGTACTCTTCTTAACTAACACCCAATCGAGCCAAAAATGCTCCATTCAGCAATAAGAAAATGTGGTTTTAAATTCAGGGGCAATGTGAGGGGCAACACTATTAGCAAACAGAAAATTTCTTATGTAACAGAAGTTTTGTTGTAAGACTTAGAAGGGGGGGGGGGAAAGGCGGTGACATATTCAACTCCCCACTAAACACAATGGCGGTATTATCTGTGCTCCCATACCACCCAGGTCTGGTCATTCGCCTGTCATTGTCGTGTGGAGGGTGACAGTGAAACTGACTGAAAACCCCCTCATCTGACACACATGCACATGTTCAAAGGTCAGCACAGTTTGCTGATAAGTTTGGGATTCATTCACAAAGCCCATCTGTCTCTCACACAAATAGCCTACTTCATACACAAGTATTCCGCTGTTGTGCCTCTGCTACACTACCAGACATATGGCACATTTACACAGCTGGATTTTTTTAACAAGTTTAACAAAAGCTGTGTTTGAAAAAGCAATTTTGCCAATCTGAGGCAAACAAAACATTTTAAGAGAATTTAAATCATAGGCGTTGCTTTATTTTTCCTTTGTTGTGGGAGGCGGTGGGGGGATTCTTTGCTGTTTGTAGGACAAAATCATCATGTGACCCATTAGAGATTTATGTGTAAATGATTTCATAAACTCACTGTTCTTTACTTACCCTCTCGACAAAGCATTCTGCTATAGCTGCTGCATGGGGGCTGCGCTCCAGGTCTTCCAAAAGCTCACTGTTAATACAGCAAACAAATGATAGAGCAAAGTGAGAACTCTGCTGCTGCTTCATATTCTGACAAACAGATCTCAGAAATAAACTCACTAATAATAATTGTTTCAAATTTACAAAGTGTCACACCACCGAACATGGAAGCTTGATTTTTCCTGAGTTTGGAAAGAGACTGAGACTGCTTTTTGTTTGAGCACTGTTATTCTCCTTCTATGGAGACATCTGGGACTGGTATTTCAAAAGGACGATCCTGGCTGCAGTAACCCGGATCCTCGTCTCCATTTCCACACA
The DNA here is from genome assembly GCA_024760905.1 of Plotosus lineatus. Lineage (NCBI taxonomy): Eukaryota > Metazoa > Chordata > Actinopteri > Siluriformes > Plotosidae > Plotosus > Plotosus lineatus. The sequence goes on along the minus strand of CM045747.1, from coordinate 25,745,924 downwards.
GCGTTCGTTTGTTTCGTTTCCATCAGTTCAACCTCACTATCGCTTAAAAGCACACAGATGGAATACATCTTATTTTGGCTCCAATACCAGGACACCCCCTACCCCCACCCCCACCACCCACTCCCGATCCCCACAGCAGACCTTACAGACATTGAACCCCCTTCTCTGGATTTTCCTGTTACAAGACCCTGGAGCACAACGCTAAATAATTCCGAATATATGTATGCCATCTGTGTGCTGCCACTTCACATTTTGTCATAAGTAAAACGTTTGTGGGTTTATCACAACAGATATAATGATAAATTTGCTTGTTGAGAACACAGTATGCATGATTTATATCTTTTAAAGAGCTCAGAGAGAGCAAAGGAGCATTCCTTATAGTGACTGAATGAATCTAAACCATTAAGCATGAACTATCTTCGACAGCATCGTTGGTAGGACAGAAGAGTAGAGGGATGTAAAATTTATTTATTTATTTATTTATTTTCCAAAACAATAACTACTGTAAGTCTGAATTAAAAAAGAAAAAAAAAGAAAAGAAAAACTGTGATTTTTCAGTTGACCTCCAGGGGATTTAGTGTAAGGCTGCAACCCTTCCCTTGATGCTGTAGCAAGAACTTTGTGAAAATTTCACTGACTGAACATGTTGGACCTCATCCAATCCATCAGCAAACTTTGAACTATCATCACTTAAAAGGCCTCATGCTACTATACTGTAGTGGTCAGTCTGTGGGGAACCCTCCCCGATGCTCCAAAACAAACAACATGGTGCTCTGTAAATTCACTGGTCACGCCTACATGTGGCTGAGGGGAAAAGTTCACGGGGAAAACCGCTGCACCCCAGCTTTCAGCACCTTTCCAGTCTCCTCTAGAGACAGAGCATGTTTTGCAGCTGCCCTTTGTGGTAAGGGGCTTCACTTTTGGTTCTAGTAAGCACGGAGGGGAATTTGTGCAGGCTGTCTGCTATAAAGACCACTTAGGAGCTGGCTTTTCCTAAGTGCCATTTATGGTTTGCGATGCTCGATACTTGGTTACAATAGAGAGGCAGAACAAAACAATATTGTTTAGGCAGCTTGGCAGCATGCACTTTATTCCAGAACAAAGATATCCCCATTTAGTAAAAAGCTAAATAAGACCTACAGGATTGTGCTCATAGGCCATATGCATCTACGTACAGTACTTACATTCAAAAACGCGGCTATAATAATACTCCGACTCAAAATATCAGAAAAAAGTTTCTGTTCATTTGAGCCAATGGCTTAAATTATGGCTATTTAAATTCATGCTATTACTTTCCCATGCTGTTATCAACAAGATCCATACACTGACTCGGAACACCTTTAGAGAAAGCAGGCCTTTAAATGTGTCAGAGATGCTTGATAAAGGATATGCAGTACACTAATATGATGAATCATGGTTGCAGAAACTACATGTACTCCAAAAGCATTATTATGGAATCCTTAGACTATACAAAAGATTTGGCCCAAGGAATTTTAAAACCTATGCCACATATTTCGCACAACATTTATACAGCAACAACTGTCTGTCTGTCTTCCTTTCGGCTTTTACCCTTTTACTCGGGAGTCGCCACAGCGAATCATCTGATTCGTACGTTTGATTTGGCAGAGGTTTTTACGTCGGATGCCCTTCCTGTCACAACCCTTTTTAGCAAGGGACAGAAACACGCTGACGGCTTTGCAGCTACTCTTTTTACGAAAGTCAGCAATGGTTCTTTTACATGCCTCTCACCATAGACAGTGCAAGACATGGCCCGCCTTTGATAACCCAGTTAGCTGCACTGGGGAGGGGACAGTGACAACCTTGTGGAGAGTGGGACTCAAACCCCCAACCTTTAGATCAGCGATCCGGCGCCTTATACCACTAGACCACCACTGCCCTCATTTATACAGGAACAACAACAACAACAACAGAAAAAAAAAATTGGGAAAATTCCTAGGACAGCTGTGGGTACATTGTACAAAACCCGCCTGTTATGTGACGGAAAATACCACCATTGACCTTTGTTGGAGAATTTTGTACATGTTCAAAAATTATTCCATCTTACATACTTCCCAACGTCAGGTATATTTCTGAAATGTGTTGTGTCATGCATTACGACATCCTATTGCTAAGTTACAATACACATTTCATCCACTTTTTGGGTCATCTGATTTGCTCAGTAATGTACAGTTTTCATAACCTTAAACCCATGTTGTTTTGTATCCGGGTGCATCCTAAAGCACACACAGCGGCGGTCCTGACTGTTCAGCAATTTAAAATAACCACAGAGTGTAAAAATCTTTAACAATAGGTGTGTACTTGGTATAAATAGGTGAAATAGCTGGTAATGAATATGTATTAAACATGGTTCAGAAAGGTTGCAAAAGGTGACAACCCAGCAGCTACAAAGCAGCTAGATGGTGATTTCTAACTGTAAAAATCTCACTGGTAAGAGCCACTGTGGTCCAACATAGTTTGGAACCACACTCAATTGCCATTAGAACTACCCCAAATAAGGCCAGCTTCAGGACTTTTATTGTGAAAATGTAAGCTTGAGGCAGAGCAGCATGGTGGTGTAATGCTTAGTACATATGCCTCAAATCAGGAAGGTCCTGGGTTCGAGGCGTAGGCTTGGGTGTTTCTGTTTGGAATGTTGCATGTTCTGCCCATGTTTGTGTGGATTTCCTCCAGGTACTCCAGATTCCTCCCACAGCCCAAAAGCATGTGCTCTGAGGTGTTAGCGTGAATAGTTGTGTATATTATTGAGTAAATGAGGGTAAATTGAGGCATACAGTGCTTGCTTGCCAACTGAGTATTACAGAAATATTATATAAGGATTTTTATGTAAACATCATATCATACAATTTGACTTACAGATCTGACCTACTTTCCCCACGAGAGACATACAACACATATTTTATGTGTCTGCAGCAAAGCAACGTTTAAATCCACCTCAACCAAAGCTACATTATATACGGTCCCTTCTGGCATAACCTCACTAAATTGGTATGACAACAAAAATCCTAGGTTGTTTGTAAAAGGGGTTTAACGTTGGCAGTGTTGGAGAAAAGGATGCTAATAATCCCTACTTTTACCGCCTCTCGTTATAATCAGGATCAGGAAAGGGAGTTACCTGCAAGGGACCTGAAATTCCAAAACTCCCTTCCTTGCTTTCATTCCTTCCATCTCCATATTAGCCTCGTCCTGTAGCGTTTTTTAAGACTTCCTTGGCTTCTTATTTTACTCCTTTACTTAGCCTACTGTCATCTGGCTTCTTTCACACATTCTCAACATTGGTCTGCTAATGCAGTTACTGTGGTATGTACGGGGGAAAGAAAGATTTTATACTCAAGCACTTTTCACTGTGCGCATATATTTTATAAAACTGTCAAACCTTAAGTTGCGCTGCAGACATGATTTCATCCAGAGGCGCACACAACTGCACCATTTCTTGGTTCGGAGTGATAATTCCTCTTTAAGAGAGGCCTAGTCTTGTGAGCTAGACTCCAAGCTTTGTTAGTGTCATACTTTTTGTCCCTTAACATGACCATGAACCGTTTACTTTCGAGAGGAGTTTGACTTAAATCGTAAACAATGAATCACATTTATCTGCCACTGTTTCTCATAAAACTGGAACATACAGTGGTACCTCACTTTACGAAAGTCTCACCGAACGAAAAATTCAGTTTACGAAACGCATTTTCCTAAAATTTTTGTCTCTGGATACGAAACAAGTTCACGTTACGAAAGTGCCATCTTGAAAATTCAAACGTGCCATTCAAATATTCAAACAATGCGCGAGTTGCTTTCCCATTGTTTGTTTCCCAACACCCCGCCCCGCTGGCCTCCCATTGGCAAGGAGGGAGCTGAATCTCCATAATACAGTACTGTACCCATAATGCTTTTTGTGCGCCTTCGACCCATTGTTCGACACACTCGTGAAAGAGAGTTGTACTGTTGGTTCATGAGTTTCGTGAGTTTTTTTGAGTGTGCTTATTTCAGTGTTATTTTTCGTTTTTAATCATGAGCCCTAAGAAAGTGATTCCCGGTGAGACTGAAAAGAAGAAGCGGGCTCCGTTATTAATAAAAGTAAAACAGGAGATGATAAAAAATATGACTCATTATACCATGCTCATAGAAGTAACCCAGCCTGGTCGGTGGCTGACGAGGACCAGAATCCCTATCAGTCCGTGTCTGCCTTTGAGGAGACTGGGCCACCATGGGAGCATTAGGCTGGCCCAGGTAGGTTAGTTCAATTAACTTTATTATTCCTTGCATAGCTACACGCAGCAAATACAAGACAGCTCGGAAAGACCAGCACAACAGACGTCTGTTGGCCTCATTGGCCTCAAATAAGGGACCAGGCAAGTAAGCTAAGGAGGGTGAGCAACCCACCGTGGAACCTTGAATTTTTTGCTACAACAACTGCGGGCTGCTTCAAGAGGATTCCAGACCCACAATGCAAATTGGATAAGTCGGCGGCAGCTGTCATCCAGGAGCAATACCACAGTAGATGACGGCAGCCGGATGGATCTGGGAACTTTGTTACAGAAGGCAACCAATGAACAGTGTGTTGTATGTAAGAAGTTTTAAGAAAGGCAGAGGACTGAAAATCCATCAGAAGAAGCGGGATTATCTGGTCTGGTGGCAATAGCTGCTGGCGGCACCAGGCCGGGGGGTACCACCGGAAGTCGCCGAAACCCATGCTCATAGAAGAAACCCGGCCTAGTCGGTGGCTGACGAGGACCAGAATCCCTATCAGTCTGTGTCTGCCTTTGAGGAGACTGGGCCACCATGGGCGCATTAGGCTGGCCCAGGTAGGTTAGTTCAACTAACTTTATTATTCCTTGAAAGTGGGATTCGGTTGAGTGAAATCACAAAGGAGTATGGCCGAAACCCCTCTACAATCGGGACAATATTGAAGCAGAAGCAGGCCTTAAAAGCGGAGATACAGTGATGGAGGCGATTATTTCGGAAAAAGCAACTGCCATATTTAAGGCCTTGTGAAGGAGGGTGGGGGTTCTTCAGACCAGCAACCCCCGGACTTTAAAGCATCGCATGGGTGGTTTGAGAGATTTAAAAAAAAAGGTAAATAGCTTTCTTTTACTTTTAACACATATTTCATACAAAATTGGTGTACTTTTATAATTTTTAAAGGGTTTAGGGGGTAGTATTGGGAGCCTTGGAATGAATCACGCGTTTTACATGTAAAATGCGGTTCAACTTACGAAAAATGCAGGTTACGAAAAAGCCACTGGAACAGATTAATTTCGGAAAGTGAGCTACCACTGTATTTTAATCCAGTGAACATATTTTATTAAAGTCTCTCTCTCTCTCTCTCTCTCTTTGTCTCACTCACTGTGTATGTATGCATATAGAGGTGTACGAGGGTGTAGATAAGTCTGTTGGGTTTGTACACCCGAGCCTCGTGGCTCATCAGGCCGGTGCTTATCCCCGGTTTCCACAGCGTGAAGCAACTAGGAGTTCGACTCCCCCTGGATGGGATGCTAGTCCATTGCAGGTTACCTTCCCAGTATATTTTTACTGGTACCCATTTATACTGCTGGGTGAACAGAGGCACACTTGTGGTTGAGACCTTGCCCAGGGGTCTTAGCACAGTGAGGGTCTCAGTGGGATTTGAACTCACAACCTCCCGATCATGAGCGCAGCACCCTAACCACTACGCCACCGGCCCCACGTACGAGGGTGTAGTGATCCAATAATGTTAAAAACTTGATTATGAAAAAGGAAAGTGGTGGTCTAGTGGTATAAGGCGCCGGATCGCTGATCAAAAGGTTGGGGGTTCGAGTCCCACTCTCTACAAGATTGTCACTGTCCTCCCAGTGCAGCTAACTGGGTTATCAAAGACCGGCCATGTCTCTCACTGTCTCTGGTGTGAGGCATGTAAAAGAACCATTGCTGACTTTCGACAAGAGTAGGCTGCAAAGCCGTCAGCGTGTTTCCGCCCTGCGATGGCCTGGCGAGCTGTCCAGGGTGTACTCTGCCCTCGCCCTAAGTTGGTTGGGATGGGCACCAGCCTCCCCGCGACCCGAATTAGGATGAAGCGGTTACAGAAAATGAACTGATGAACTTGATTATGAAGCTAGTAGTCAATCCAGGTGCTAAAGGCAACATTTTAAATTACATCAAATCTATACCTGTGTCATTATTTCATTTTCCAAAACTCTTTATTCTTCATAAGGGTCGAGGGAAGATTGAAGTTCATCACAGGCCTAACACAAACAGAACTATTTACCCTCAAACTCACACCTAGAGACAATTTGGATCAGCCAATTAGCCTAATTTGCAAATCATTGGACTGTGGAAGGAATGCCAGTGTACACAGAGAAGGGAAAACATACAAACTCCGCACAGAAAAGCCCTCGCTGAGAACAGGACTTGAACCCAACATCACTCTTGTTTTAATGTGGAATGCTACATCATCATGCTGACTAAATCTGTTTACCATTTTCCATCATTTGCAAAACCACTTTTACCTGCTATGGTCACAAGGAGGCTGGAGCCTATCTCAGCTAACTGTGAGAGGCACAACCTGGATAGTTTATTGCAGGGCCAGTACACGCACGCACGTGCACACACACACACACACACACACACACACACACACACACACACACACACACACACACACAGCCATTCACACTCACATCTAGGGGCAATTTGGAACAGTCAATTAGCCTACTGTGCATGTCTTTGAACTGTGGGAAGAAATCAGCAAAAAGAAAGGAGAGCGAACATACAAACTCCACACAGAAACACCCTTGCTGTGCATGGGGCTTGAACCCAGGACCTTCTTACTGTGAGCTGGAAGCGCCACACCATCGTGCTGACTATACCACTTTGTTTTGAAAATCATATAAAATAAACGTTTTGTAAGGGCGTCCTGAGAAATCTGGGAAAGGATAAAGCATAACATGGGTCCTTCCTCAAGTTTCAAAAAAAAAATGCCACTGTGGGCATATCAAAGCTATGCAATGCATCACAAACTCAGATGAAAGAAGACTGAGGATAAAAGTCAGACCGAGGTCTAGATTTCACTTAGTTGTGGAATTTGCCCTAGTGGCTCCAACAAATTCCTCCTTCTGACCCCCCCGGGGTGTGAAATGTACTTTTGGAGGTAGCCTATTGTTTTCCATGCCTATGTCAGGCTTCTTGCCCTGATGGACTACATGTCTCTCATATTCCCTCAATAGGGTGATGAAGTGGTTAGAGTGTTGGGCTCATGATCGGGGGGGGGGTTGTGAGTTCAAATCCCACTGAGACCCTCACTGTGCTAAGACCCCTGGGCAAGGTCTCAACCACAAGTGTGCCTCTGTTCACCCAGCAGTATAAATGGGTACCAGTAAAAATATACTGGGAAGGTAACCTGCGATGGACTAGCGGCCCATCCAGGAGGAGTTCAACTCCTGATTGCTTCACGCTACGGAAACCGGGGATAAGTACCGGCCTGATGAGCCACTAGGCTCGGGTGTAAAAAAACAACAAACCCAAAAGAGTTAATCAATCAATCAAAAATATATATACACACACACATACAAGATGACGTATAACATGGCAGCAGCGTATGCGCATGTGGAGTCTCAGAGCTCTCAACTTTTTTCTGATCTTTGTGTTTCAAAGACTTAGCCATCATACAGTAGAGAAGGGCTGAGTTGTTGGAGCTAGGGAAAAGTTCTGGAGTCTTTGAACCTCCAAAGCTTAATTTTTTTCCACCAGAGCTGCAGCGGACCACAGGAGCTTTCACCATCCCTCCTCTGTGGACAAGGAGAAGGAGGAAACACCATAAACAAAAGTGAGGTAAGCGGGGCAGGCTGCGAGCTAGACTACATGCTAACCCACACAGACTGGTGCTACCTAGTCATCTTGCGAATGCCAGGTCTCTCCTCAACAAACTAGATGAGATCCGCTTGAGATTCACCTTGCAGGGCATGGACAGCTGTGTCGCAATCGTCACCGAGACCTGGCTAGATAACGATATCCCCGACACCACGGTGGAGTCTGTTCAGGGCCAACAGGACCGCAGCTTCGAGCAAGATCAAAGTCGAAGGTTTGATGCTCTATATTCATAACTCGTGGTGTACTGCCTCTAAGCTTATCGGAATATTCTGCTCCCCTGGTCTGGAATATCTGGCAGTGAAGTGCACACTGTTCAAACTGGTTAGAGAATGCAGCTCTGTTATAATCATAGTGATTTACATACCACTGCGAGCTAATGCTAAGTTAGCATTTGAGATACTGTACTGTCTGATTCGCACCCAGATGGCTGTGACTGTGGCTGGCGAAGTTAACCATGTAGAACTGAAATCCACAGGTACATTGACTTTCCGACCAGAGACATAACACAGGTTTATTCTTGACAGATTGAGTTGAATGCAACTCTTCACTTGGGCACGTCAGACCATATCACAGTAAAGCTGAATCCAGTGTATAAACCTCTGACCAGCAGGGCTAAACCCACCACCAGGACCATGCGGATATGGACGGAGTAGGTTTCATCATAACTACAAGACTATTTCGAGTACACAGACTGGGATGTGTTCAAATAGGCGCTAATTTGAAGGAATACGCATTGGCTGTTCTGTCCTACGTTCATTTCTGCACTGACGCTCTCGTGAATGCAAAGTCTATCACAGCTTTTCTCGGTCAGAAGCCATGGATGTAAGGCACAGTGTGGTCCCTGCTTAAAGCCCAACCAGAGCAGGTGACAGGCTGGCTTACAGCAGGGCCTGGAAAGAACTGAAAAAGGGTAACTGGCACAACTCAGGTACAAACAGTGGATCAAGGAACACTTTACCAACAACAACATGCACAACATATGGAAAGGTACAAGGACCATCATGGATTATAAGTATAGTGTCCAGCATGTCAGCCATGACCCCACTCTGCCTGAAACCACGCTTTGCATGTCTTTGCACGCTTCGAATTATCAAGCAGCAGGGAGCCTGTATCTCTACCCCCACCAAAGGCACAGCAGCAGCCGCTTGTCCTGCAGTGGCACTAAGTGTGTTCTATTCTGCCCTGAGGAAGATCAAAGTCAACAGGGCTCCAAGACCAGATATAGTGTCAGGCTGGACCCTGAAATCATGCGCTGACCAGCTGGCAGGAGCTTTCCTGGACATTTTCAATCTGTCCCTGCAACTTGCTATGGACCCTGTCTTCCTTAAGTCCTCCATCATTGTGCCTGTGCCCAAAAAAGTCAGCCACCACTTGCCTCAATGACTATTGGCCAGTTATCCTGACCCCGCTAATCATAACTGCTTCGAGATCTTCCTTAACCACATCAATGACACCATCACTCCACAGCTCGACAGCCTTCAGTTTGCCTGTAGCACAAGTGCGTCAAACTCATGCCACAAAAGGCTATGTGGCTGCAGGTTTTTGTTTCAACCAAGCAACAGCACACCTGACTTGGTTGATTTAAAAAACTTATCTGAGTCTTCAGGCAGTTGATTGGTCAGTCTCTGTACAGAGCACACAGATTGACCAATCAACTACCTGAAGACTCAAATCGTCTGTTTAAATGAGCCAAGTCAGGTGTGCTGCTGCTTGGTTGATATAAAAACCTGCAGCCACATGGCCCATTGTGGCACGAGTTTGACACCCCTGGCCTACAGGGAGAACCGCTATATGAGGACGCTCTCTCACTAGCACTCCACACAGCAATGACTCACCTGGAGAACCCGAACGGTTATGTCAGGATTCTATTTGTGGCCTTTAGTTCAGCTTTCAACACTGGTATCCCGGAGAAGCTGGTACTGAAGCTGTACAATATGGTAGTCTCAGACATTTTGTGTTACTGGATCAAAGATGTTCTTACCAACTGATCTCAGGTGGTGAGTAGAGGGAACTCTACATCATCCACTCTGTTCCTGAACACTGGAATACCACAGGGCTGTGTGCTCAGCCTGGCTCTCTTCAGCCTCTTTACACACAACTGATCTGCTATCCACTCTACAAACATGCTTGTGAAGTTTGCCAATGACACCACCATGGAAGGCCTCATATCAGACAAGGATGATACCCACTACAGAGAAGAGATTTAGCACCTGATAAACTGGTGTTCAAATAAAAACTCGATTCTGAACACCAGCAAGCAGAGGTCATAGTGGATTATAGGAGGACTAGGAAGACACACTTCTCTTTGTGTTCATGGGAAAGTGATGGAGCATGTGGACAGTATTGATTTCCTGGGCATCAATACCTCACACCTGGTGAAGAAGTCGCAACAAAGGCTTCTCTTCCTCAGCAAGCCTAAACTTACTGGACTTTCCTCAGCTGCTCAAGAACTTTTACAGTGCGACAATAGAAAGTACTCTGTGCAATGGTGTGGTACGTCAGCTGAGATGCTAAGAACAGAAAGGATTCGGCCTGGGTTGTGAGAACTGCACAGGGTATCGTGGGCTGGCACCTGTCAGATCTAGACACAATATATGCTTTCTGGACCAATAAGAAGGCTAGCCGCATCGCGACGAATCCCACACACCTGGGAAATGGACTGTTTGTACCACTTCCTTTGAGAATGCGGTACAGAAACATTAAGACCAGCACAACTCAAAAACAGCTTTTACTCCAGATTGGTGAAAGCCCCACCCCCTCCCCACCCCCATCAGAATCTCACACACAAACACACAACCCTCCTCCACTGACACATACTCACTTATTCACCCACCCACCCACACACACACACACACACACACACACACACACACACACACACACGCACACTTTTACACAGATATCAGTTCTTTGTAAATGGTCATTGATTCCGCAAACTCTAACCGAATTGCACCGCCGCACTTTACCTGATTTACATTCTAGTTTATCCATTTTGCACATTTTCATTCTACTCTATTCATCTTGCTGCTACTATTTATTGATTTATTCCATTACACAATGACTTGATGTACATATCGTATATCTCCAGTGTTCAGTCATTATTCATACGTAGAGTTTACATTTCCTTTTTATATTTTTACTTACAATTTAGTCTACAGAATTGCTCGTGTTTGAACCTTTTTACTTTTTAGCTTGTTTGAACCTTTTAATGCTGAGAACTTTGTATGAAATTTTGTTTTACATTCTAATGAATAAACTCGGAAGCAAAGTATAAAACTGAGAAACAATGTGGGGGATGGAGAACATGGACTAATGGTTACAGAAGCCAGTATGGGACCAAAAGGTCACTGGTTTGATTCCTGAACTGTCTTCCTCTAAGCCTGGCTCCAGGTAACATGACATCTGTATGCACTGAATTGTGCCAAAGAAAAGATACACCAGCATTGTGAGAGAAAACAGGGACTTCATTCCTTAGAAATGACAGGATGAAACAGATAAGACAAAGAAGAGCAGGAGAAATAATATATAAACTGTGAGGAGGAAAAAAAACAAGGTCAGCCTTCCACTCTAAACAATTATGGAGAAGAATGAGGAACAAATCAGTGCCGCAGCAGAACTGTGGTTAAGTCTCATTCTTTTACACGCAAATTGAATTTCAGAGAAACCACAAAGTTCTTGAGGAGGGAACAAAAACCTGGCTCTGAAAGTCTGCATTTTATGGATATTACTATACAATATGCCTCAAATACACCCAGGACTGTTGTAAGATTTTCTGTTACGGCATAGCAAAGCAGATTTCCCATGAGGGCTGCTGGAAAAATGTCATGTTGGATTTCATCATCTAGTAATGTCTGAGGAGGTCCTGTAATGAAAAAGGCCTGGAGTGGACATGAGAAAGTGAAATGTGAAAGCACAGCCCTCAGCAGGAGGGGTCTTGGGGTGACGACAAGTAAAAGTCATGAGGATTCTTCCTCGAAAGACATTACAAACATCCTAAAAATTTCAATCAAACAACAGCTGGATACATGTGACTGCTAGTGATTTGTGCAAAGAAACAAATGATGAGCCGAGTTTATCCCCAATGCTCCAACACACACAAGTGATCTAAAATGAAAATGGCTGCCATGGGGAAAATATTTGACCGAATAATACTAAACACAAGGTATCATTATCGAATCTGTTCCTCCCATAACGGAGAGGAAGAACAGAAAATGATCAGCAGTTTCACTGTGTCAGTTCTAGAGTGGCCCTGCAGTGGTTTGGTGAGCTGTTCAGGGTGTACCTTGCCTTCACACGTCGGCTGAGATACGCACCAGTCACCCCGCGACCCTAGTAAGATTAAAGTTCAGCAAATAAGAGAATGAATAAATGAGTAATAGAGTTAACACAAAATCACACCCATTTGCAATAGCTAGACTACGGTCACTGTCTGAGACTGTATGAGAACTCTCCGAACATGGTGTACTGATTGGAGAAGTGGGTTTGGGACAGAAAGGTTGCTGGTTCAATTCTCAAACTTGCAGGAAAAATGTGTGCTGTAGGGAAATTCTAGTGTAGATAGATAAGCAGCACCTCTTCCTCCACTTTACAAATGAAGTGAGCAAGGTGCCCAACCCCTAACTGCTGTCTTGGCACCACAGTGTGACTGCTCCAAGTGTGTGTGTGTGTGTGTGTGTGTGTGTGTGTGTGTGTGTGTGTGTGTGAGTGAGTGAGTGAGTGAGTGATGGTTTAAATGCAGAAGCAAATTTCCCTCATAGAATTAATGCAGTATATTAAAAAAATAAATAAATAAGAATATGTTATGCTTGATGCATCCTTGCCTGAATCAACCAAACCTTTACTGTTATCTTTGCTTCTGTTTTTCGTTTTATAAATCTTGTTTTGGTTTTCGGTTTCACTTCATACTATTGTACTGTAAATCATCTGACCTTTTGTCTGTTCTCTGGTAATAGATTTTTGGGTTCTGTCATGGATTTGTCTGTCTAAAACGGACAGATTTCCTTTAAAAAATAGGAAAACAGGAAACAGCCTTTTAACTTGATCTTTTGTTTTTTTTTTCTGGCACACAGCAAAGGAAATTAATTTACCCATCAGGAAATCATTATCTTCCTCTTCTTCTTCTTCTTTTCCTTTTGGCTGTTCCCTTCAGGGGTCGCCACAGCAAACCATCCGCCTCTATCTCACCCTATCCTCTGTATCTTCTACTCTTACTCCAACTACCTTCATGTCCTCCTCCACCACATCCATAAATCTTCTCTTTGGTCTTCCTCTCGGCCTTCTGCCTGGTAGTTCCAACCTCAGCATCCTACTACCAATATACTCACTATCCCTCCTCTGTACATGTCCAAACCATCTCAATCTTGCCTCTCTGACTTTGTCTCCAAAACATCTAACATGTGCTGTCCCTCTGATGTACTCATTCCTGATCCTATCCATCCATCCCAAAGAGAACCTCAACATTTTCATCTTTGCTACTTCCAATTCTGCCTCCTGTCTTTTCCTCAGCACCACTGTTTCTAAACCATACAACATCGCTGGCCTCATCACCATCTTGTACAATTTTCCTTTCATTCTTGCCAATACCTTCCTATCACACATCACACCGGATACTTTTCTCCAACCATTCCAACCTGCCTGCACACGCTTCTTCACCTGTTTTTCACACTCTCCATTGCTCTGGATTGTTGAACCTAAGTACTTAAAATCCTCCACCTTCTTTACCTCTGCTCCCTGTAACCTCACCATTCCTCTTGGGTCCTTGTCATTCACACACATGTATTCTGTTTTACTGAGGCAAACCTTCATTCCTCTCCTTTCCAGGGCATATCTCCACCTCTCTAGATTTTCCTGCACTTGTTCTCTGCTCTCAGTACAGATCACAATGTTATCTGCAAACATCATAGTCCATGGAGATTTTTGTCTAACCTTGTCTGTCAGCCTGTCCATCACCATCGCAAACAAGAAGGGGCTCAAAGCTGACCCTTGATGCAGTCCCACCTCCACCTTGAACTCTTCGCTCACACTGACAGCACACCTCACGACTGTCTTACATCTCTCATACATGTCCTGCACCACTCTAACATGCTTCTCTGCCACTCCAGACTTCCTCATGCAATACCACAGTTCCTCTCTCGGCACCCTGTCATATGCTTTTATACAGAGCCACAAAGGCACAATGCAGCACCTTCTGAACTTCTCTGCTTTGAGGATGTTAATAGAGAAGTACAAACACTGCATCTGTGGTGCTCTTTCTTGGCATTAAACCAAACTGTTGTTCACAAATGCTGACCTCTGCCCTTAGTCTAGCTTCCACTACAGTATTCTTTCCCATAACTTCATCGTATGGCTCATCAACTTTATCCTTCTGTAGTTGCCACAACTCTGCACATCTCCCTTGTTCTTAAAAATGGGCACAAGCACACTTCTCCTCCATTCTTCCGGCATCCTCTCACTCTCTAAGACCTTATTGAATGTTCTTTTCAGAAAATCTATTGCTACCGCTCCTAGACACTTCCATACCTCCACCGGTATGTCATCAGGACCAACTGCCTTTCCACTCTTCATCCTCTTCAATGCCATCCTCACTTCACCCTTATTAATCTTTGCTACTTCCTGGTCGTCAACAGTCACATCTTCGACTCTTTTTCTCTCTCTCATTTTCCTCATTATCAGCTCTTTAAAGTACTCTTTCCATCTTCCCAGCACACTTCTGTCATCAGTCAATACATTTCCCTCTCTGTCCTTAATCACTCTAACTTGCTGCACGTCCTTCCCATCTCTATTTCTCTGCTGTGCCAACCTGTATAAATCATTTTCTCCCTCCTTACTCTCCAACCTAGCATACAAGTCATCATACGCCCTCTGATTGGCCTTTGACACTGCTACTTTCGCCTTATGCTGTGTCTCCCTGTACATCTGTTTACTCTCTTCGGTCCTCTCTATGTCCCATTTCTTCTTCGCTAACCTCTTCTTTTGTACACACTCCTGCACTTCCTCATTCCACCACCAAGTCTCCTTATCTACTGTCCTTCCAGAGGACATGCCAAGTACTGTCCTACCTGTCTCCCTGATCACATTAGCTGTAGTTGTCCAGTCATCTGGAAGCACTTCCTGACTACCTAAAACCTGTTTCAACTCCTTCTTGAAGACAACACAACACTCTTCCTTTTTCAGCTTCCACCACTTTGTCTTCTGCTCTGCCTTTGCCTTCTTCACCTTTCTTACCATCAGCATCATCCTGCACACCACCATCCTATTCTGTTTGGAAACACTATCACCCACTACTACTTTGCAGTCACTTCCTTCAAATTACATCGTCTACACAAGATATAGTCTACCTGTGTGCTCCTACCTCCGCTTTTATAGGTCAACCTATGCTCCTCTCTCTTCTGGAAGAAAGTATTCACCACAGCCATTTCCATCCTTTTTGCAAAATCGATCAACATCTGTCCTTCTTTGTTCCTGTCCTGGATAACAAACCTGCCCATCACTTCCTCATCCCCTCTGTTGCCTGCACCAACATGTCCATTGAAGTTTGCACCAATGACCACTCTTTCACCTCTGGGGGTACTCTGCATCACTTCATGTAACTCACTCCAGAATCTCTCCTTCTCTTCTCGCTCACATCCTGCCTGTGGGGCATAAGCACTAACAACATTGAACATCATACCTTCAATTTCTCACTTGAGACTCTTTTCACTTCTAGAACATTCCTGACCAACCCCTCTTTCAAGATGACTTCTACTCCATTTCTCTTCCCATCCACACCATGAAAAAACAGCTTAAACCCTGCTCCTAAGCTTCATAAAGCTGTAACTTATCTTATCTTATCTAACCTTGCTACCTTTCCACCTGGTCTCCTGAACACACAGTATGTCCACCTTCCTCCTCTGCATCATGTCAGCCAGCTCTCTACCTTTTCCTGTCATAGTTCCAACATTCAAAGTCCCTACTCTCAGTCCTAAACTCATGCTTTTCCTCTTCTCTCTCAGCCGACGGACACGCCTCCCGCCTCTCCTTCTTCGACCAACAGTACTCCAATTTCCACCAGCATCCTGTTGGTTAACGGCACTGATGGCGGTCGTTGTTAACCTGGGCCTCGACCGATCCGGTATGAAATTTGTCTTTACGGTTTGCATTTTGTATGCTGGCAAAAGTTTTACGCCGGATACCCTTCCTGTCTCAACCCTGTGCATTTATCCGGGCTTGGGACCGGCATGACGGCTGCATTCAGGAAATCATTATATATATATATATATATATACACATACACACACATATATATATATATATATATATATATATATATATATATATATATATATATATATATATATAGTTGTGTTCAGGATTCAGGATTTTTAATAGCCATTTGTGTTTTTAAATTATAGTGTGTTTAAAAAGTGAATAAAAGCTCAAAATCCTAATAGTTTCTATTTCCATACACACAAATTGGGAACACAATACATTCAATTCCAAATAAAAACATGAAGAAAAATATGTCAAATTTGTGTTACTGGTTACTTGTGTGAGCGCGCGGGTATTCCAGCCCAGGGTGATTGAACTGCATTCCACAGTTCTTCTGTATATCTTGGTTTTGCCTCAGAAACTGCATTTTTGATAACACCCGACAAGTTTTCTATTGGATTAAGGTCCAGGGATCCAGCTGCCGATCCATAATGTCAATCCTGTTAATTTGGAACCAAGATTTTGTCTGCTTACCGCTGTGTTTGGAGTTGTTGTCTTGTACCACGCATTTCAAGGGCGTTTCCTATTCAACATATGGCAGCCCGACCTTTTCGAGTATTCTGATGTATTTAAACTGATCCATGATCACTGGTATGTTATAAATAGGCCCAACACAGTAGTATGAGAAACATCCCTATATCATGAAGCCTGTGCCAGCATGTTTCAGTGTCTTCACACTGTACTGTCGCTTGAATTTAGTGTTTGGGGGTCATCTTGTGGGGCCACTAAAACAAAAAAGAACAACCTAATGTTCCACAGAAATCCACAAAGGCCACAAAATGTTGTATCATTTCACTTTAGGCCAGTCAATGTGCTCTTTGGCAAATTGTAACTTCTTCAGCATGTCTTTATTTCAACAGTGGGACTTTGTGGGGTTTCTTGCTGACGGTTTGGCTTCACATAGGCGTCTTCTCATTGTAACAGGAGTTACAGGTAACTTTACACCTTCTTTGATCTTCCTGGATCTGATTGTCAGCTGAGCCCATTCCAAAATGTGCTATCTTCCACATCTTTTATGTTTTGGTTCCATTTTAAACCATTTGCGATCATTTTATCTGAACAGCCCGTCATTTTCTGTACGTCTTTGTGTGTTTCCCCTCTCCAATCAACTTTTGAATCAACGTACGCTGTTCTTCTGAACAATGTCTGGACCCATTTCCCTCAGAATTTCAGAAAGAAATGACCTTGCTTCCTGAAATAAGGACAATAATTGGCAACCGTTTTTGAAAGAATGAATGCCGTCACTAATTGAGCTCCACACTGCTATTACTTTGAACATCAATTAGTGATTCAATTACACAGAATCAGCAGCACACATATCCTGGCTGTTGGGTCTGTTGGATTCTATTACTCTACTACACCTGCTAGTAAATTATTTGCCATGTAAAAATATAATTTCTACCAAAAACAGTGATTGATCAGGTTAGTGATGTCTGACTGATATTATTTTGAACACAAGTGTGTGTGTGTGTGTGTGTGTGTGTGTGTGTGTGTGTGTGTGTGTGTGTGAGAGAGAGAGATTAGGATGGTGGGGACAGGATACAAGTGCTATTAAGAATTTTAATAAAAACAGTAAAAGTAAAAAAAGCATGATACAAACTGAATAATACGGTCGAAGGAAGGCAAACAGTAACAGCTTATGTTCTACAGTGTACCTGGGCAAATAGCGTCCTTAAGTCCACTTCTTGACTACGAGGAACTACAAGGTGCGTGACTGTAAACCCGGACTTTGCAAAATCCGATTTAATGCCACAACTGTCTGTGGACTGGAGTCCATGGGAGCTAATTGGCTCAGCTCTCACAGTAGGGAGGGAGGGCATATGCTCACTTCTCTGTCACTCACAGAGAACGCCAGCCAATCATGGGTGTCTGTGAGCTCATTCGCACAGGGGAATAATGCTTTCAATCTGAGCGTGTTAGACTGCCTCCAAAATATGCATATAATCCAGTTCGAAAAGAGACAGGTGGTTAGCATGTCATGGAGTGGGGCATATGTGCACACTTTTGGCCTTCCCTGGTTGGCGGTGGCCGTGCGATAAGGAAGGACGGATGTGACTAAAATTAGGTAGAAAATCGGGGCGATCCAAAAAAAAAAGAAAAAAAAAAGAACTGTTTTCATAAAAGGTGGCATGGCTACATTGTGTCTTGCTCAAACCAAAAAGGTCCTGGGTTTGAGTCCCAAACAAGAATTGAGAGTATTTCTGTGTGAATTATATGTTCTTCCCCTGCCTGTGTGTGCTCTGATTTACTCTCACAGTCCAAAGAATAGGCTGTTTCAATCTGACTCTAGATCTGAGAGTTCAGTTCAGTTCATTTTCTGTAACCGCTTAATCCTAATTAGGGTCACGAGGAGGCTGGAGCCCATCCCAGTTGACTCCGGATGAGGGCAGAATACACCCTGGACAGCTCGCCAGGCCATCATAGGGCGGAAACATGCAGCTACTCTTGTCGAAAGTCAGCAATGGTTCTTTTACATGAACCTCACACCATAGACAGTGAGAGACATGGCCGGCCTTTGATAACCCAGTTAGCTGCACTGGGGGGACAGTGACAACCTTGTGGAGAGTGGGACTCGAACCCCCAACCTTAGGATCAGCGATCCAGTGCCCTATACCACTAGACCACCACTGCGCAGATCTGAGAGTGATTAATTAATTGACTGATTGAATTTATTTTTAAAACAATACTAAAAAATGGCAATCTGAAATACATGTACACAATACCCACACACACACACACACACACACACACACACACACACACACACACACACACACACACACACACGTAAATTAGCAGACAATGTATATTAAAATGCAGAATTAACAAAAAAATAAACGTAAACAAAAATAAAATCCCTTCTTTCCATCGTGCTCCTTTAGTGAATGGAGTGACTAGTGTGTGTCTGTGTGTGTGTGTGTGTGTGTGTGTGTGTGTGTGTGTGTGTGTGTGTGTGTGTGTGATTTGTGAAGCTCTTCTGGGTGTACCCTGTCTTCACTCAGTCTGTTCAGATAGGCTCCAGCCTCCCTGCGACCCTTAAAGGACTGAGCGATTCAGCAAATGAATGAACGTATAAATAAAAGAATAAATGTTTTCATAAACGGTGTAAATAAAATGAGATTATAATACATTTTATTGTTGAAATGATGAAAAGATTCTAACTTGAAGCACCTGCAAAAATTCAGTGAATATTTTTTTCACTTCTTGCCATCACCCTCTTACTATTTGACCATACGTCATCAGGAACCCTTTCTACAGCTACAGAATCACTGCTGATACATATCTGGGTCATTCAACACTGTTCATTTGTTTTATCCAACCAATTGATTTGAAATTATTAAAATATGAGAACTTTGTTGATGATATTCATTGTTCTGAAGCCAAAAATTGTTTGGAGTGGAAAAACTAATTAATCCAAAGTGCCAGGATCCTAATCTACTTCACTGCTTCCCCAATGAACCCAGGACATCATGAACCGGTTTTAGGACATTTGCTCACAAGACAAATGCTCACAACCTGAATGAAAAAACCAGACATTTGCTCACAACATAAAAAAATGTGTTCAAGTTTAACCCTAACCGTAACCCTAATTCCTAACCCCTAACCATAACCCTAACCCCAACCCTAAACTGTAACCCTAACCCTAATCCTAAACCCAAACTGTAACCCTAAGCCTAAACCCTAACTGTAAATCTAACCCTAAACCCTAACCTAACCCCTAAGCCTAACCCTAAACCTAATGTATAATGAGTTAATTTAGCTTTATGTATTTATAAGAATAAATAATTTTTATAACACATTGTGATCTTTTTGTATTATACATTTATTAGAACAAAGAAAAAAGATGTTGTGCGCAAATGTCTGTTTTTTTTATTAAAGTTGTGAACATTTGTCCTGTGAGCAAATGTCCGTGCACCGGTGAACCATATGCTAGCTTTTTGTGCTTGTAAAAAAAAAAAAAAAAGAAAAGAAAAGAAAAGAGAAAAAAAAAAGTCAAGACCAGGGCATGTTGAGAGCAGTGTAAGATAATAATCAAGGGTCTTCTGGAGAGGCTCAAAAACAAAACAGCATTCCTCTTGGCTGCAGCCTGGACATTTTCTTTTTCACTGCAATTGTCTCCAGTCTGGGCCAACCTTTATGTGAGTCACATTAAGCAGATAGAAGAACCACCCAAGCAGCAACGACTGACCAAACTACCTCTAACCCAGATATGACTGTAAAACATCAAGGGGCAGAGAGGGACAAAAAGACGAGGGACAAAAAAAAAAAAAAAACATGGAAAGCAGGGTATGGCAACACTCACCTGTTGAACTCATAGATGTCCTCTATGTTGCAGAACAGCGTGCTGACTTCCTCAGGTTTAAGAGGCAGGTCTCCACAGTCAATGATGCACCCCAGATAGTCCTGCGAGAACCAACACAGTAAGAAAAACACTAAAACCTTGAGACATTAGTTCATCCGTAGATAAAGTGTTTCCAGCACTCTGGCAATCGTTTATCAAATACTCATGAGCTATGAGATTTTATTTGCCTATAATTACCTATAATTCACTTCCATTTATCTTATTTCCATTATAAGCAATTAGACGCTAATCAGTTGCACATGCACACAGTATGGTATCGACACAAACTAATCCTTCCACAGCAGGAAGTCCCTCTCACCTCTGAACAATCGAACACTAATCATTGTTCGAGATTCATTTTCATGAAGGCTTTTTAATGACAACGAAAAGCTGACACTGAGCCATAAAGCCCTACGATGTAAATGCATCAAGAAAGTGAAAACTGCAGTTACTCGGATGGTAAAGGACGCTCCCTGTTACGAGGATTTATCTTTATTTATCTTATCTTTCTGCACTCTTGTGCTCTTTTCCCAGAAAATAAAGTCGAACTGATCTCATGAGAAAATGAGTCTTCTCTGTAATCACCGACACACAGATGGATCTGAGCACATCAGGAGAGCAGGAGTTTTCCAAACCTATTAGGCCTCACTATAAACTGAGCTGATCGGCTAACAGGGTTTGAATTAACCAAACATAGACAATTTTATTAAGTCAAGCGCTCCAAAGAGCAGACTGAGAGCATAAATAAAAGAAAGCATGCACAAGTGTAAGAATTTCCTTTGGCCTTTCCAAATGCCACTAGAGCGCACAATGATATGAAGGCCGATTCAATAATCAAGCAATCAGGTGCGAGCCAAATGACTTTGTTCAAACTATGTTGACCTTGGAGGGTGGCACGGTGGTCCAGCGTACAGAGCTGCCATCTCACATTACAAGGCACACAGTGTGAACAGGATGACTGCAGGATTCGACCGGCATGCAATGTTTTGTATGTCATTTCCATGAAAATGTCTTTCTCTGATTTCATCCCATCTCACAAAAACATGTGAGCAAATGAGCTAAACTGCTCGGAGGTAGCAATGCGCGTGTCTGTTCATGATGATCTGTGATTGACTGTCATCCCATACAGGATGTGCCTCTTATACCCACGCAGGCTCCAGAGTCACCAGTGACCATCAGCAGTATAAAGCAGTTACTGATGGTTTCTGAAGAGAAATATGAAAAATAGTTCTCAGATCTTTTCCATTCAGTAGACTCTTGTGCGATGAGCTAATACTAATAGGGTTATGGAAGAGATTTTAATCATACGTTAGTTTCCCAATCCCGGTCCTGAGACCTCTGTGGACTGTTTTAGTTTTCTCTGCTCTAACACACAATTTTACGCTCATCAGGAGAGCTGATGAGTTGAGTTAGATGGTTTGGGAGCACAGAACACACAAAAATGTGCAGTGCAAGGAGAACTGTTTAATTACAATCCTGATGTGATTCATTTATTTTATCAACTTGATGTGGAAAACACATGTTGCAATCAAATCAGTGTCATTTTTTTTATAAATAGCAATGTTTTACAATATCACTTTCAGTTAAATTATATCTTTAAGGGTACATTATTTGTCTGCTTCCAGGCGACCCAACGCTTATGTTGTGCTAGTCAGGCATATCCGTCAGTACATTATTTGTGTTCACATGTGTAGCTTCATTAACTGCCCTGCTTTTTAGTGCAAACAAGTAGGCAAAGTGAAAAAAATTGGAAGGTGCTATTAATTCAAGATGCAATCTGCCATGAGAACAGTCAGTGTAGTGAAAACAGCCTAAACAAACACATAAAATTGCCCCAGACGAGACTGCTGTAATAGCCCTAAAAAACAAAAATATTATGAGGCATGCGAGGCATGACAGTGGAAGAGAGTGCTTTGGACCCCCACCTCACTCTGTCCCTACAACTCTGTTGCATTCCTGCCATAAAAACTAGAAGCGCTTTCTAGCCCAGTATTTGTTTCCAGAGCCGCCAACATGTCGGGAAGGCAAACAGGACATAGTAGGTCAAAATAAAGAGGTAAATGAGGAGCCTGACACATTCATCGCCTCTTAAAGGCACTGCTAGTATGGGACACTGTTTTTATACTGAAAATGAGTACATCAGAGGGACAGCACATGTAAGAGGTTTTGGAGACAAAGTCAGAGCGGCTAGATTGAGATGGTTTGGACATGTACATAGGAGGGATAGCGAGTATATTGGTAGTAGGATACTGAGGTTGGAATTACCAGGCAGAAGGCCTAGAGGAAGACCAAAGAAGAAGACTTATGGATGTGGTGAAGGAGGACATGAAGGTAGTTGGAGTAAGAGCAGAAGATGCGGAGGATAGGGTGAGATGGAGGCAGATGATTCGCTGTGGCGACGCCTGAAAGGAAAAGCCGAAAGGAAAAGAAGAAGAAGTTAGAGTCTGACACAGGCCATAGAAAAACTGTCCAGATGCTGTGCTGGTTAAGAGCTGGGGTGGGGTGGGGGGTAGGAAGGTGGAGCTTGACCTGGAGTTAATGAATGAGGGATATGACAGTGAGACTGGGAAGAGTGGAAAACAGGAGATAGAGAGAAACCCGAGTATCAGATTAGAAGAGTAAACCACAGAGTGATGGAATGGAGAACAAAGGAAAGAGAGGGATGTTATCATAAAAAGACAGACAAAGGAATGAGAGTGAGAACAGAATAGAAACAGGCTATACTCAGAGAGTTACGGGAGTTGCACATATTCTCCTTTGTCTGAGAAAGTAGGTCATAGATTGTAGAGGTCTGTCCCGCTCAAGTGAGTGGGCCCCTCCGCTTGTGCTCCAGAAAGGGGGTTACCGCCAAGACCCCCATCCCCCTTGTTTCCTGTCCTAGAAAAAGGAAAATTGGGCTTCACTCAGTTCCCAAAAGATCTCAGAAATCCAACATACACAATCATTCAGATAAATACTACAGGACTCACAAACAAATCCATCTACACATGATGCATAGTACCCATCTGTGGGTCGGAAAAAGCTCTTCCAAACAAGTAAGACATTCTATTTTATATTACTTTCAATTAAAACCAGACAAGTCTTCGTAATAGAGGCTCAGCCAGAGTTTGGGACATGATATGTGTAAACCCCAGAGTAAGCACTCTGACATCATCCAACAATCACACCCCATTCTGAGGTTGCAGACTGATAAAATAGCAGTACTCCTTCACTAGAAAACTCTTTCAGCCATAATTTATGGCCATCTTCACTGAGCAGGCCACACTTGAGTATCTTCTCTTTTTATCGCTTCTTTGTAAAGAGGCTGACTTCAATAGCATCGTCACTGATAAGGTTCAATGATAGATTCAGCAAACTACAGCAGCCAGCACGAGACACTAATCGCTTCTCACTGTGTGTTTGAAACAAACACCAACACAAGAATACATTAAGGAGTTACAGCTAAAACACTAAAAATTCTTTTGATTTGTGTCTCTCCAAGTGCAGCTTTTTTTAGGAAGTAAAAACCCTTCGGGAACACTTTTTCCACTACAAATGACAGTAGTAGGTGAGCTCTGCTGCACTAAAATGACACCTGGTAAAGGCATACGTATGATTTCAAAATTCAGACCGTTCACCATTCCTCGGTCTAAATGCGTCAATCGTTCACTACAAGATCCACACACATATCAAAATACACCCATATTAAGTGAATATTTCATAAGGAATAGCTCCAAAGCTCTGAGAGAAGGGTTTTTCTGGACATCCTGGTTTGTCTCCCAGCCCACTTGAGCATGGAGCTTTCAAGCCACCAATCAGAGCTCAGTCAGCACAGAAAGCAGAAAGTCCATAAACAGAGAAAATCATACAGGTCGTCCAGAGCATTCACTCAAAATCAGCGTTTAAGCGGAAGGTAGAGAAGCCTGTAGACCTCAACTTTTTTTAGATTATGAATCATACCTTGGTGCTCCACTGGCTAAAGATCAAGGTCTGAAAATGTGAAAATATTTGCAGTTTAAGAAGCTCAAAAACAAAATAAAACCTCATAATACCTGGTAAAACCTTTGCATTTCTGGAGCGGAGCTTTAAAAGCACCGACCAATAAGGGCAAATTCATCAAACCTGAAACATAACTTGCTAGTGCTAAAATACTTTCTTTAACAACTTCCTATAATTTTACACCCCAAGGCGAACATTGAAGACGACTGGAGGTAAGAATAACGTGTATCTCAAGAAAACTTTGTAAACAATAGCAGCTGTACAAATATGATGGTATATCCAACCTCCCAGAAAGTGCACCATAAAATTCTCTTTAAATTAATTAAATGACATGAAAAATTGATGTGAGCAACATAGTGCTGCAGTGGTTAGCACATCCGCCTCACAGCAAGAAGGCCTGGCTTCAGTTCCTCAGGATCAGGGAGTTCATAATGTTCAATAAAAGTTCTCCCAGTGCTTGCGTGGGCTTCCTCTTAGTACTCGTGTTTTCTCCCACAGTCCAAAAACATGCACAGTACGCTAACTGGCTGTTACAAATCATCCCAGGTGAGAGTATGATTGTGAATGGTTGTGTGTGATGGCCCTGCAATGTCCTGTTGTACATGTCTATATTGCATCTGATGATTGTTTCGTATTATTTATTTATTTTTGCAAATGTATGCAACTGTGGTTCCAAATAAACATAGTATGCATATAACAGCCATCTTGCTCACCTTTACTTGCATTTGAAATCAAGTATTACTCCGCTCCAAGGGTAATACATAATAGTTTTGGTTTTTCATGGTGCATGTTTGTTATATTTCAGCACTCTTGATATTAGCCTGATGACCTTCTCCAAGGTTAGTGGTTTGACTGCATGCACTACTACTCACCACTAACTGATGGTGTTTGTACGTGTGCATGTGTGCGCATGTGTGTGTGTGTGTGTGTGTGTGTGTGTGTGTGTGTGTGTGTGTGTGCGCACATGTGTCTGAGCTATGAACAACAATCTTCTCATTGTCCTTGGACGGCTGACCCCAGTGAGAAAGATTGCAAATGCGCCTTTGAAGCAGCATATTAAATTTACTGTTGCTTTCATCCACTGCCATAACCTCGACTGCTCCACCTGAAAGTGTGATGAATAGTGCTTTGGCATCTTGTGGTGATCACAAGGAAATGGCTGCTGGCACATTGAAAAGTCCAGCTTTTTTTATTCTATCACTTACAGAACCAGTTCATATTACGGCTGAAGAAAATATGATAGCATTAATGTAAAGAAAAAAAGCCTTTGTATTCGTATGGCTTTCTAGAATTGAGTCGAAGTGCCTCTGGTATGTACAGCTTAGTAAAAGAAAAAAGTCTACTGAAGATATACAGCTCCACAGAGAGTGTCTGATTTCCTCTGAAGGATGACATATGCCTCATATTAATGTTGCACTTAGGTGAGGGGTGTATGCGATAACAGTATGAATGAGAAGCCGTACCTCAACTATGCTCTTTAGATCCCTCACATAGGCCTGCTCTGTCTCGACAATCTCCAGCAACACCCGCTGCAAGCGGGAAAGTTTCGGCAGAGTTGTGGAAGAGGAGGTTGCTGAGCCAGACAATGGCGTGAGGTCCAGACTGATGTCAGAGCCATTGCGCTGGGGTAGTGATTGGTACGTTGGGACTGCTCCAGAGGGCAGTGAAGATGAGGACGATGATGAGTGGCCATCTTGCAGTGATGCAGATGACGTGGAGGAACTGAGACTTGCTCCACGGTCGCTGTCAGAGCAAACAGTGTTGACGGAGGTACAGCTCCCACGTGAGGTGCCACCGGAGGAGGCCATCCGACTCACGATCCCACTCAGAGAGGAGACAGAGGAAGGCCGCTTAGCACCTAAAGAGTTAAAGAGATTCCCATAAGACACAGAATATGAGGTGCAAACAGATAGTGAAAGAAACAGTCAGATTGCTATCTGCTCATACTTTCTCTTTTGCCTTGGTTCTTGAAAAGTGCTTACCATTAAAGGGTAAATAAAAAAAAAATAGAAAAAGTGACTGAGCATTACAACAAAGTGTTAATGTGTCAATCAGAAAAGAAATAAGAAACTGCCACCACACCACACACAGTGGGGAAACAGGAAACAGAAATCACAACTTCCTGTCCTCAATTTCTTGGATAACCAAACATTCAAACATGTGATTTATTCAAACAGAATGTGTCTACTGTTAGCCAGCAAAACAAAGATACCACAGAATGTTCTAACTGAAAACACTTTAACTTTTACTAATGTTCACAAAACAGTCTGGATTTCATAGAGAGCAAAAACAGGCCACTGCAAAACAAAAGCTAGGCATTGTTCAGAAAGAAAATGTACGTACAGGCCTCTACGATGGTCGCCCATTGACACAACAGAGTTCAACTAAGATGCACAGTCCACTCTTTCCTGAGACCCAACAGCCAAGAGTTAGAAACCAAGCTGGCTCACTGGCCAAGTCTGTCTACCAGCCATCGAACTAATCGCTGCAGGCATTCGCTAAGACTTCCATGGTGCCAAATTTTCAAAGCACTTTGGCAAGATCAACTGTCTGAATATGATTTAGGCTTCATCAACAACAAAAAAAAACAAAAACCTGCAAGTAAGTGTTTTATCTTTTGTTGGCTGTTTTCCAAAGTCAATAGCAGTATGGAAGCAGTCTTCTTAAATATACGAATGCGAAAAGGGAAGAAAAGACAAATAAGCGAGTAATGCCGACGATAACTGAGCATAGATTATTGCTCGCCAAAAATGGTCATTTCGTCAGCTGGTCAATTCAAGGTCAGATCAGTACACTGGTAGGCAATTCCAAGTTTTTTTTTTTTTTTTACTGACTGAAACACCAATGTGGGGCCAAACGATTTCAAAGCTTAGCATAAATTATATTTGACAAGTGCACAATGTGTGATAATATAAAGCGGATGCATCCTCTGGAACAGAGACAAACACAAACTAAATCAATATTTAGTCTTGCAGGGAAAGATTTTGATGTGGCTACTTTGGAATTCATCTTAGCAACAAGACAGAAAAAAGACAGAGCAAATAAAAGAGAGGAAGTGTGTGTGTGTGTGTGTGTGTGTGTGTGTGTGTGTTTGTGTGTGTGTGTGTGCAAGAGAGAGAGACAGAGAGAGAGAGAGAGAGAGAGAGAGAGAGAGAGAGAGAGAGAGAGAGATTGAGATATTGAGAGAGAGAGAGATTGAGATATTGAGAGAGAGAGAGAGAGAGATTGAGATAGTGAGAGAGAGAGAGGAAGGAATAAAATGTCACAAATAAATAAAAGAGAGGAAGTGTGTGTGTGTGTGTGTGTGTGTGTGTGTGTGTGTGTGTGTGCGCGATGGAGAGAGAGAGAGTGAGAGTGAGAGAGTGAGAGAGAGAGAGAGAGAGAGAAAGGAAGTAATAAAATGTTACAAAATGAATAAAATAGAGGAAGTGTGTGTGTGAGTGTGTGTGTGCAATGGAGAGAGAGAGAGAGAGAGAGAGAGAGAGAGAGAGAAAGAGAGAAAGAAAGGAATAAAATGTTACAAAATGAGTAAAAGAGAGGAAGTGTGTGTGTGTGTGTGTGTGTGTGTGTGTGTGTGTGTGTGTGTGTGTAATGGAGAGAGAGAGAGGGTGAGAGTGAGAGAGAGAGAGAGAGAGAGAGATAGTGAGAGATTGAGAGAGAGAGACAGAGAGCGAGAGAGAGAGAGAGAGAAAGGAATAAAATGTTACAAAAAGAAATTGCTCTATAATGAAGGAAATCGGATGCCGGCAGCAATGGCACAATTTTGCTGTAAAATACTCTCTAACTCTATAATCTTTAATTGGGCAGCATCCAAGCGCTATGGTTCTATAAATATTATTTTCCGTAGTTTAATTCGGAATACTGTACTATAACAAGGAAATATATAAGAGATTATAATTCATGGTGCCCATGTGACCTGCTATTTTATATCTTAAAGTTACTTTTACTGCGGTCACAGATCGACTGTTCAGACAATGCTAACCAAACATAAAACCATTTTTCTTGCATGACTGTAATTTATAAAAAAGTCTCTCACAATTACTCCAGTCATCTCAAATCGAACCACTTCAGTTATGGTCAGTAAAACACATATTTGGCCGGGATTCACCGATATACAGCTTTTACAGAGAACTCAAATTCAAACAGAAGAGCCTACCTGCTACTTGCTGTGCACAGCCACAGATTATATACAGAGAACGTAATGATGAGCATCACCTTCGAGTAGCTCGTTACAGTGACAGTAAACATTAAAAACTTTTTTAAACCGCTATGTAAACCTCAGATTGTACAATATTAATCCAGGGAGCAGTAGGAACGTTTTCGATGACAAATTGATGAGATTTCTTTTCCGATAGGGACAAACCAGCTCTCTTGTCAGTTAGTAACTTATAGCCGAACAGCCCATGCCCAGGAAAAACAGTCGTACACAGATTGCTGACAGCAAAGAGACGTATGTGTCACATCCACACCCATTTCTTCCTGTCTAACAGATTGTTGCCTTGCAGACTCATAACATGACATTATATGCAAGTTGCATTTCCCTAAATGCGAATGAAAGTGCACAATACTTGCTTATGAGTGAAGTGAAACGTCACATTAACATACTTAATGCACACCCATTTACTACTTAAAGTTTAAAGGCAAGTCATATTGGCATTTTTTCCGACGATCCTACACCTGAAGCCGCCGTCTGTTGAGGATGTGCACTGACATGTTAGTTATTTATTGAATTTTGTCATTTGTGCAAAAGTAATACATTTATAAGGCTCAGAGACTGGATTCATTTCAGAGTGAGCACTTATATTGTTTTTCTGACATGCTCGGTGCACTTCCTTTGTTCAAAATTTGCAAAGATGTAGAAATGTGGTACCCTGCACCTGCCTATGAGGATGTGGTCAAAACCTGAGATTGTGCTCTTTACCCTAAATGTGTTCGATGCACATCACCAGTTAGTCATACTAACAGCAACCCGAAAAGCTGAAATGTCCCTAATATTTGTTCAGCATTATTCTGAAATGATTCAAAGCCTGCATTGGTAACAAAAAGAAAAAATACAGTATAAAAATAAAATAATGGAGATAAAATAATTTAATCATGGTACTGGGAATTCCAAACATTAAAGGCTTTGTTGCTCCAATGATGTTACCATGCATATTTAAATTAAATGTTTTTTGGGGGGATTTTTCCATTCATCACACATGAATTAATCACAAATGAACTCTGGGGCAGTGGTGGCCTGGTGGTATAAGGCACTGAATCACTGATCCTATGGTTGGGGGTTCGAGTCCCACTCTCCACAAGGTTGCCACACCCCCCCCCCCACACACACCCCACCCCAGTGTAGCTAACTGGGTTATCAAAGGCCGGCCATGTTTCTCACTGTCTATGGTGAGAGGTTCATGTAAAAGAACCATTTCTGACTTTCGTAAAGAGGAGCTGCAAAGCCGTCAGCATGTTTCTGTCTCTTGCTAAAGGGTTGTGTCAGGAAGGGCATCCGACGTAAAAACCTATGACAAATCAAACATGCGATTTACAGTCATCTCTTGAATATTGCAGATAATGTAGACCAGACCTGGCCGTGATATTCGAAAAACCGCGAAGTAGGAACGCCCCCCCCCCCTCCCATTTCTACCATGTTGTCTCATTTCTATATGTTTTCGCGTCTATACAATATCAAGAAGTGTATATTAAACGTTACACAGTTATATGCATATGTAAATACTGTAATGTATTAATATTTAAATAGAATTTATATATAAATACTTTAAGTACTGTACTCACCTCTATAGCTCTTCTCCACGGTGCAGGACGTTTGCAAACACTATGAGATCACAAAATCACAAAAAAATCCCGCGGGAATGTGCGAGGCAACAGCGTCACGCGTCTAAGCCAATCAGCTTGCGAGATTGAGTTGAGTGGGCGGGAGGCAACAGCGTCATGCGTCTAAGCCAATCAGCTTGCGAGATTGAGTTGAGTGGGCGGGAGGCAATAGCGTCACGCGTCTAAGCCAATCAGCTTGCGAGATTGAGTTGAGTGGGCGGTCCCTGCCTGAACTGGGGAGGAGGGACACGTCAGTCTGTTGTTCGGAAACAATAGACGCAGCCTGCCTTGGGTCCCTGCCTTCTGCTTGCTTACATGTGAGTTTCAGCACGAATTTAGAATTTTTTATGAATATTTTATTTTATTTTATTTTTTTATTAAAATACCACGATGTACCAAGACCGCGATGCTCAAATCGCGAAGTGGCAAGGGATTACTGTATTTGCTGTGGCGAAACCTGATAAAGGGAAAAAGCTGAAAGGAAATCTCTCAATCTAATCACAATTGGCGTGCATCTATACATGAACTATGGTTTTCACATCATGTAGCTACTGACCTTGGTTACTCGGTTTTTTCTGGCTGTCCCGGCCCGCCCCCTCAGGCATGGTGTGAATATGGCACAGGAAGAATTAACCTGCAAAAGACGAGTTATTGTAAAATTAGACAAAAGTGTCCTCATGTATCAATCTACTGTAGAATTCTGTGCAGCTCTGAGTGAAGACATCACTGTATGACAGGTGTCAAGTGCGACTCATGATTTATATCACAAAAATATGAATGATTCGGCGTGATAAACATGTTGGCTGAAAACCATCATAACAGCATCGTCATAACACAGCTTTAAATATTCTCTGTCTCGAGGCCGCACCCTAGAAATTATGACAGAGAGGTGTAATACGGCCACCTTCGCCTTCAAAAAAGATCTAATGTCCCAAGCTGAACTGAACAGATTGTGTGAAATTGGCAGTTTGAAAAGTAGGATCATAGAAAGTTAGAGATACGCAAAGAAATGAGTCAACACAATTACTGTACACATTCGAACTTCAATTTACATTTGAATAGTTAATCTACACATACATGATATGTACAGATTATATACCTATATACTAACAGTAATACTCCAATCACTCATTCACTCATTTGCCAAACTGCCTCCTACTAGAGTCGCAGGGAGGCTGTAGCCTATTCCAGCCAACATTAAAGCAGGGTACACCCTGGACAACTCGTCAGACCACTCATACTCACATGAACACCAATTCTGAACATTCAATTAGCGTACTGTGCTTGTCTTTGGACTGTGGGAGGAAACCGGAGTACCTGGAGAAAACCAACAGAGTCCACACAAAACCACCCAAGCCTAGAACTCGACCCGATGACCTTCTTGCTGTGAGCTAAACATGCTAAACTCTGCAGCACTGTGCAAGCGCATCTACACCAATCAGCAATCGCATTAACACCACCTGACTGGTCTGCAGCTACATAGGAAGCCCCGTTTGCAGAAGGTTACAACACGTTGTGTGTTCATGTGACACTTCTTTTTCCATTGCAGGCATTAACAGTTTGAGGAGTTCGTGTTACAGTAGCTTTTTTGGGAGATCAGGACAGATGCAGCCTTCATTCCCCATTCACTTCAATGAGCACTGAGCTCACCAAGACACTCTTGCCTAGCCTAGCTGCAAACCACTCAGGTGTTGTTACGCTTATTGCTCAACTTTGTATAATACGGAAGCTTATATCCAAAATCTTAATATGTAGGTGAAGGAAAATATGATTAGATCACCACTAAAAATCCAGCTGTATAAAGCCAGGCAAATGTGACTTGCGAGAGCCAGAGAGAGAGCGTATCTCAGCCCTCTTTGCTGGCACGCCATGACTCAGGACACCTTGGCAGATAAAAGTGATATAATGGCCACTCATCACTCTCCATAAAAAAAATCCCTGCGATTCAGCAAAAACGCTCTCACGTCTTACAGAGCCATAGGGGACGCCTTATAGAGCCAGATGTGCAATTGCTGAGATTTGATGACTGACCGGGCCCTTTTTTATTTGGGGAAATAAATAAATATTTATCATACATTATATCTCATTTGTGAAAAGTCCTATAGTAAATCAGTTATCCTACTCATTATTTTGAATTGTTTTTAGTTTAGCTGTTTGTAATTAAGTCAGCAGACTTTTGAAATTAAAGCAAAATTAGGTCTAATCCTATACCTTCACTTCTTCCTTAACATCCAGGGGATGTCGTTGGGGTGCCTTCATGGCGAGACTTGGGCTGATTTTGACCTGGTGGCACCCATCCCTCTCCAGGTCATTAACTACCTACGGGCAATTTAGAACGGCCAATTAATCTACTGTGCATGTCTTTGGATTGTGGGAGGAAACCACAGCACCCGGAGGAAACCCACGGGGAGAATATGCAAACTCCACACAGAAACGCCCAGGCCGGGAATCGAACCCAGGCCTTCTTGTTGTGAGGCAGACGTCCTAACCACTACGCCACCGTGCCGCCAGTCCTATACCTAAAATCTGTAAACCCCATTACAGGTGTACCTCACCTTACGAAATGAATCCGTTCCAGAGCCTTTTTCTCAACCTGCATTTTTCGTAAACTGAACCGCATTTTACATGTAAAATGTGTGATTCATTCCAAGGCCCCAATACTACCCCTTAAACCCTTTAAAGATTATAAAAGTATACCTTTTAAAACCTCCTTCTGCTTCAATATCGTATCGATGGTAGACGGGTTTGGCCATATTCCTTTGCGATATCACTCAACCGCATGCCACGAGAACGTTTCTTCTTCTCACTCGTACCAGAAATCACACGCACGTGTGTGTGTGTGTGTGTGTGTGTGTGTGTGTGTGTGTGTGTGTGCGCGCACGCGTGTGTGTGCACGTGCGTACGCGTGTGTGTGCACGTGCGTGTGTTGACCATGTCTTTTTAGCAGAGTTATAATCTTACAAATGTTTATGGAAGGTTAAAAGCCTGAGTCAAGAAATGAAGCATAAAACAACAGTATATCTGTCCTTTACACAAAAAGCATTATGGGAGATGCAGCTCCATAATAGCCAATGGGAGAGAGCTGCGTCATCCCTCCTAGCCAATGGGAGGCCAGCGGGGCGGGATGTTGGGAGATTGCCAATGGGAGGGAGGTGTGTCATCCCTCCTAGCCAATGGGAGGCCAGCGGGGCGGGATGTTGGGAGATAGGCAATGGGAGGTAGCTGCGCCATCCCTCCTAGCCAATGGGAGGCCAGCAGGGCAGGATGTTTGAACGTCATTGATGGGGGAACAGCTCATGCATTGTTTGAATGGCGTGTTTGAATGTTTGAATGGCGCGTTTAAATGTTTGAATAAGGAGAACTTGTTTCGTAGACAAAGACAAAAAACTTTGGAAAATGTTTTTCGTAACCTGGATTTTTCGTTTGCTGGGACAATCGTAAGGTGAGGTACCACATAGTAAAAAAAATGGTTTGTTTACAAACTGTAATATTCTGCCATGTGTATTTCATTCTACGTTACTGACATATTTTACCCGATTTGTATGCTTTCAGAAAACATTCTAAGTAAGGAAATATTCCCCCAGGTCATTCAACGAAAGACTTCTGAGCACTGAAACTGTCAACGCCCCAGTGTGCTGCACGTCAGGAACATGAAAGTTTCAAAGTGGTAAGAGCTGACAGCCATTTCTTACCACAAAAGCTAACAGAAATATCAGGCTGTCGTTTACAACTGCACTTTGTTCCAGTGTGTTTTGTAATCCAACTTGATGGACTCAACAGCGCTGATACACAGGCCAGAGAAATAAACATAGTCGTTTTTAATGATTAGCTTCGAACATGGTTTTCTTTCCGCAATACTTCCTTCTTTTTGTATAAACTGAGAAAAGTGAAAGGCATACCCACCCTCTTTATCAGTGGTGCAGTGCTTTCCGTTTCTTTCACTCTAAGAGGAAAGCTTTGGACACATAAAAAAAAAAAAACCATCACTGGGAAAAATAACTGCATTCTGAGCCAAAGCAATTAAAGAGTTGAAATCCAATCGATGTTGTAGGGAAGCGGGGTGGGAGAGACTTGCAGAGGCCTTCTTTGCCTTTCTGAAGCTCTATCACCCTCAGATGAGAAAAAAGACAGACATATGTAATGGTTGGCACGAACACAAGAATTTGCTCTCTATTGCTCAGGCAATGTGTTGAGCATTTTCCTATAAGTTCAACAGGAACTGGTGTAACAGGGAAAGGAAATTAGACGGCTGACAAGACGCTGTCTACGAAGAACTGATGGTTGATTATGCTGTTGGTATATACTGTAGACTGAAGTGACACCCATCCTTGGCCTTTACTCCCATCTTGCCCTTTGTTACAGGACACCACCAGCAGGGGGTCGTACTTCTCAATATGACCGAAAGAGAGCCTTCTTGCAGATCTCCATAATTCAAAACAGGGTTAGAAGTTCGCCTTTCCTGCTGGCTTTTTGCTTTATAACCAAATAGTTAAAACTTTTCCTCAGCTTTGAATTATGTGTGTCAATAAAGAGGTGTGTATAATCCCACAGTCCGTATACCCGTGAGAGTAAGTGTTAGTGATTGTTAAACAACTCCTGCTATTGAGGCCCTGCTGTTTGCCTTCATACGTTTGCTGTTTAGATCTTTTGCAAACATTGCGATTTCCAAATAACTCTGGCATGATGCCCTGTGTCCTTTCGCGTGTGTTTCAGCACATTGCCCTAGGTCTTTTCATTTCCAGTGTTGCCTAATTAAAAGGCATCTCACTTCCTGTAACTACAAGCATGAAGGGCTCAGAGTGCTCAGAGGATCTGCGGTTAGACACCCGTGTGTTATTTTTTTTATTTTTTTTATTTTTTTAAATTCCTTAAACAGAATTGCAACAAGAAGTAACTTTTTTGTTTTTTACCCTTTTACCATTGCAAAGGTTCTTATAGAGTGTAAGTACCTCCTCTGGGGGCTGGGGGTATTTCAAGGCCAAGTGGAAATGGGCCAACATCTGCTTAACTGACCCAGATGTTCAAGTGATGCTTATAAGATATTCTGTGCCTCCTAATGTAGAGCTACATCCTACATGTCAAAGTGCATGTTCAGAATGGTCGGACATGCTCCTCAGGCAAGATACTGTCATGATAAAAAAATGCATGATTTTTTACACCCTATAATTTCACAAATAACAGTCGATCACTCATGGCATGCTCTCAGGTGCATCTGCATGCTCTCTCAGCCCTGCTCCTGACATTAACACATGTCCTGCTGACATATGCGAGCAGGGCTGGACAGCTGTGTATATCGTGTGTGTATCTGTGGAAGGGAAAGCTAGATTTTTTTTCTTTTTTAAGTGATTATGGAGGCAACTAAAGAAGTCCAGGTTTTAAAATTCTATGTGTGTGCGTATGTGTGTGTGTGTGTGTGTGTGTGTGTGTGTTGGGGTCTGGGTGGAAGAGTTGTATAACTTAGAAATGACTAAGTGCATGCATTACAACCTAATATGGTGTGTCCCAGCTGTCTCTTAGAAGAACCATGTGTAGACATGTCATATGTCATGAGTAGGCAGTATGTCTCGCCTATATAGCATATTTACAATCACATGATAGTGATGTCATTACAGGGTAATGTGAACGGTTCAAATGAATTCCACCGTAGCTTATGTTTTGAAAGAATAAAAGAGGAGGGGAAAACAAGACGACATGAAGCTATTGCTTATGTTCGTCGCTAACACCAATTTAGTTTTAAACTTTATACTGTTTTAAACTGAAACACAAAACTTTGTGAGTGCAACTGTACTGTATGTATCACACAAACTAATCTCGCAAGCTAGGTCTCCAGCATTTGCTAGAGGATCTGGTATGTTTTGTTAATAAATGCAGCCAAGTACAGAAAGAGCCAGCATGACTGACATGGCAGACAACCAGCTACAGACCTTTTCCCAGAGCCCTTCGCAAGATATTTCCGTTTATACAGTTTTAACTGTTTCAAACAACATTCTTTAATAACTTTTTCAAACAGAATACTGTGAGCTTTTTTTTTTTCACTCCAGTGACTAAATCATGAAGTCTAACAAAGGGCACTCCAAAAGTGGGACTGCCCACAGCAGTCATGTGTAGGGTTGTTCCTTGTTCTTATCTCGCTCGTTTGCCGAACCACTTATTCGTACTAGGGTTTAGGGGAGGCCGGCTATCTCAGCAAGCGCTGGGCGAAGGCGGGGTACAACCTGCGCAGCTCGCCAGACTATCACGGTGCCAGCACACAGCTATTCACATTCATTCCTAGGGGTCTCTGGAACAGCCCGTTAGCCTAATGTGCATATCTTCGGACTGTCGGAATAAACCGAAGCGCCTGGAGGTAAGTCATGCAAGCACAAAGAGAACATGAAAACGGCCATACAGAAACACCTTCACCAAGCCCAGAACTCAAACCCAAGGCCTGTTTATTGTGAGGCTGACATACTTACCACTCCAGCATTGTGCTGAGCATTGTTCCTAATGATGTGATGAAAATAAATAACTATAAACAGCCCTCCAAAAACAGGTCCCTTATAAGGAAAAAAGGATTTACGCTTTTCTCCTGAGATCCTCTGCCCTGTTTTTACTGAGTTCAACAATGGCCATTGCAAAAAAAAAAAAAAAAAAAAAAAAGTTTACTATTTATACCGCTTATCGACCGCAGGTGGGTTTGAGTATTCCCGGGTTACACTGAGCAAGCGGTAGGGTACACCATGGACTGGTCACCAATCCACCACAGGGCTAATGCATAGGTCTATGATATGTAAGCCCAGTGGCTGGATTACCGTGACCACTCTGTGAGCATTCCAGCAAATTTTTGAGGAAATATGCACTTGCCTGAGAGACATCAGCATATCAGAAGATATGTCCACCAGCAAAACAATGCCTACAGGACTTTACATGACATACATAACGTCTGCTAAGCCGTGTACACCACACAGTGGCATTCATGGTTTTCATGGTTGAATTGATCCAGTGCTTGACCCACAGTTAATTCCTACACCAACAAATACTCTGTGAATGGAAACCACACCACTCTGGCTGACCCCCTGGAAGGCTAGAAGTTCTCTACGGTGATCTACCGTGAAGTCATTCCAGCTATTGTAGACCAAGGTATAAGACAGAGAGACAGTCACTCACCGTCACACTCACACCTATGGGTAATTAAGGTAGTCACTTAACCTTACAGGGCAGCACAGTGGTGTAGTGGTTAGTGATCTGCCTCACAGCATAAGCAGAAGGTTCTGCATTTGAGTTTCAGGAATGGCAAGGGTGTTTTTTTTTTTTGTGATTCTCAATGCTTGAGTGGGCTTCCTCTGTGTAGTCAGGTTTCCTCCCACAGTCCAAAGACGTGCACTTTTGGGCTAATTAGTCGTTCCAAAAAAATACCTCGGTGTGGATATGAGTGTGAATGGTTGTGTAGGTTGGTTCTGCAAGGGTCTGCCATGATGTTCAGCCTTCAAATGAAACCCCAATAGGTGCAAAGTGAATATAACTCAGTGCGCCTCAATTATTTTCTGTGGCGCCCCCTTTAGGAAGAAAAAAAACCCACTAAAAAACAGCTAACTGGGTTATCAAAGGCTGGCCATGTCCCTCACTGTCTATGGTGTGAGGCATGTAAAAGAACCATTGCTGACTTTCGTAAAGAGTATGCTGCAAAGCGGTCGGCGTATTTCCGCCCTGCGATGGCCTGGCGAGCTGTCCAGGGTGTACTCTGCCCTCGCCCGAAGTTGGCTGGGATGGGCACCAGCCTCCCCGCGACCCAAATTAGGATTAAGTGGTTACAGAAAATGAACTGAACCACCACCACCACGCGAGAGACTATAAATAGTATTATTTGTCTATAAAATTGTTATTAGTACACCTTTGCATAACATTAACATATAACATATCAACATTAAAATATAAAAGAAAGAAATATAGTTCAAATTACAATAAAGAAAAACTTCATTAACGTTGTTTTTTTAATCTGTAACAGAAAAGACTTAAATGCACCAATGTGCCTGAAATTAAAAAATACATCCTTATTTAAACTCATTCAAATTATTTATGTGTTAATATCTCCGTCTCTGTCCACCTTTCTCTTTGTACCCGTTAGAAATTTTTCCGGGTTATTTCTTAAGGGGTTGTTTACTGCACTTCATATCGTTTGCTCATGCGAAAAACCGCTACACCATAGCGCGACAATGAGCGCGCCACTGCCAACTAGTGGAGTGGAGGTGCAATTACACTTAATTCCCGTACACCATTCCATGAAAGCATGTTACTCAGGGCCATACGTTCTCCCCGGCATCTCACCGCACCCCCCCCCGACATCATACCGCACCCCCCAAGGGGGGCACACCCCACTATTTGAGAAGCACTGATATCACTCCACATCACCAACTGCTTCAGCATTCTGACAGGATGAATGAATAAAGGCTGCAAATGCATGATAAAGAATGTAGTCTATGGTTGTCCTGAAAGCTTTATAGCTGAATCTTACCTACGTGAAAGAAAATGTATTACTTTTCAATTACATCCATATTACATCCTCATTATATTGGGGTTGCATTGTAGTGAGATGCTCATTCTTGTTTACATGTTACGTGTCATGTGACAATAAAACACTGGCGTCAGCTTCAAAAAATTATTTTTTTTTTATTCCAAAAGTTTGTTACCTTCCATCCATATAGAGGTGGACCCTTCAGATTACTCAATAACCTTCTATATGTATCTACCAGCCTACATGTTGATCCTCATGCCACAGTCTTTAAAAGTTCCCTTTCCTTCTGGAAACTAGAACACTAAAGTACTTGCACATAAAAGTAAATAAACGGAATTAAAATAGAATATAAGGTGCTGATGCTTGTGGCCTGAAAACTAGAGAAACAATATAAAATTATTTGTGGCCAGCACTAACACACAGACAAAAGAAGCACATTGTAAGCATTGTATTTGTTTGAGTGGCTGTGTGTACAAGTAGAAGGTTACACTTTGATGCTCTGTAGTCGACCTGCTCTCTGAGGAAGGCCACCCAATGTAATCAAATCCAAAAATAAACAGTGAAGACACAGCAGAGGAGAGACATCAGCACCAGTCTGCATGTGCTATTGTCCACATTCACACAAAGGCGGGGCTTCATTGTTTCTTTTCTTGCTGACCTTCACATTTCCCTGTGGACTCAACCCCTCTGTATCGCCATTCATCGGCTCATGGCACCGGGCTCTTCGGTCTCCTCCTCATTCTCACCAAAAACAAAGGGCCTATCTCATAAACTGGGCAGCAACAATGAGGAATGTTTGGTTGAAGTAGTACTTATGTAGCAAACAGGGCAATAAAATGCAGACAAAAACAAAGTCATACTAAATGTGGTCCTCAAACAGAAATGTGTACAGAAACTTAAATGTTTGTTTGATCGCTCTCCGTCTTCAAACAATCCATAAAATACTTTCTATAAAGCTGGTTGTGTTACGAGTAACAAGTCGTAGTGTAACTCCTCTTCCTTCAACATCAATATCCTAAAGACCCTAAATGGATACTATTTGGTCTTGTAAATACTTTAACTTACAACAGATGTGGGCTGTAGGCTTATATTAGTGGATGGCACATCCATCCATCCATCTTATATTTCTGATTCAATTAGCTTCTATGATCCATGATCTTCTCCAGTCCATATGTTACTGCATATGAACTATGTGTACGAAATACAGTGGTACCTCACTTTACGAAATTAATCCGTACCAGCGCCTTTTTCGTGACCTGCATTTTTTGTAAGTTTTACATGTAAAACGCGTGATTCGTTCCAAGGCTCCCAAGACTACCCCATAAACCCTTTAAAAATTATAAAAGTACACCAATTTCATATGAAATATGTGTTAAAAGATAAATAAAATTATTTACCTTTTTTTTAAATCTCTCGAACCACCGTGCGATGCTTTAAAGTCCGGGGGTTGCTGGTCTGAAGAACCCTCACCCACACCCTCCTTCACGAGGTCCTTAAATATGGCGGTTGCTTTTTCCGAAATAATCGCCTCCGGCACTGTATCTCCGCTTTTAATGTCTCCTTCTGCTTCAATATCGTCCCGATTGTAGAGGGGTTTTGGCCATATTCCTTTGCGACTTCACTCAACCGAATCCCATTTTCATATTTTTTAATCATCTCCCGTTTTACTTTTATTGATCCCGGACGCCTCCCTGGTGTGGTGTTTCAGGCATGTCCAACCGGGAAGAGACCCCGGAGTCGACCTAGAACATGCTGGAGGGACTATGTCTCTTGGCTTGTCTGGGACTGCCTCGGTGTCCCCCCGGGAGAGTTGGAGGAGGTGGCTGGGGAGAGGGACGTCTGGACCTCTTTGCTTAGGTTGCTGCCCCCGCGACCCGACCCCGGACTTTGCGGAAGACGACGACGATGATGATGATGATAACGGAGCCCGCTTCTTATTTTTGCTCTCACCAGGAATCACTTTCTTGGGGCTCATGATTAATAACAAAAAATAACGCTGCAATAAGCACACACAAAAAACTCACGAAACTCACGAACCAACAGTACAACCCTCCTTCACGCATGTGTGTCGAACAATGGGTCGAAGGCACACGAAAAGCATTATGGGTACAGAACTGTATTATGGAGAGTCAACTCCCTCCTAGCCAATGGGAGGCCAGTGGGGCAGGGTGTTTGGAGACAACCAATGGGAAAGCAACTCACGCATTGTTTGAATAGGGCGTTTGAATTTTTAAGATGGCGCTTTAGTAACGTGAACTTGATTCGTATCCAGAGACAAAAATTTTCGGAAAATGCGTTTCGTAACCTGAATTTTTCGTTTGGTGAGACTTTCGTAAAGTGAGGTACCACTGTATCCCTATGCAACTGATATTGTGTTTTTGTTTTTTTTATTGTGTGATATTGTGTTGTATGCACTTAGCCTTTCCTAATTCAGACATTCTAAAATTGTGAAAGATTGGACCCCACTTGGCAGCTCCTTAAAGGAACAAAAACAGCTGTGTGTGTTAGTAACGGGCTACATGTGAAAATGTAAACAAAAGTAGGTACTAAGGAAATAACACAGTTGGTTATAGTTCTGGATACAAGACTGTGGCATTCCCGCAGGCAGTCCATAACATGGCAGGGTGAAATCTATTACTGACACAACGATAAGCAGTTCAGGCTGAAAATCTGAACCGGAGTTGTTCCGGCTCGATGTGAGGAATCATAATTTTA
Source organism: Plotosus lineatus (assembly GCA_024760905.1). Lineage (NCBI taxonomy): Eukaryota > Metazoa > Chordata > Actinopteri > Siluriformes > Plotosidae > Plotosus > Plotosus lineatus. Next base: position 25,704,474 of record CM045747.1, on the reverse strand, counting down.
CACAAGTGTTGCTGTTACCCCAGAGAGTGCACAGTAAGGGGAAAGGGTTTGACCGGGAGAGCTGCAACATCCAGGCTTGTCCAAGCCACTATAAAAGTGTCATCAGATGTAGTAAAGTATGACTTTAAAAAATATATCCAGAGAGAAAAATACTATCTGCCTGAGTGTTTCTTATGAGGGAAAATCCCTTTGTCTATGCATGGGACTAATTATAGCTGGTACGAACGGCAGAATGAAGTAAATAAATTCCTAAGTGTCTGTCTATCACATAAAAGTTGACAGATAAGTAAGTACTTGCCATTTAATCATTGGTGGGTGGATTAATTAGGGACTACATAAAAAAAACAAAGACAAAAGAAGTTATATATGGCGCCTGAAAATGCACATCCATAAAACTGTAAGCCATGAATGATAATTAAAAAGGGGATAAACTCTAAAGACAGTAATGATTTATACAAGAGGAAACATACGGAGAAGTGTTGAAAGGTTGTCAGATGTCTGAGACGGCGCTATGCATTCAGAGCTCTGATATGTCACAGCGGGTAGGAGGGTCGGAAGATTCATGGAAGGCACTGAGTGTCTATAGAGACAGACAGTGATATTTCTGAGTCAGCAGGCACCAGACAGTCTTCATGAACCACCTTGCTTTCAGAATCATAAACGCAGCTGCAGCGCCAGCACTTCCTTCCAGACGAACTCCTCCTTTCAACTTAAGCCAACTTATATCTCCTCCACAGGCCGTTAGTGTATCATTCGGCTGGAGGTACTGCCACAAAACAGAGATAAGTGTAACACTATGCCTTTGGCTTGTATGAGAGTCAGGTTAAAGCAGGAGAAAAGGACAATGTGCCTGTTACAGATGAGTCAAACTGACTTAATCAAAATATTCACATGGCCATCTAATATATCAAAACATATACATGTCATGTCATGTCATGTCAGGTCCTATCATTTCCCAAACTGCTTTATCCTTGATTAGGGTCATGAGGACGCTGGAGCCCATCCCAATTGACTCCAGGCAAATGTGGGGAACACCCTCAACAGCTTGCCAGCTCCTCACAGTGCCAACACACATACACATACAACCATTTGCACTTATATTCACATGCTATGGGTAATTTGAAAAAGCCAATTAGTCTAATGTCTTTGTACTGTGGGCGTAAAATAGAGTTCCTAGAGGAAACCCATGCAAGTACAGTGGTACCTCACGTTACGAAATTAATCCGTTCCAGCGCCTTTTTCGTAAACTGCATTTTTCGTAAGTTGAACCGCATTTTACATGTAAAATGTATGATTCGTTCCAAGGCTCCCAATACTACCCCATAAACCCTTTAAAAATTATAAAAGTACACCAATTTTGTATGAAATATGTGTTAAAAGTAAAAGAAAATTA
>CM045747.1:25663081-25698081 GCA_024760905.1 Plotosus lineatus | reverse complement strand
GCTGGCTGATCCCTGCTCTCTAGGCCCGAGGTCCGTTCCACGGTGGCTGAGCTGGCTGAGACGGCTGTGGTGGTTCCTACCTAGACTGACAGAAACACGCTGACGGCTTTGCAGCCTACTCTTTACGAAAAAGTCAGCAATGGTTCTTTTACATGCCTCTCACCATAGATACTGAGAGACATGGCCCGCCTTTGATAACCCAGTTAGCTGCACTAGGGGGTGGGGGGGATGGGGGGGGGGAGGACAACCTTGTGGGGACTCGAACCCTCAACCTTAGGATCAGCAATCCTGTGCCATAATCACTAGACCACCACTGCCGTGACGGTACTATAGTGGTTAGCATGTCCAACTCACAGCAAGAAGGTCCTGGGTTTGAATCCTGGGCTCAGACATTTGTGTGTGCATATTGTCCCCGTGTTTGTGTGGGTTTCTACGCCACGAATTACGCTAATCGGTTACCCATAGTTATAAAAGTGAGTGTGAATGGCTGTGTGTGTGTGTGTGTGTGTGTGTGCTGGCCCTGCCGTGGTCTGGTGAACAGCCAGTGTTGGCTGAGCTAGGCTCCAGGCTCCTTACGAATCTAATAGTTGTTTGGGAAATGGTGGTTTAGCAAATGATGAGTGAGAATATGTCCAAGTCTATTGTGGCCACATTGCCACGGTTTAGATAGCTCCAAATGCTCGGTCAGAAAATAAAGTACATTATCGCACCTTTCGGGGTACAATGGCTTTTCGCTTTATTTGTTACCTTTAAGTTATTTACATATAAATTATATTGACTGCTTGGGAACATAAATGTCCATTTTTGGTCCTCAAACAGGTATGGGTATGAGATCCAATAGGTAGCGCTGGGTGATCTGACTGCAGTCATATTTTAACAAGTGTGTTGGGCTTCTTCGACACCATTAGTAATCGCCAGCTCTTTTGATAACTCACTGGACCATCATGAAGCTAGGCATTATTACACCAGTGGGCTTGCTGATGGCCAATACATGCAATCTGAAATATTCAGTGCTGACAGTTTAATGTGTTTTTTTTTTCTGTGCTTTATACTGTAAATGTATAAAATCTAACACTTTAAATTTTTTTCGAATATGTTGAAATCACTGTGCTGCCATTTCCTGTGTTATCTTCATACATAGGAGAATAAAACTTTTGGATCAGTAACACCCAAATGTCAAACCTTCCGTGGAAAAATAAGTTGAAAAAAGTTCCACGTGTTGCAGAAAAGCAATTATTAGGATGTTTGTATTTCTCCATGTACAGTATTACTTCTATATTTCACTTCTCTGGTGAATTATAGAAAAACTCGCATCATTTTAAATACATGGAGCAATGTTCGGGCGCGTCACGTCCAGTACTGCAAAAATGACACATCCATGACACCAGCTTTTCTAAAAAGAAAAATTTTAATGCTTCACTCTTGTGTTCATTTTCATGTCTTTCATATTATAGCTCATACGATTCTTTTAAATTAACAGAGTTTGTAGAGGGTATGATGTTGTTTGCCGAACTGCTTCATCCTAATAGGGTCATGGGAATGCTGGAACCTATCTCAGCCAAGTTCAAGCGAATGAAAGGTACACCCTGAACTCCAATCCATCACAGGGCCAACACACACACAACCAGTCCCACTTAAACTCACAGCTGGTGACACCCAAATATCCTCGTGTGCATGTTTTTGTATAGTTTAGAGACAGTGGCCCTGGGGAAAAGACAGGAGTCAGAGTTGGAGGTAGCAGAGATGAAAATGTTGAGGTTCTCTTTGGGAGTAACGAGGATGGATAGGATCAGGAATGAGTACATCAGAGGGACAGTACATGTAAGATGTTTTGGAGACAAAGTCAGAGAGGCTAGATTGAGATGGTTTGGACATGTACAGAGGAGGGATAGTGAGTATATTGGTCGTAGGATGCTGAGGTTGGAACTACCAGGCAAAAGGCCCAGAGGAAGACCAAAGAGATTTATGGATGCGGTGAAGGCGGACATGAAGGTCGTTGGAGTAAGAGTAGAAGATGCAGAGGATAGGGAGAGATGGAGGCAGATCATTTGCTGTGGCGACCCCTGAAGGGAACAGCCGAAAGGAAAAGAAGAAGAAGACATGTTTTTTGAACTGTACTAGGAGACCTGTGTACCAGGAGGAAACCCACACAAGCATGAGGAGAACATGGAAACCCCACAGAGAAACTCCCTCGCCAGGCTCTTGGACTCAAAGCCAGGAGCTTTTTTTTTTTTTTTTTTTTTTTTTGCTGTGATGCGGATATATTAACCACTACGCCACCATGCCACCCATTACTTATATGTTGAAGCATGTAAATTAATAAAAAACGTAAAGTCCGTTGGACTTTTTACACCCGAGCCTAGTGGCTCATCAGGCCGGTGCTTATCCCCGGTTTCCATAGCGTGACGCGACCAAGAGTTCAACTCCTCCTGGATGGGACGCTAGTCCATCACAGGTTACCTTCCCAGTATATTTTTACTGGTACCCATTTATACTGCTGGGTGAACAGAGGCACACTTGTGGTTGAGACCTTGCCGGGTCTCTTCCTGGTTGGACATGCCCGGTTGGACGACAACACACCAGGGAGGTGTCCGGGAGGCATTCTGACCAGATGCCCGAGCCACTTCAACTGGCCCCTCTCAATGCGGAGAAGCAGCGGATCGACTCCGAGTTCTCCACGGATGGTAGAGCTTCTTACTTTATCTCTAAGGGAGAGCCCCGCCACCCGGCGAAGGAAGCTCATTTCAGCCGCTTGTATCCGTGATCTTGTTCTTTCAGTCACTACCCAAAGCTTGTGACCATAGGTGACGGTTGGAACGTAGACCGACTGGTAAACTGAGAGCTTCACCTTGCAGCTCAGCTCCATCTGTCGATCTCCCGCTCCATCCTTCCGTCACTCGTGAACAAGACCCCAAGATACTTAAACTCCTCCACTTGGGGCAGGACCTCATTCCTGACCCGGAGGGTGCATTCCACCCTTGTCCGACTGAGAACCATGGCCTCGGACTTGGAGGTGCTGATCCTCATCCCGGCCGCTTCGCACTCGCTGCGAATCGCTCCAATGAGAGCTGGAGGTCCCGACTTGATGAAGCCAAAAGGACAACGTCATCCGCAAAAAGCAGAGACGATTGTCTCTTAATGTGCTCGGCAGTGTGCTATTATTATAAGCCTATTTTTAATCTGTCCTGAATGAGGACCCCTTCTAGGTGAGAGGCCGTGTGTAGATATTTAATTCACTTATCCGCAAAGCTGAACCCTGTGGAGCGATAAGCAGTTCAGTATGCAGTGGTCATTTAGCCAAAAAAACTAAGTGCTTTCAAATGTAATTCGTATGAAACACAACCCAAGGAGTCATAAAAATGCTTTCAGTCATGGTAAAATATTTTGATTACACAAATTACATAAACCTTTATAATAATATTTAGCTGCTCATAAATTTCACATACAAGAGAGTCATCATATAGAACTCGGTCTTATTATTAATCGATCGATCAATCTGGGTGCCGTGCCAGAATTCTGGCTTATGCGGCAGCCGTAACAGCTCTTGTCATGGCTATATACGAAGGGCAAAAAAATCCACAGTCGAGGCCCAAAGTTCTTTCTGCAGGGTGTTTTTATTGAGACCATCTCTAGCTAGTTGACCGTTGAGTCTTAAGAGTTCATCCGCCCTTTGATCGGTCTTGTTTTTATTCCTACTGGCTTGCTAGCCACCCTCCTCACCAAATTGTTGAACCTGGTGGGGGAGCCGGTTTAGCTGCCGACCACTCGGCCATGCAACAGGTTGCTGTACTGGCTTACATGTGACCAGTAGCAGGACAAGCCCTGACCTGACACATCTTATTATTAAAATGGATTCGAATACTTTTGGCTCAAAAATTCAGATGAAACACAGGAATTAAGGGGTTAACTGAAAGCTCGTTTTTGTGTATAAACCAAAACTATAATATATGACCATACTAAATAGAAAAAAAGTCGGTAGGTTAGAGTAAGTGATGAACTATTTTGAAATGTTACTCAGTATGGTCACATCTGGTTTGCCAGAGTAGGATGACTTCATTCTGTGTCACACCTCAGTTTAGAACTTCTCTGTATTTCACACAGGAAAATCCCTGGTGTTGTATGAACTTGTACTTTTCTGGTTTTAAATATATACAGTAGCTATTATTTCAGCACAGATCCAGCTCTGAGTCACAGAGGTTTAGACGGTATCAGAGCAACAAGGCAATGAAATTGATCTCTTTGACCGAACAGATGTTCAGGTACATTAGATGAATAAAGAGAGGACAACGCTTTATGCTCTTCTGCGACTATTGGAAACTAATTTTAGGGGAAAGTAACTCCATCAATGGAGCCCTGTATGAATGATGAGATTTTTCCATCTATGAATGAGACCATTTAGACTCAGAAATAAATATTTTGTTTGCTGACAGGCATTTTAAGAATCATCAGATACACACACACACACACACACACACACACACATAAATGGTGGTTTTCACATGGACATGTTTAGGAGAATGAAAGAGTGAAAGACATGGTGGGGGTGAAAGACATTCCAGTCAAACAGTTAACCTTTACACAAACAAACAGGAGGGTCATGTCTTTTGCTCAGTGTGGGGTGGGGTGGGGTGGGGTGCTGGGTTGGGGGGGGTGCAATGTGGAGAACACTCACTTCAACCTTTAGACCAACACTTTTGACACAGAGCAAGATAAGATTACCCCGATAGGCTATTAAGTAAGAGCTGATTATTAACAGATTATTTTCCTTTCCAGGAACTTTCTTTTCTGTTTGGTTTGTTTTTTGTTTGTTTGGTTTTTTTAATGTCTGTTTTATAACCGTAGCTCAGGGCCTTGTTACGTTGTTTGCAATAGTTTTATTTTATTGGAACGACCAGGATGAATTATGCTTAGATTGATAGCTTTATGTAATATTAAGGGCTGAGAGCCACAGTGGTCCAACCCATAAAAACTAAAAAAATTAGATAAGGTCATATTTTGACAGATGTGGACAAGGTCTATGTGCATCAGAATGGTTCCTTCATCATTCATATGATCTCGAATCATACTGTAAGTACAGTGGTACCTCACTTTATGAAAGTCTCACCAAACGAAAAATTCAGGTTACGAAACGCATTTTCCTAAAATTTTTGTCTCTGTATACGAAACAAGTTCACGTTACGAAAGCGCCATCTTAAAAATTCAAACACGCCATTCAAACAATACACAAGCTGCACTCCCATCAATGACGTTCAAACATCCCGCCCCGCTGGCCTCCCATTGGCTAACAACTGAGCTGTTGTTCATGTCACCTTCACTCGAGCACTATCTTGGACAGGGATCCCATTGGCTAGGAGAAATGACGCAGCTACCTCTCATTGCCTGCTGTGGAACTGAATCCACCATAATGCTTTTCATGTAAAGGACAGAGTTACTGTTGTTTTATGTTTTATTTCTTGACTCAGGCTTTTAACCTTCCATAAACATTTGTAAGATTATAACTCTGCTAAGAAGACATGGTCAACACACGCGCACTCACGCGCTCACACACTCACACACACACACACACACGCACGCGCGTGTGATTTCCGGTGCGAGTGAGAAGAAGAAACGGGCTCGAGTGATATCACAAAGGAATATGGCCAAACCCATCTACCATCGGTACAATATTAAAGCAGAAGGAGATCTTAAAAGGTATGCTTTTATACATTTTAAAGGGTTTATGGGGTAGTATTGGGAGCCTTGAAACAAATCACGCATTTTACATGTAAAATGCGGTTCAATTTACAGCCGGCCCCCTACTTACGAAATGAATCCGTTCCAGCGCCGTTTTCGTAATGCGGGAGTTTCGTAAGTAGGGGGTGTGTTTTACATGTTAAACGCCTGATTCATTCCAAGGCTCCCAAGACTACCCCATAAACCCTTTAAAAATGATAAAAGTGCACCAATTTTGTATGAAGTATGTGTTAAAAGTAAAAGAAAATTATTTATTAAACCATTTAAACATTTTATTAACATATTAAACCATTTTATTAACATATTTATTAATTAAACATTTTTTTATTAACACACACACACATTTGTCTCTCTCTCTCTCTCTCTCACACACACACACACACACCCACACACACACACACACATACAATACAGTAGGCATTGAATGTGCATTGTATACACATTAAATGTTTATTGTGGCGCTGCGGGCCACGCCCACAAACAGGACGCCGGAGAATTTTAAGACCTGGAATTCAAAGCGCATTATCTGCTTGACAGATCGGAGGTCCAAACTCAACTTTAACTTGATTCCTTGAGGGATCAATCTTAAAACAATCCAACAGTCCACTCGCCTTCACGCGTCATCCCTCCTAGCCAGTGGGGCGGGATGTTGGGAGACAGCCAATGAGAGAGCAACTCGTGCATCGTGAGAAATTTTGATTGGCGTGTTTGAATTTTGAATGGCGCGTTTGGCGCTTTTTGTAAGAGGGGATTGTTTTCATATCCCGGGGACAAAAACTAAGGAAAATTTTTTTTTCGTAACCCGGAATTTTCGTATCCAGGGGGTTTCATAAGTAGGGGGTCGACCGTACAAAAAAAATGCAGGTTACGAAAAAGGCTCTGGAACGGATTAATTCCGTAAAGGGAGGTACCACTGTATTACCCCTGATTTTTATACTGTAAGAACTTTCATGGAATTTTTCTCAAAAACAGCTTTCTGTTGTTTACACCACTCTGCTTCTCAGCTCTTTGTATCATATTGTGTTGGGATTCATAAAAGGAGTCACAGCATCCTGCAGGCATTAGAAGCTATTAAGCATAGATTAAGCTCATTAAACCTTTTTATTGTGCATCAAGCAACTCAGTCTAAATTGAGAACTTGACTTTGTATTTGCAAAGTGCTCACTGGAGAGTTTGCACAAGAAGCATTCCATAATAGGAGAGTGCATAAAGAAATTCCACATTTCAGCAGAAGTAAGATGATGAAGGCCAAACAGAAGTTGTATAGTATTTTTCTCCATGCTGATGATAGCCTAAGCAGTCTGGGGTATGACTGGTAGATAGATTTCTGAGGTCTCCAGCATGGAAAACTGGACAATTTCCTGAATATTATGCCATGCATATATTCTGCATTCTTGGACAGCCACACATACTTTTCCAGGACTGATTGTGAGAATGAAATAATAATAAAAAAAAGGATGTTAATATTGTGAGCTGTTACATTTACTCAAGTGAGACTGTTGTGAAAAATTACAACTGCCAGTTTTTCGAAGAGAATAAAGACACCACAGCTGATATTCTGCTGAAGAAAGCCCATAAATTAGACTTTGCTTTCAGTGAAGTAGATATATGGAGACGAGTTGGCCCGGGTTTCTCTTTGCACTACCCACATTTCAACAGGCACGAGCTGGAGGCTCAGGCTTGGGTTACACTAATTACAGGAGTCTGGTCACTGGCTCTAACCTAGACTTGTTAAAACAGCTTGAAACAGTGGTAACTGGCACCAGCAACCTCATGCGTGCCAACTGTAGTCAACCCAGATATACATATCCAAATCCTGGCTCTGTTGGTCCTTAAGACATGACACAAAAATTAATGAGTGAGATACTGCAGTTCAGAATGTGAACCTGCATCAAAATATCAAAATACAGTCGACCCTCTACTTACGAAATTAATCCGTTCCAGAGCCTTTTTCATAACCTGGAGTTTTCGTAAGTAGAGGCGTATTTTACATGTAAAACGCGTGATTCGTTCCAAGGCTCCCAAGACTACCCCATAAACCCTTTAACAATTATAAAAGTACGTACACCCATTTTGTATGAAATATGTTTTAAAAGTAAAAGAAAATTAATCTTTTTTTAAATCTCTCGAACCACCCATGTCACGTTTTAACGGCCGGGGGTTGCTGGTGCGAAGAACCCTCACCCGCACCCTCCTTCACGAGGTCACTAAATATGGCAGTTGCTTTCTCTGAAATTATTGCCTGCGTCACTGTAGCTCCGGCAATTTCTTTCTCCTTTATCCAAAGGAGTAACAATCTCTCCATCTCATCGTTCAGTGACGACCTCTGTTTCAATATCACAGAGAGACCTTTTGAAGGGGTCGTCGCTTTTAAGGTCTCCTTCTTCAGTATCGTTCCGATTGTAGAGGGATTTCGGCCATACTCTTTTGCGATTTTGCTCAACCGCATCCCACTTTCGTATTTTTTATTATCTCCTGCTTCACTTCGATTGGTAACGGGGCCCGTTTAATTTCGGTGTCACCGGGAATCACTTTCTTGGGGCCCATGATGGATAACGAAATATAATGCTGCAATGATCACTCTCAAAAAACCTCACGAGCCAATGGTCCTGTTCAACTCTCCTTCATGCGGGTGACAAACAAGAAGTATGGGTACAGTTCAGCTCCCTCCTGGCCAATGGGATGTTGGGAAACAGCAAATGAGAGAGCAACTCGTGCATTGTTTAAATGTTTGAATGGCGCGTTTTAATGTTTGAATGGTGCATTTGGCACTTTTCGTAAGAAGTTGTTTCGTATACAGAGGGTGAAAATTTGGGAAAATGTTTTTCGTAACGTGGATTTTTTTGTATTCAGAGGTTTTCGTAAGTAGAGGGCCGACTGTACCTGAATTTTGAAGTGAAATAAACCTTACAGCTTTATTCATTCATTCCTTTTCTGACCTGCTTAATCCTAATTAGGGTCACGGGGAGGCTGGTGCCCATCTCAGCTGACTCTTTGCGAGGGTAAAGTTCACCCTGGGCAGCTCACCAAGCTATCACAGGGCAGAAACATGCTGACAGCTGTGTAACCTACTCTTGATGAAAGTCAGCAATGGTTGTTTTGCATGCCTCTCATCACAGACAGTGAGAGACATTGGCTGGCCTTTGATAATCCAGTTAGCTTCAGTGGGGTGGACAGCACTGACAACACGTTGATAGTGGGGATTGAACCCCCGAACTTGGGGTCAGTAATCCAGCACCTTACCATCAGGCCACCACTGGCCCTTACAGATTTAATTTCATCTAATTATAAAGTCTCTATAAAACCGACTGCTTGCTGGAATGTCTGATGATTCATATTCACAGCAGGAGGGATGGAATACACATGTGGAGCCATAGCGGGGCCTCTACTGGTGAAGACCAATTACAAAGTTTTGTGGGACATCAGGACCTTGTTGTCAAGGAGAAAAATTGGAGGTTTGAGAAACACATTATCAGACGTAGTGCATGTCTGTATACAGTAATTGGGCTGCGAGGGCTTTCTTGCAGGATGAGAAATGATGCAATAACACAGCTGTATAAGCATACATTACTCAAAGCTTCACATTGGTAAAAAACACAGCAGAATACATTACAGAGAACTTTTATATGAGAATAACAATATTTCAATGGTAATTCTTGAATCTATTTTCAATTAATAATTACCATAATAAGAATGCCAGGCTTTGAAAGTGCGTTCACAAGAATATCAAAACATAATTGCATGTTATATCAGTCGTGTATCCGCACAATTAATTATGCTTATTATGTTTACCACGTCTGGCCAACAGAGTGTGTATAAAAGATGCACTGAGCAGCATACTGGTTTACAGAGATTTCTAGATTCTACTTGAGAATGTGTATTTAAGATTATAACAAGGAAAATAAATAAGGCAGTTTAGCCGCTACCCTGAATCAATCAAACCCTGTTACATTACACAAGGTTTTCGAACCTGGATGCTATGTTGTTAGATAACGAAAGTTTTTCTCTTTCAGTGATACAATGCTTGTAGCCTGAAAAAAAAAATGGAAAGAAAAAATCAGGAAAGCCACACAATGAAAGTGATAAAACACTCTCACTCACATATTTGTCAAACTGCGTTATCCTGCTAGGGTTGCAGGAAGGCTGGAGCCTATCTCAGCTGACCCTGCGCAAAGGTGATACAACAAGTGATGAAAGTTATTTTTCTGTCTGTGGCAATATTCTGTAGTATAAATGTGATAGACATTTTACACACTAAAATAACTAACATCATGAGACATAAGCAAGATGGAGGATGCTGGTGACAGCTCGGACTCTATGCAAGTACAGGGATCCCTCGCTACTTTGCGCTTCAATTCATGCGGCTTCAGGGTTTTGTTTTGTTTTTTGTTTTTTTTTAAATATTCATCGATTTAAAAAAATAAGGAAATTAAGGAAGAATAGTGGAAAAAGTTAAGGAAAATGCCACAAAAACAAGGCTAATTATGCAAAAAAAAAAAAAAAAAAAAAAAAACCACAAAACCCTAAACAAACACAAAACAAAAAACAACCCAAAAACCTCACATCAAAACTACTTACATTTTTGTGAGATGCGATTCTGAGTGCGTGCTCGCGCGTGCATCTGTATGTGTATATTTGTATTTTTATATGTGTATATTTGTATTTTATTTATAGCTTATGCATTATTTTTTAATGTTTAATTGTTATTATAAGCATTTATAGCATTGAATATGTATTTACTGATATTATACACACATATACATGTACGTATAAGTCAATCGTGTGTGTATGACTGTGTGTGGGGGGGGGTGTTTGGGGGGGATGTTGGGGGGAGTTGATCCTACTTCTCGGAATTCAGTGGTCCTGGGGGGATCTCGGTCCCAATTAACCACGAAAGTGAGGGATCCCTGTACTATCCAAATGGAAAACAAAACTAACCACACAGGTGATTAATAACATGCCAATACAACTGAATCTAATGCACCCTGTGTCCCTTACAATATAATTATGTACAGTTGTCCAGTAAGTCCAAAGTCGAGTGATAGTCAAGCGATATTATGCACAGGAAATACATCATTAAATAACAAACAACAATAGTATCCAACAACATCATCTTCCATATTGGAGCTAGCACAGTTAAAAGGCCTTTTTGTTCGCTATCACCTGAGCAAAGTGAGTGGTAGATAAGTTCGCCTTCCATGCATTGGCTTCTTTATAGCCTTGTGGTGTTTACAAACATGTGTTTCATAGGGTTTCAGAATGGAGACCTTTTAGCGCATAGTTTTGTATGTGTATCATCATATACTGTACTTTACAGTGAATATACTAGTCGTAGGATGCTGAGGTTGGAACTACCAGGCAGAAGGCCTAGAGCAGTGGTTCTTAACCTGGGTTCGATCGATCCTTAGGGGTTCGGTAGGTCAGTCTCAGGGGTTCGGTGGAGGTCAAGACACACACCTGACTCATATTCATGACGACACGCCCAGCTTGGCCATCATTGGCTGTAGGTGATCACCTAGAGCAGTGGTTCCTAACCTGGGTTCGATCGAACCTTAGGGGTTCGGTAGGTCAGTCTCAGGGGTTCGGGGTTCGGTGGAGGTCAAGACACACACCCGACTCATATTCATGACGACACGCCCCGCTTGGCCATCATTGGCTGTAGGCGATCACGCTACAGTGCTTGGCTTATCTGTGCTGCAGGAGATTTGGTAGTCGACTCGTGACTGTTGTGATGGCACGTCGTGTGATTTCTTTCTTAATATTTTAATCATTACGATGTTGAGCAAAAAAGAAAGTGGTCGGACGAATATGTACAACATGGATTCACATACAGTATATAATGGAACGTGATGCTAGTCAGCGTCCTATCTGCATGATTTGCAAAGTAGGATCAACCCCCGCTGACTGAAGTATATGTACATGTATGTGTATATATTATCAATAAATACATATTCAATACTATAAATGTTTATAATAACGATGAAACATTGAAAAATAATGCATAAAATGTAAATAAAACAAATACACACACATACAGATGCGCACCTCACATAAAAATGTAAGTAGTTGTGATGGGAGAGTTCATGCACTGTATTGGTTTTGTTCTTTGAATACAGTGATGTTGATGCACGGTTCATTTTGGTGGCCCAGTAAAAACATATACCGATGTCTTGAATTTGAAAAAAAAAAATCACAATTTATTTTTCAATAAAGAAGGGTTCGGTGAATAAACATATGAAACTGGTGGGGTTCAGTACCGCCAACAAGGTTAAGAACCACTGGCCTAGAGGAAGACCAAGGAAGAAGATTTATGGATGTGGTGAAGGAGGACATGAAGGTAGTTGGAGTAAGAGAAGAAGATGCAGAGGATAGGGTGAGATGGAGGCAGATGATTTGCTGTGGCGACCCCTGACGGGAACAGCCGAAAGGATCATCATACACTTTACAGTATTAATTGAACAGTTGTTCAAATGGTGGTGAACTTTTTTTTTAAGGGACTAAAAGTACAACTGGACAAATTACCAATCATAACTTATGAAACTATTTTTAAAACTCGAAAAATCCTTCGCATGACTGTGTAGTGGTTACAGCAAGAAGCTGCTGGGTTTGAGTCCAGAGCTTGGTGAGGGTGTTTTTTTTTGTGTGTGTGTGTGTGTGTGTGTGTGTGTGTGTGTGTGTGTGTGTGTGTGTGTGTGTGTGGAGTTTGCATGTTCTACCAATGTTTGCATGGATTTTCTCAATCACGTTTCCTTCCACCATCCAAAGAGATGCATATTAGGCAGTTCCAAGTTGCCCTTGAGTGTGAGTGCGAATGTTTGTTCGTTGTCATGTGATGGACTGGCAAGCTGAGATAGACTCCCGTTTCCCCACAATCCTCGTAGGATAAGGCAGTTCAGCAAATGGATGAATGAAAAAAGGGATTTAATGAATGTATAACGTCCTGTCCAGTGACTTGCGAATGTCTGGAACACATAGACATGATTCGAAGCGGGGTGACATCTTTGGTGACGTTCTTCATCGCCTTTATTTCATGATTGTACTTCAGATGTTGGGGCAGTGGTGACCCGGTGGCAGGGGGCTGGATTACTAATCCCAAGGTTGGGGGATTCAAGCCCAACTGTCACCAGGTTGTCACTGCTGTCCCCCAGTGCAAGTAACTGGGTTATCAAAGGCCGGCCATGTCTCTCACTGTCTATGGTGAGATGCATGTAAAAGAACCATTGCTGACTTTCAGCATGCTTATGCCCTGCAGAGGCCTGTCCAGGGTGTACTCTACCGTCACCCAGAGTCGGCTGAGATGGGCACCAGCCTTCCCACCACTCTAATTAGGATTAAGAGGTGAAGAAAACGAATGATGAATTTTAATTTTGTCTTCAATGATTTGAATTCAGGGCAGGTGGCTCACATAGCTATTGCAAATATTCTACTTATTTGCCCCAAAGGTTGTTTCCAAAGTTTTGGGTTATTGTCCATCTGCAGATTTTATGAACCATCCAAATTTTATGCGTTTGGCTGAATCTAGAGAAACATTATAGCTCTTTATGTTTCGTCCTGCTGATTTCATCAGCAGTCAAAATAAATAAAATGGGTACTAGTTATACTGGCAGTCGTACACGCCAACACTATAAGATGAGGTTGTATTCTTCTCACAAGCAGTTACTTCACTTCTCCATACTCTTTTCTTCCAATTATTTTAACCCCTTACCCGGCAGAGACGAGTATACTCGCAATCACCCAAATTGTATTTTCCAGTCATTGACGAGTTAACTCGCCAAAACTTACGCTTTCAAAACCAGAGGGAAGCGGCTTTACTCGTCATTTCTATTGATGCCTGAGGATGTTATCGTACACTACTCATCATCATACGCCTCAAAAAAATGAACTATGGCATCTCAAGGCAACGTTAGACAAGAGGTAAGCGGCGAAACGTTTTCGACTCAGTAATCGCGCTCTTTAGAATCGGTACTCTCGGCCTCGTATTTTACGATTTCCTTGAAATTTCTCGGCATCCCTTATCCCAATGGATAACAGTGATGACAACAGCGATACTGAAGCTTCTCTTAGAGGCTTGGATACGTCTGATGAGAGTGCCAGCTCATCAGAAAATGAATATTCAAGCGAAAGTGAAGATGATGAACTGATTGACGCAAGAAATTGGTATCACTTGCAAGACTCCCCCACCAATATCCCCCCACCTCCACCACGCTTCCCATTTCAAGAAAATGCAGGAATTTCTCTTGATGCCGATCCAACAACAATGACTCCTTTGGATTTTTTCAATTTGTTTATAGACAAGAGAATTATTAATTCAGTGTTGACAGAAACTAATCGTTTTGGAGATCAAACTGCATCTGATGATTCGTCGTGGAAACATGTGACTGAGGCTGAACTTGAAGTGTTTTTTGCTCTCAAAATGCGAGGGGGGGATTGTGAAAATGCCCGATCGGGAAATGAATTGGTCTAGTGATGAATTACTTGAAAGGCCAATATTTCGCAAACTAATGTCTCTGAAGCGTTACAACAAGATCAAACAGTATCTCCATTTTGTGAATAATGAAACATATGATGAAGAAACACACCCCAACCCAAAACCGCATAAAATCTATGATGTGTATACCATACTGGCTGAAAAATTGAAAATAGACTTGAATTTCGTATTCAGTATAAAGTAAAGAACTTAAAAAAAATTGGTCTGAAAAAGGAACGTTTTTGTCAAAAAAATGGTTGGTTAAGGGGTTAATCCAAATCTCATCATTCCATACAATATTGTTTCCAATATTTTTGCCAAGCTCTAATCTAGTCTTCCTGTTTTAAAAGCTTACGAGTGGTTTATATCTCATCTCCCTGTATTTACTCTGGTGAATACTTCTCGTTGTTGATTTTGTCACAGATGTGTCTCCTCGATGTTGAGCTTCATCCTCTCAACTATTGTGAAGGGGTTTTTCTTTACCAGAGAATGAACTCTTCTGTTATCTAACACAGTTGGTTTCCGTGGGCTTCTTGGCCCTTTGATGTTCCTGATCTCACCCTGGGCATTCTTAATTTTAAAACCAAAATACCAAATGTGCCGCGTGAGCTGTCCGGGGTGTATGCTGCCCTTGCCCAGAGTCAGTTGAGATGGGCACCAGCCTTCCTGAGACCCTAATTATGATTAAGCAGTTCAGAAAATAAACGAATGGATGAATGGAATAGTAAATGATTGATTTTTTTCATTGGGGTGGCCGAGTGGTTATCATGTCTGCTTCACAGCAAGAAGGTCCTGGGTTCGAATCCCGACTTTGGTGCTCGAGTGGGTTTCCTATAAGTACGTACTCTGCTTTCCTCCCACAGTCCAAAAACATTCATATTCAGATAATTAGCTGCTCTAAATTGACTCTAGCTCTGGATGTGAGTGTGAATGGGTGTGTGTTGGCCCAGTAATGGTCTGGCAAGCTGCTTAGGGTTTACCCCGCTTTGACTAATGTCGGCTGATATAGGCAATGATGGCACTTTAAATTTGAAATTGATAGTTAAACAGAAACAGAGTCGGATGCAAATAGAAGCTTGGAAACCAATTCTGCATCCTTTTACAGGCTCTCTCTCTCTCTCTCTCTCGCTCTCTCTCTCTCTCTCTCTCTCTCTCTCTCGCTCTGACATTTGATTATCACTCCTTTATATTGTTTACTTACATTGAAGCAAAATGTTGTTCCTCTGCATTATTCATTTTCTGTAACTGCTTAATCCTAATTAGCGTCGCGGGGAGGCTGGCGCTCATCCCAGCTGACTCTGGGCGAAGGCAGAGTACACCCTGGACAGATCGATAAACCATCTCAGGGCAGAAACACACTGATGGCGGTGCAGCCTATTCTTGATGGAGGTCAGCAATAGTTCTTTTACATGGCTCCCAACATAGACAATGAGAGACATGGCCGGCCTTTGATAACCCAGTTAGCTGCACTGAGGGCGACAGCAGTGACAACCATTGACATTGGCGCTTGAACCCCCAACCTTGGGATCGGTGATCCAGTACCTTACCACCGGGCCACTACTGAACCTAAACCTTCATCGAATACAGTAGTTTTAATTCATCATTTATAGATGATATCCTCCAAATGGTAGCCGTCACTGTCCATGCATGCTTGGAGACAATTTCTGAAGGTAGCGACTAACTCCTGCTGAATAGTGACCTTTAGGGCTTTGAGAATTTGAGGTCAATGAGTACGTGTATACTTGGGATTAAACGGAGCGCCACACAAAAGAATCACAAGAACCAAGGTCAGGGGAATGAGGTGGTCCACCTTCAGACTGACCCATTATCCACCTTCTTAATTAGGGTCACGGAAAGGCTGGCGCCCATCTCAGCCAGCTCATTGCGAGAGCAGGGTACACCATGGACAGCTCCATAGGGACCATTCATCATAAATGTAAAATAAATCCACAAAGAACATACTGTGCCAACAAGAAGTGATGGTGGTGGCAGCGGATGCGGTTGCAGTTGATGTGCCAATGGCGGATGCAGACCTCTCCTCAAGACATACCCTAAACAGGACCGACGCTTCACGGGAGATACAGTATCACAGCCTCACAGCAAGAAGGCCTGGGTTTGATTCAAAGCTTGGTCTTTCCTGTGCAAAGTTTGCATGTTCTCCCCATGCATGTGTGGGTTTGGTCCAGATACTCCGGTTTCCTCCCAAAGTCCAAAACCATGCACAGTAGGCTGAGTGGCTGTTCCAAACCCCACCCCACCCCACCTCCCTCCCTCCCAGGTGTGAGTGTTGGACTTGTGATGGTCTGGTGAGCTGTCTAGTGTGTAGCCCACCCTCACCAAGAGTTGGCTGAGATGGGCATGGGCACCAGTCTCCCCGCAACCCTAATTAGGATTAAATAGCTTTAGAAAATGAATGAATGAACGATTGTCTATGTATATTCTGATCTATGAGAGAGAACTGAATAAAGGAATTTTTTTTCTTTGCTCTGTCAACACGACGGTAAGCATGTTGCAGTAATTCTGTGACTTTGCGTTCAGTGACCAAATGACCAACAGGAAACGACTCAAATCATTGGGAAGCAAATAGAAAGTTACATCCTGTCTCTGTCCATCTCAAAACACAGCCTGTGCGACCATTTGCTGTTTTGCGCCTTTGCTGTTGATCCAAGTGGAGTCTAATGCTGGGTAAAATGCACTGCCAGGCCCTCCACCTGTTCCTGTGGAAGCAGAGAAATGGGGCAGAGCCTTACAACATGGAATCTGTCGCCACAGCTGGTGGCAGTAACTGCGTTTGGATCCACTTGGTTTCTCTGCTTGTAAATGGATGTTTGAAATACTTGAGCAGTTATGGAGAAGAAAAGGGCAGACAAATGCACACAAGCCTTTAAACACAAAGCCTTTTACACAAAGACGCACACAGTCTGTGTTCTATTAGCACTTCTCGGTCGAAACTGTTTCCCAGATATAACGACAGGATTTATTTTCAACAGAAAATTCAGTTTCGGCTTTGCTGCATGTGCACGATCACCGATCGCCAAAATTGAGAGATACGATACCAGGTATAGATTGCTACTCTAAAGAAAGTAAAGAAAGGAGATCGACAGACGGATCGCTGCGGCCTCTGCTGTTAAACGGAGCCTGTACCGGTCCGTTGTGGGCGAAGCTCTCAATTTACCAGTCGATCTACGTTCCAACCCTCACCGATGGTTACGAGGTTTGGGCAGTGACCGAAAGAACGAGATCGCGGATACACGTGGCTGAAATGAGCTTCCTTCGCCAGGTCGGGGTGTTCTCCCTCAGAGATAAGGTGAGAAGCTCTACCATCCGGGGAGAGCTCGGAGTAGAACCGCTGCACCTCCGCATTCAGAGCGGCCAGTTGAGGTGGCTCAAGAATATGGTCAGAATGTCTACCGAACACCTCCCTGGTGTGGTGTTTCGGGCATGTCCGACTGGGAAGAGACCCCGGAGTCGACCGAGAACACGCTGGCGGGACTATGTCTCTCGGCTTGTCTGGGAACGCCTCGGTGCCCCCCCCCGGAAGAGCTGGAGGAAGTAGCTGGAGAGAGGGACGTCTGGACCTCTTTGCTTAGGTTGCTGCCCCCGCGACCCGACCCCGGATTAAGCGGAAGATGAGATGAGATGATAATTACATGCATTTTTTTTACTTAAGTATATTTCATTTTTAATTAATTTAAAAATAAAATCCCTTTTTTACTCATTACATGTTAATTTAAACCATCCAAGCACATGTTACAAATGTAATACATCAAGGCTCAAGTCTAAATTTAACTTTTTTCCAGCATAAAACAATTTTTCCATCATTTTAAAACCAAGGTCTTCCTTAAGTTTTAGATGTTTTCCATACTTGGTTTTTAATTTCATTCACTTGCTGTTAAAGCTACTTTGATAGAAAATATAAACCAGAAAAATTTCATGTAAAAAAAAAAAAATGTTCAAATGGAACCAGATTAAAGCGTGTGGGTCTTCAGTTTTCTCAGCTGTCAGTAGACATTTAAAAGGTGCTTTTATTCTTACTGTATACCGGAATACAATTCTTATTCCTCCATTTCTCTACCACGGACTGCTGAACAATACACATAATCAAAGACAACAGATGTCAGTTGCACCTCACTACCAGTCAAAAGTTTTAAAACACTACGCATATTACAGTTTTATGTCTCAGTTTAGTCTGAGATTAAAGAATAGAACAAAAATATTTATTTATAGTTTTTTTTTATACTGTATTAATTCCAAAAGGAATGAGGACAGCAGAGAGACAGCACATGCAAGATGTTTCGGAGACAAAGTCAGAGAGGGTAGATTGAGATGGTTTGGACATGTACAGAGGAGGGATATTGGTAGTAGGATGCTGAGGTTGGAACTACCAGGCAGAAGGCCTAGAGGAAGACCAAAGAGAAGATTTATGGATGTGGTGAAGGAGGACATGAAGGTAGTTGGTGTAAGAAAAGAAGATGCAGAGGACAGGGTGAGATGGAGGCAGATTTGCTATGGCGACCCCTGAAGGGAACAGCCGAAAAGGAAAAGAAAGAAGAAGATTAATTCCATAAAGAAAATTTTGACTTCTGCATTTAAACCGTCAAAAGCGAGCACACACGTAAACACTGAGCACACACATTCGCAGTTCGCTCTCACACACTGTGGTGCTCAGAGAGTAGTTGGGGTTAGGTGCCTTGCTCAAGAGCACTTCAGCCATGAAGGTTGAGAATGGGGAAGGTTCAACTCACTCTCCCCACTGCCAGACATTTTTCCTGCTGGTGAATGTGTGTGTGCATGAGTGAGTGAGTGAGTGAATGGTGTGTGTGTGTGTGTGTGTGTGTGTGTGTGTGTGTGTGTGTGTGTGTGTGTGTGTGAGTGAGTGAGTGAGTAAATATGTGAGGGTGTGTGAGAGTGAATGAATGCACGCACGTGTGTGGTTGTGTGCGTGTGTGCGTGAGTGCATGAGTGAATGTGTGCGAGAGAGTGCGTGAATGGGTGAGTGAATGTGTGTAAGTGAATGGGTGAGTGAGTGAGTGAGTTAATGTGTGTAATTTTGTGATTGAGTGAGTGAGTGAATGTGTGTGAATGAATGAGTGAGTGAAAGAGTGAGTGGCTGAATGTGTGTGAAAGTGAATGAATGAATGAGTGTGTGTGTGCGTGTGTGTGTGTGTGTGTGTGTGTGTGTGTGTGTGTGCGTGTGTGTGTGTGTGTGTGATTGAATACGAGTGTGTGTGATTGAATGCGTGTGTGGGTGAGTAAATGCGTGTGGTAGTGAATTAGTCAGTTTTTGAGTGGGTGAGTGAATGTATGAATGTGAGTGAGTGAGTGAATGTGTGAGTAAGTGAATGAATGAGTTTTTGAGTGGGTGAGTGAATGTTCGAGTGAATAAGTTAGTGAATGTGTGAGTTTTTGAGTGGGTGAGTGAATGTGTGAGTGAGCGAGTGAATGTATGAATGTGAGTGTGTGAGTGAGTGAATGCGTGAGTGTGTGAGTGAGTGAATGCGGGAGTGTTTGAGTGAGTGAGTGAATGTATGAATGTGAGTGAGTGAGTGAATGCATGAGTGTGTGAGTGAATGTGTGAGTGTTTGAGTGAGTGAATGTATGAATGTGAGTGTGTGAGTGAGTGAATGTGTGAGTGAGTGAATGTGTGAGTGTTTGAGTGAGTGAGTGAATGCGTGAATGCGTGAGTGTGTGAGTGAGTGAATGTGTGAGTGTTTGAGTGAGTGAGTGAATGTATGAATGTGAGTGTGTGAATGTGTGAGTGAGTGAATGTGTGAGTGTTTGAGTGAATGAATGAATGCGTGAGTGTGTGAGAGTGAATGTGTGAGTGTTTGAGTGAGTGAGT
Organism: Plotosus lineatus; assembly: GCA_024760905.1. Classification (NCBI taxonomy): domain Eukaryota; kingdom Metazoa; phylum Chordata; class Actinopteri; order Siluriformes; family Plotosidae; genus Plotosus; species Plotosus lineatus. The sequence goes on along the minus strand of CM045747.1, from coordinate 25,678,039 downwards.
GAGTGAATGTGTGAGTGTTTGAGTGAGTGAGTGAATGTGTGAGTGTTTGAGTGAGTGAGTGAATGTGTGAGTGTTTGAGTGAGTGAGTGAATGTGTGAGTGAGTGAGTGAGTGAGTGAATGTATGAATGTGAGTGTGTGAATGTGTGAGTGAGTGAATGTGTGAGTGTTTGAGTGAATGCATGAATGCGTGAGTGTGTGAGAGTGAATGTGTGAGTGTTTGAGTGAGTGAGTGAATGTATGAATGTGAGTGTTTGAGTGAGTGAGTGAATGTATGAATGTGAGTGTGTTAGTGAATGTGTGAGTGTTTGAGTGAGTGAGTGAGTGAATGTATGAATGTGAGTGTGTGAGTGAGTGAGTGAATGTGTGAGTGTTTGAGTGAGTGAGTGAATGTGTGAGTGTTTGAGTGAGTGAGTGAGTGAATGTATGAATGTGAGTGTGTGAGTGAGTGAATGTGTGAGTGTTTGAGTGAGTGAGTGAATGTATGAATGTGAGTGTTTGAGTGAGTGAGTGAATGTATGAATGTGAGTGTGTGAGTGAATGTGTGAGTGTTTGAGTGAGTGAGTGAGTGAATGTATGAATGTGAGTGTGTGAGTGCGTGAATGTGTGAGTGTTTGAGTGAGTGAGTGAATGTATGAATGTGAGTGAGTGAGTGAATGTGTGAGTGTTTGAGTGAGTGAGTGAATGTGTGAGTGTTTGAGTGAGTGAACGTATGAATGTGAGTGAATATATTTGAAGCACCCAGTAAAATAATAAGCACCCAGTAGAATAAAGATGTTTTTCTCTAGTTGTTGTTGTTGTTGTTGTTTAGTGGATGTAGTAGGCGTAACATTCCAATTGTAACTTCTCTTCGACGGTTGTTTTCATACTTGTAGTTTGCATATCCTTTCTTTCATTTTTCTTTTACTTTTCCAGGATTTAAATTCATATTGCCAAAAAGGTCAAACTTCATAATTAATAACATATTCTACTTAACTCTCTCTCTCTCTCTCTCTCTCACACGCGCGCACACACACGCACGCACGCACACACACATACACACACACACACACACACACACACACACACACACACACACACACACACAATTACAGCATGTGGTTAATTGCATAGCCGGTAATCAAACACAGTGGGAGTCCAGGACCATGTAAAAAATCTGACATTCCCCAAGTCTTTCTCACTTTACTTCCTGGAAGATATGATGACTATGTGAGAAAGTACCACCAGGTTTCTTAGGTAATATACTTTATCTGTAAAATCCCATATATCTTCCATGGCAAGAGGCCTAATGGATAGAGAAGCGGGTTTGGGACCAAAAGCTCACCGGTTCAATTCCCGAACCAGCAGTAAAAATGTGTGACAGTGGGAAGAGTTAAGCTCTTTCCCTTCCTCCACCTTCATGGCAGAAGTGTAATGTGGCTGCCCACTGCTCGGAGTGTGAGTTCACTGTTTACATGCATGTGCTCACTTTCAATGAGATAAATGCACAGGCACTTTTTCCTTGCAGGATTAATACAGTAAAAAAGGGCGGGGGGGCTACTTACTTATTAGGTTAACCGCTTAATCCTATAAGGGTCACGGGGAGGTTGATGTCTGTCTTGTCAAACCACTGTAGGGCAACACATACACACAAGCATTCACAAACCTTGGGTTAACTTAGAACAGCCAGTTATCCAAATATGCATGTCTTTGGAATGTGGGAGGAAATCGGAGGACCCGGAGGAAACCCACGCAAGCACAGAAAAAAAATCTGCAACCTCAACACAGGAACACCTCGGCCTGGGAATCGAACCCAGGACCTTCCTGCTATAAGGATGGCATGCTATCCACTACACCACGTTGCCACCCTAGGCCAAATACATGAAAGTAAACTAAATACTGTATATACATTGCAGGTTATTGTCGTATTGTTGTATCAAATAAAACAAAAGTAAAAATTATTTACTGGATTGTAACCAATAGAAAATCTTACTGATATGGCCCAGTTGAGCCACAATCACCATACATGGTAATAAGTGTTGAAACAATTAAACTCCAACCAAAAGCATTCCATTTGGGACTATTCATGACTGTGTGGTATGTTTTCGCAGTTACACAAGGCTTCCAAATTAAATAAAATCTGTCCTGAGTGTCCTAATTAGGCTTTGCTTTGTTTGTTTGTTTGTTTATTTGTTTGTTTGTGTTCTCACTGTGTGCTACCATTTTATCCCAGAATACTACACCCTGAAGCGAAGACAGAAATAATAATAATAATAATAATAATTAAAAAAATAAATAAAGAACATCATCACCGAGTCACAGGTATGCAGAGGAAAGGATTTCCGGAATGTATGCTCAGTGGCGGTATATTCCAGAACACCTTTCACTCGAGAGCCTCGACACGATCTCATTATCACGACATGCTGAATGTACAACAGTTGATAATTGCGCTTATCTGATCTTAGCTTGCTGTTATGTAACAAATCAATTCATAGGCCACTTAGGAACCAAAAAAAAAAAAAAAAAAAAAAAGAGAGAACATGACTCTATTCTTTTTAGTTCAGTTGATGTACAACTTCTTTTCCCCAGACCGATTCCAAATGCTATTTAACATTTTTGAATCAGCACCAAGCATTCTTTCCTTCTGATTGTATCTAACAAAAATACAATGGGGCATTATTTTTTCACGGGTGAGTAGGGAGGTGAGCGAGAGAGAGAGCGAGAGTGAGAGAGAGAGAGAGAGAGAGAGAGAGAGAGAGAATGAAATAAGGGAAGGAGAATACAACAGGGAAAGAAATGGGTAGATGACCTGAAAATGCTCCATGACCTCATTTGACGTTAAACTATGGCCATACCCATCAACAAAGATTTCCTCAGATGAAACTGGCGGCACCTCAAATCCTCTCTCTAAGTCATAAATACAACTGATTGCTCATAATGTTTGCTACACACACATGCTTGGTGTACCAAAGGTTACCATCCACCATTCACCTGGCTGACATCCTAGGCTTGTTAGTTCACATGCGCCAAAGAACACACGCCTGCAGTCAGAAAGCATTTAGCATACAGTACATTTAATAAGTAATTCAATTTCATCTCCATGAGTTGATCATTTTCATTTTATTTGGAACAATGACAGTTTACAGTTTAAGTCATGCTTGTGTAGTGTATGTGTGTAATTACAGTGATTCGTCGACTTCCGACCGCGTTTGGTTCCGGCAGACCGGTCGTAACTCGATCTGGTCGTATGTCGACTTTCCATCCAAATACACTCACGCCAAACAAAAACAGATGAATAAATCTCGCGCATTTAAATCTATACATCTATTTTCAATTCCACGTCACTGTGACACGCAGCGGAGAGCCAATCCTTTCTGTACTCCACTGTGTGGGCGGGTCCGATAGCTTCAAACTCCGATTTTATTGGATTATAACAACAGCCACAGGCTGCGCATGTTGTTTGAGTAAAAAGATAAATTTCCCTCGTTTTTATCGGCTCATTTCCACGAAGCCAAGCACAGCTGGCAAGCAAACACAAATGGACAGACATGGCAAAACTTCAACCCGCAGAGCAGCTGATTGCCAAAACTTGGGACGCGCTTCCTGTCACATAAACACTGCAGTGTGTGAGTCCAATAAAATTAAATCTTCAAGGTATCGGACCCGCCCACACAGAAAGGATTGGCTCTCCGCTTCGTGCCACAGTGACGTGGCATTGAAAGTAGATGAATAGATTTGGTCTGAGCAGTTAGAAAGTGAAGCTGCATCATCTCCTGCTTGGCCTTTTAAGATACTGGCGCTGCCGGCATCGCAAACAACCGTCGTACGCAACACTCGCACTGCACTGCCATGAATCATGCTTCACCACTTTTGCGGTCGTAAAGTCAATCAGACGTAACTCGCATAGGTCGTAAGTCGACGGCTCACTGTATCTGTTTTCTAATCCAAAATTACTGCAAACTGCAAAAGTCACAGGACCAGATTTTCGAGCAAAAATAAACAATTTAATCTGCAACAAGTGTGTCGAACTAAATTTGACACAAGTATGATTTAAAAAAAGGAATCCTCATTAGAGTTGCTGGCGCTCAGCTCTGGACGAGGGAGGGGTACACCCTGGACAGCTCGTCAGGACATCGCATGGCTAACACTCACACAGCCATTCACACTCACATTTACACCGAGGAGAGATTTGGAACAATCAAATTCTGATGCAAGTGTGATAAAGCCATGAACTCAATAAGCAACCCAACACTTATTCATTTATTTTCCAAGTCCCTTTATCCTATAATTAGGGTCATGGTGAGGTAGGCGCCCATCTCAGCTGACTCGTTGCAAAGGTAGCGTACACCCTGAACAGCTCGCCAGGCCATCGCAGGGCCAACACTCACAAATCCATTCACCTAGGCGTGATTTGGAACAGTCATTTAGTCTACTGTGCATGTTTCTGGACTGTGGGAGGAAACTGGAGTACCCAGAGGAAACCCACACAAGCATTGAGAGAACATGCAGAAACGCCTCAAGCCTGGAAATCAAACCCAGACTTTCTTGCTATGAGTCGGACGTGCTGATCACTGCATCACCATGCTGCTTATATTGCACCACTTAAATTATAGCTGTTTGTTTGATCAAAATAAATGCAAACAAGCTCCGATGAGTGACTGATTGTTCTACGGTAAAAGATTTTACAGAACAACTCACAACAAGCCGATAAACTTGTGCTTGGATAGAAAAACCTGTCTAATACAGACACTCCCTGCTGTCCGTTCATTCGTTTTACGTATTTTTCGATTTTTTAAAATTTATTATTATTATTATTATGTCAAATTTTAAGTTTAGCGTGCTCTCTGTGGTACGAGACGTACCTACGCTGTACGCTGACGTAATACGCTACTTCCGCATGATGCTGCGTCCATTGTTTACAAATGACAGACTGAACGTGCCCCTCCTTCTTCCCAGGTCACTGTATGTTACTCTTGTGTTAAGACGTTGTCTCTGTGATCTTTGTGTTTACACTGTTTTGCGGACTTTTGTAACCCTAAGCAAATATGGTTAGTCAGAAGCGTAAGCCTACTAGCGATAGTGGTAATCAGAAAAAGCGGCGAGCTATCTCGTTAGAAACAAAGATGGCTATTATCAAGAAAATTAATGCTGGTGAAAAACACGTGAATGTTGCACGTTTCTTCCAAATGGCTCCGTCGACCATGGGAATCATTTACAAGCAGAAAGATCACATCACAGAGCATGTTAATGTTTATATTTGATACTATATTTGATATTTGATGAGTGAATTTGATTAAAATTTATTTATTTGAAATTATACAGTACATACAGTAACAACTTACGTTTTTTTTCACCTTATGTTCGGCCGTCCAGAACCTAACTAAAATGTAAGTCGGGGAGCGTCTGTATAGAAAACTAGGTTCTGCCCATGAAACATATGACAGTGAGTGAGTGTTCTTTCAGCTTTTTCCTTTTTTCAGGGGTCGCCACAGGGAATGCTTCGCACCTTTGATTTGCATACCTGCCAACTTTTGAAATCTGAAAAGCCTAGTAGCTAGCCAGGGTCTATGTTTCCGTTTTCCTCAAACTGTCAAAGCAGAAATGCTGATTGAAAAGATCAAGGACAAACTTTATGGTCCATATCCTTTCAGAATTTTTTGGACATAATCATGCCTTTGACAAATGTTGACAAACCTTTGGGTTAAACCCATGCAAAATTGTCCACATTTCTCTTGACCTTTTCCCTCAGCAAATATGACATGCATAATAATTTTCAAAAACCACAAAGGGGAAAACATTCCACAGCCAACTTTTAATTTTAAATGTATTGTTTGAAAATAAACAATTGAAACAAATACAGAAATTGAAAAACGGCAATATCACCATGCCCTGAAAACATTGTAAATAAATTTAAATCTAATAGACAAATGCATGAACTAAATTCTTCCAAGATATGTCGTTTGAGTCTATTTCTTCCTTAAGAATTGTGAAAATATTTTCCCCCGTCGATGCTGTGTTACATTCTCTCAAAGAAAGACGTACAGTACTGATAACACTTTTCCAATTTCGTTGTCAAAATAGCAAACACAAATGGGATACAGTTTCACATCATCATAATCCGTACTTCCATCAGTTGACATGCTAAAAGGTTCTGTTTGTATTACATCAACGATACTTTTTGATTCTGCTTCTGCACCAAGACACTGAATAAGGTTAGAGGTTTTTGTTCGGCCACAAACAAATTTTTTTAGCAATCTTTCAATCCGGAAACATTCTTCTGAACAACTGTCCATGTGATCGGCCATTGCGATTGAAACTCCATGTTCAATAATCGCCTTCGTGAATCAAACTTAGGCAGTGATAACGTCCAAAGAATCTGATGGGGCGACGAAGAACGCTGAAAGTTTGTCGCTGGTATCACTGGCATTGGCATTCGACTTGTGTTTTTTTCGTTCCCACGTGATCTTTCACATCGCTGATCCCCCGTGTCCGATCGAAAAATCTTGTCGGCATAGAGTGCAGTTAGTGTAAGTTTCACCCTGTCTTGAACGTATAATAATTGCTGTGAATGCTTTGGCGTATTCTTTACGAAAATACTGTAACTTTCGTTTAGGTTTCATACTGTGAATTTTTAAAAATTTTCTCTGGCAGATTCCATTACGAAAACGTACCGACACAAAGCTGACCCATCTAATTCCTTCGCAATTCCAGTGTCAAACAAAGGATGACCTCTCGCACATGCGCAATACACCTATAGGAAGTTGCATTAGCAGCATGCACTGCTGCTTTTCTTCTAAATTTAAATACGGTTCTCGGCGATCTCATGAATTTGTTTTGCACTTTTTTCGTTACTATTTTGAATTTTAGATTGATTTTTATGTTAAAAAAAGTATTTTTTATTAATACAACCGTAACCCGGAGTGGGAGAATGAAACTCATAATCATTAGTTGGCAGCTATGGATTTGGCGTAGGTTTTTATGTCTGATGCCCTTCCTGACACAACCCTGTAGCAATGGACAGAAACACGCCGACGGCTTTGCAGCTACTCTTTACGAAAGTCAGCAATGATTATTTTATATGTCTCTCACCATACACAGCGAGAGACATGGCCGGCTTTAATAACCCAGTTAGCTGCATGGGGGATGGGGGGGGGGCACAGTGACAACCTTGTGGAGAGTGGGACTCGAACCCCCAACCTTAGGATCAGCGATCCAGCGCCGTATACCACTAGACCACCACTGCCCTATGTTTTTGCTTTTTATGGAATTAATCTCAAGTGAAGATTCACTGGCACCATCAGAATAATATTGTAAGGTACGTTGTGTTTTCCTCTGGATACCGCCATTAGGCCATACTGAAACCGGGTTCATGTTATTCGCAGCAAGATGATAAAAGTCTGTACGAAAAAAATTGTCAACTAAACAAATAAAAAATATGTCTTTATCATCAAATAATTTTATTTTGTATGTTCCTTTTCATGGAAAATATAATGAATAAATATAAATAAACAGTAAAGACTACATAGTAATAGATTTTAGCTGAGAATGAGTCATTGGTCATATCTAGTGAGAAAGAATAGAATAAAAATGAATAAAAAAAAAAAAAAACACCAAGTAAATAATTTTTCATTATTTTGACATTTCTTTATCTGCTACCTCTGCGACCCAACCCTGGATTAAGCGGATGAAGAAGATGAAGATAAAAACATTAAACGATCAATCTTGCTCTATGAACAAGTACTTGCCCTTGAGATAAAGAGAAAGCTGTACATTTACATCATACAGAGAGAGAGAGAGAGAGAGAGAGAGAGAGAGAGAGAGAGAGTAAGAGCGAGAGAGAGAGAGAGAGAGAGAGAGAGAGAAAGAGCGAGAATGAGACAGTTCCTGGTGGAAAACATAACAAGGAAAACGGAGAATGCAGTCTAGCTGCCTAACATTCTCCAGTTATCAGAACTTTTTTTTTTTATATATATTTTCTGTCATTTGAAGTTGCTTTTAATAAGCATATGTGCTGTAACCCTGTGATAGCTGTCTTACTTTCTTGCCTTTTTCAGTGCAGACTGTCCTTCTCAAATGCCACCAGACTTGCCATTTATAGGCACAGAAAGTCTTAATGGAAGAACAGAGCAACAAGAAAGACAAGGAGTCAGGAAAGAGGGAAGGAGGAGGTCGGTTGGTGTCGTGGGAACCGCTAGCAGAGGTTGGATTGCAAATGCTTTGCCCTCCAGAGGATTCACAACTGCTTTCAATTTTGGACGGGGTCACTCAAATTACAATCCCCCTTCGGCCAAGATCCCTGCCGCCCACCATCTCAGCCCCTCGACTTTATCCACACTCTGAGAGACAAAGCCATGACATCATCTTTGTCATGGACTGAGTATGTCCTATTCTGCAACTCAACACTGTACTGTTTTCCAGCTTTTTTCCTGCTTCTACTTCTGTAATTTGTCACAAGCTATCTTCTCCTTGTTCTCCCTATAACCCCACCACCACCACCACCACCCCCCACCTTTGTGTGATTCTCTTTTCTGACCTTTAATCTACAGGCTTCTGCTCTGGATCAGCTGGACTCAGGGTTTTGTCTGTTGTCCATATGCTAAAGATGTGCTGACAGAGCTGAGAGGGCCAGAGGGCTGCACGGTGAGACGGCTGACAAAAGGGACTTTCAAGGGAAACAGTGCCTCTGGGAAACAGAAATACTCACAGCACAACAATACAGCTATTATTTGTCAAAGGAAATGTGATGTCTACTGTGGACCAACACATACCACATGGCATGTTCTTACTGGAATGAGCCATGAAGTGACAAATTCCTTACTCAAGCAAAAGTGCCAATAGCTATCTCTGTATATAAATACTTTGCCTTTAAGCGTGTATATAAAATACAAACTTTTAAACTTTCCAAGAAAGTCCAAGAAAGATAAACGACAAGTCTGCACCTTTCGTTCATTCATCCTCTGTTTATTTTCTGAACAGCTTTATCCTATTTAGAGTCGCGGGGAGTCGGGCGCCCATTTCAGCTTACTCTGGGCAATGGCAGAGTACACCCTGGACACCTCACCAAGCCATCACAGGGCAGTAAAATGCTGATGGCAACCCAATGGCCTACTCTTTTAGAATGATAGCAATGGTTCTTTTACATGACTCGCACCACAGACAGTGAGAGACATAACAGCACCCGGTAACTTCCTGCAAAAAATCCACCCCGCAGTTGCTCATATCGTAGCAGGTGATTTTGAACTACACAAGCCAAAGGGCAGTTTCCAACCCATCGAATGTTCAACCAGGTGAAAACGACCACAGAAAAGACCGACTCAAATATCAAGAATTGCTATAGGACAAAACAGCTGCCTCATTTAGACCAGTCAGCTCATTTATCTATAGTCCTGACCCCAGCATAACCCCCCCATCACAGGGAAACCCCAAACCACCACAAAGATTGAGGGCACCACAGCAAAGCCTCCTGGTCTAGAATCAGAGCCTTTTCAGGCTGGCCAAAGCCAATGTTAAGAAGTCTTCAGGGAGACTAAAGTGGCCTACAAAAGAGATCTTCAGGACCAATTCACCAAAAGTGTCCAACAGCAACTATAGCAGGGCATCCAGCTCTAACCACAAAACAACTAACCACATATCTGTTGATATGGGCGCCTCAAAGGCAGAGGAATGTAATTATTCCTTTGCTCGTTTTGCTCTGGAAGATGAGACAGCCACTTCTAGGCCCCGGCAGGCTCAGATCACCCACACTAATCCCTGACAGCCACACCTTTACAGTGCAAAAACATGATATGAGGTGTGTGTTTACAGCAGTCAACCAAAAAAAAAAAGGCTGCCAGCCCTGTTGGAGTGACTTCTTCACATTTGCAGGATTTTTAACATTAAAAAGAAAGATTATGGTATTTTTGCAGCTTGAGAATTGGAGCAGTACAACTGTTTTGTGTATTTCCCCCTGATGCAGGTACGGCCTAACATACTTGAATGGCCTTTGTACAAACAAGCTCACGGACACCCTATGATTGGCTGGTGATTGCTGTGAGCAACAGCGAGGTAAGCGTATGCCATCATCCCCTCTTGTGAGGGCTCGGTCAACTATCTTTAATGGACCCTAGATCTTGGATGGCTGCAGGATCGACAATGAATTAGAACCTGCAATCTCCAGGTTGATAGTCGTGCAATTACGACACTTGGGAGGAGTCCAACTTTATTATATACATACAAAACTGTGCTGTTGTTGTAATGTCTCAACTAAATACATCGGGTGTACCATGAAATGAAAAAATGTAAAAACCTGTTCTCAAAGAATGTAAGACCACATTCAATTCCAGTGACAGAGCCCTATACAGTGCTTCAAGACTGCTGAATGACATCAGGCAGGGCATCTGACAACAAGTCATGACACAGCTAAATCACAACACAACTACAAGGCCAGCAGCGACACTTTGGCAGAGGAACCTAATTGTTTTTCACTTTTTCTCGCTTTGAGCTTTTAATAACAGAGAGCGAGAGAGAAAGAGAGAGAGAACACGTCCACCCTCAAACAGCCACATACTCATAGTGCAACAGTATTATGTGAGGTGTGTGCTCACCCATGGACAGCTGTCAGACCAGACAGTGTTTCAGGAATGGTGCTGAAGGACTATGAAGTCTTCACAATAATATTCAACCTGTCGCTGTCAGTGTTCATCATCCCAGCTTGTCTGAAGTCTGCCACAATCATTTACCTACCAAAACATGACTATCATCAGCAGTCCCAATGACTCCCTTCCAGTTACATTAACACCAGTCACCAGTGAAGAGTTGGTCCTGGAGCACATCAAAGCCCGTCAACCTCCCACCTACCTACAACCCATAATAGTTTGTCTACAAAGCAAATATGTCTACAAAGGACACTGCTCTTCACATTGCATGGGTTGATTCTGAACTTCGGGGAGATATACTGTACCTTCAACACCATCGTCCTGTGCAAACTCAGGACTACACCAATCTCACACTAGATCAAAAACTTTCTGATTGATTGCTCTCAAACTGTTTGATTAAGCTCTTACTTTTCATAATCAGCACCATCGTCCTGCAGGGCAGAGTGCTAAGCCCCCTTCTAATTTACTCTCATAGGTGGTCCCCACCCATTCCACCAACACCCATTGCGGACATCACAACTGTGGTTGTATTTATGTCAGATAAGAAGATAAGACAACCTACAGAAATGAAATCCAGACCTTAATCATCCTGAAATTATCAAAGACAAAATAAATCATAAACTGGTTCAAGAATAGAACAGACTCTAAATCATTATACTAGTCCTTCTCAAAAAATTAGCATATTGTGATAAAGTTAATTATTTTCTGTAATGTACTGATAAAAATTAAACTTTCATATATATTTTAGATTCATTTCACACCAACTGAAATATTTCAGGTCTTTTATCGTTTTAATACTGATGATTTTGGCATACAACTCATGAAAACCCAAAATTCCTATCTCAAAAAATTAGCATATCATGTTCAGGTAGTCTAAATGAGCTATTAACCTAATCATCTGAATCAACCAATTAACTCTGAACACCTTCAAAAGATTCCTGAGGCTTTTAAAAACTCCCAGCCTGGTTCATTACTCAAAACCGCAATCATGGGTAAGACTGCCGACCTGACTGCTGTCCAGAAGGCCATCATTGACACCCTCAAGCAAGAGGGTAAGACACAGAAAGAAATCTCTGAGCGAATAGGCTGTTCCCAGAGTGCTGTATCAAGCCACCTCAGTGGGACGTCTGTGGGAAGGAAAAAGTGTGGCAGAAAACGCTGCACAACCAGAAGAGGTGACCGGACCCTGAGGAAGATTGTGGAGAAGGGCCGATTCCAGACCTTGGGGGACCTGTGGAAGCAGTGGACTGGGCTACAGGTGTCGCATTCCCCAGGTCAAGCCCCTTTTGAACCAGAAACAGCGGCAGAAGTGCCTGACCTGGGCTACAGAGAAGCAGCACTGGACTGTTGCTCAGTGGTCCAAAGTACTTTTTTCGGATGAAAGCAAATTTTGCATGTCATTCGGAAATCAAGGTGCCAGAGTCTGGAGGAAGACTGGGGAGAAGGAAATGCCAAAATGCCTGAAGTCCAGTGACAGAGATTTTGGAGCACTTCATGCTTCCATCTGCTGAAAAGCTTTATGGAGATGAAGATTTCATTTTTCAACACGACCTGGCACCTGCTCACAGTGCCAAAACCACTGGGAAATGGTTTACTGACCATGGTATTACTGTGCTCAATTGGCCTGCCAACTCCCCAGACCTGAACCCCATAGAGAATCTGTGGGATATTCTGAAGAGAAAGTTGAGAGACACCAGACCCAACACTGTGGATGAGCTTAAGGCCGCTATCGAAGCATCCTGCGCCTCCGTAACACCTCAGCAGTGCCACAGGCTGATTGCCTCCATGCCACGCCGCATTGAAGCAGTCATTTCTGCAAAAGGGTTCCCGACCAAGTATTGAGTGCATAAATGAACATAATTATTTGAAGGTTGACTTTTTTTGTATTAAAAACACTTTTTTTTATTGGTCGGATGAAATATGCTAATTTTTTGAGATAGGAATTTTGGGTTTTCATGAGCTGTATGCCAAAATCATCAGTATTAAAACAATAAAAGACCTGAAATATTTCAGTTGGTGTGCAATGAATCTAAAATATATGAAAGTTTAATTTTTATCAGTACATTACAGAAAATAATGAACTTTATCACAATATGCTAATTTTTTGAGAAGGACTAGTACATTGATCAGGGACTTTTGATGAAGGAGGTCCCTGTTTTCAAGTGTTTGTATACAAACTTTGCTGATGATCTCTCCTGGACAATCACCACCACCACAATAATCAAGAAGGCGCACTAGCAACTCCACATCTCAACAATCTGCAGGAAAAACAACCCGCAAGGAAAGTTGTTGGTGTGAAACTAGTCTTATTTCATGGGGAGTGTACTGTATGTCGACATGGTGTATCAGCTGTTCAGTAGTGGACAGTAAAGAATCGCAGACGGAAGGCCATGAATACCTCCCAGAAATTCATCACCTACTTTAGAGGACTTATCTAACCCTCACTGTTACAATCAAAACATCCCACCCTGGACATCTTCCGTTTGACCTGCTAACTTCAGAACAGCTTTTACTCCAGTTCTCATATATACATATACACATACATACATACATACATATATATATATATATATATATATATATATATATATATATATATACATACACACTTATACACATATATATATATACATATATACTTATACATATATATATATATACACACACACACATATATATATATATATATATATATATATACACACACACATAGACACACACATACCCCTCCCTGAATCGCCACCTTATCGTGGTGGAGGGGTTTGCGTGACCTAATGATCCTAGGAGATATGTTGTCGGGGGCAAATGCCCCTGGTAGGGTCACCCAAGGCAAACAGGTCCGGGGTGAAGGTCCAGACGAAGTGCGATTCAAAAAAACCCTATGACACATGAGAGAGCACAGGAAGCAGTCTCCCTTGCCAGACGCAGGTCACCGGGGTTCCCTCCTGGAGCCAGGCCCAGGGGAGGGGCTCGAAGGCGAGCGCCTGGTGGTCGGGCTTATGCCCATGGAGCCTGGCCGGGCTTCGCCCGAAAAGGAGACATGGGTCCGCCCTCCCATGGACCCACCACCCGTGGGAGGAGTTTTAGGGGTCGGGTGCAGTGTGAGTTGGGTGGCAGCCAAAGGCATGGGTTCTGTCGGACCGATCCTCGGCTACTTACTCTAACCCTCGGGACATGGAATGTCACCTCTCTGGCGGGAAAGGAGCCTGATTTGGTGCGTGAGGTGGAGAGATACCGACTAGATATAGTCGGGCTCACCTCAACGCATAGCTTGGGCTCTGGAACCATCCATCTCGAAAGAGGCTGGACCTTCTTCTATTCTGGAGTTGCTCATGGGGAGAGGCGGCGAGCCGGTGTGGGTATTCTTGTTGCCCCCCGTCTCGGTGCTCAAATGCTGGGGTTCTCCCCAGTTGCCGAAAAGGTAGCTTCCCTCCGTCTTCGGGCCTGACTGTTATTTGTGCTTATGCACCAAATGACAGTTCAGAGTACCCACCCTTTTTGGAGTCTTGGGGGGGGGGGGGGGGTGTGTTGGAGAACGCTCCCTCGGGAGACTCGCTCGTTGTCTTGGGAGACTTCAACGACCATGTGGGCAACGATAGTGTGACCTGGAAGGGTGTGATCGATACAGTCTGAATCCGAATGGTGTTTCGTTGTTGGACTTCTGTGCTCGTCATAGTTTGTCTATCACGAACACCATGTTCGAACATAAGGGTGTCCATAAGTGCACTTGGCACCAGGACACCCTAGGTCGTAGTTCGATGATTGACTTTGTAGTCGTGTCATCGGACTTGCGACCATATGTTCTGGACACTCGGGTGAAGAGAGGAGCTGAGCTGTCTACTGATCACTACCTGGTGGTGAGTTGGCTTCGGTGTTGTGGGAGGGAGACCTGGCAGGCCCAAGCGTGTAATCATGGTCTGCTGGGAACGTTTGGCGGAGTCCCCTGTCCGAGAGGCCTTGAACTCCCACCTCCGGCAGAGCTACAACCACGTTCCGGAGGAGGCGGGGGACATGGAATCCGAATGGGCCATGTTTCGTGCCTCCATTGCTGAGGCAGCAGCCCATAGCCGTGGCCGTAAGGTTGTCGGTGCTTGTCGTGGCGGTAATCCCCGAACCCGGTGGTGGACACCTGCGGTGAAGGGGGCCGTCCAGCTGAAGAAGGAGGCCTATCGGGTTTTGTTAGCCTGTGGGACTCCTGAGGCAGCAAACGGGTACCGGCAGGCCAAACGTGCTGCAGCCGAGGCTGTCCCAGATGCAAAATCTCGGGCGTGGGAGGAGTTCGGCGAGGGCCTGGAGAGTGATTATCGGTTGGCCTCAAAAAGGTTCTGGGTCACCATCCGACGCCTC
>CM045747.1:25630581-25658081 GCA_024760905.1 Plotosus lineatus | reverse complement strand
TCTAGAGAGGTGGAGGTATGCCCTGGAAAGGAGAGGAATGAAAGTTAGCCTCAGAAAATCAGAATACATGTGTGTGAATGAGAAGGACCCAGGAGGAACGGTGATGTTACAGAGAGCAGAGATAACGAAGGTGGAGGATTTTAAGTACTTAGGCTCAACAATCCAGAGCAATGGAGAGTGTGGAAAAGAGGTGAAGAAGCGTGTGCAGGCAGGCTGGAATGGTTGGAGAAAAGTGTCCGGTGTGATGTGCGATAGGAGAGTGTCAGCAAGAATGAAGGGAAAAGTGTACAAGACGGTGGTGAGGCCAGCGATGTTGTATGGCTTAGAAACAGTGGCGCTGAGGAAAAGGCAGGAGGCAGAGCTGGAGGTAGCAGAGATGAAAATGTTGAGGTTCTCTCTGGGAGTAACGAGGATGGATAGGATCAGAAATGAGTATATCAGAGGGACAGCCCACGTAAGATGTTTTGGAGACAAAGTCAGAGAGGCTAGATTGAGATGGTTTGGACATGTACAGAGGAGGGATAGTGAGTATATTGGCAGTAGGATGCTGAGGTTGGAACTACCAGGCAGAAGGCCTCGAGGAAGACCAAAGAAGAGATTTATGGATGTGGTGAAGGAAGACATGAAGGTCGTTGGAGTCAGAAAAGAAGATGCGGAGGACAGGGTGAGGTGGAGGCGGATGATTTGCTGTGGCGACCCCTGAAGGGAGAAGCCGAAAGTAAAAGAAGAAAAGAAGAAGACTGTACAGGCTCTCGGGGCTTAAAGAATGCTACCGTACTACTTTATACTTTGATAGGTTTGCTCTTGCACTCTGAATACATGCAAATTAGGCTAATTGGCTGTTCCAAATTGCCCAGAAGTGTGTGTGAATGATTGTGTTAATACTGGCCCTGCCTCCCTGCAGCCCTAATGGGATTTGATGACTCTACAAATGAGTGAGTGAGCAAGTTTGCCATCATCACCTTCAGGTTCCTCTGGAACCTCAAGTTCTCAACACTAGTTCTGGATAATACATTTTAAATACATTTGATCATACACACCTAAACTGGCATGAGTGTGTATATTGTAGCTAGATCACCTCACATCTCCACACTTGTTAGTTTAATTCTGTACTTTTTTCGGATGAAAGCAAATTCTGCATGTCATTCGGAAATCAAGGTGCCAGAGTCTGGAGGAAGACTGGGGAGAAGGAAATGCCAAAATGCCTGAAGTCCAGTGTCAAGTCCCCACAGTCAGTGATGGCCTGGGGTGCCATGTCAGCTGCTGGTGTTGGTCCACTGTGTTTTATCAAGGGCAGGGTCAATGCAGCTAGCTATCAGGAGATTTTGGAGCACTTCATGCTTCCACCCGCTGAAAAGCTTTATGGAGATGAAGATTTCATTTTTCAGCACGACCTGGCACCTGCTTACAGTGCCAAAACCACTGCTAAATGGTTTACTGACCATGGTATTACTGTGCTCAATTGGCCTGCCAACTCTCCTGACCTGAAGCCCATAGAGAATCTGTGGGATATTGTGAAGAGAAAGTTGAGAGACACCAGACCCAACACTGTGGATGAGCTTAAGGCCGCTATCGAAGCATCCTGGGCCTCCGTAACATCTCAGCAGTGCCACAGGCGGATTGCCGCAGTGAAGCAGTTATTTCTGCAAAAGGATTCCCAACCAAGTATTGAGTGCATAACTGAACATAATTATTTGAAGGTTGACTTTTTTTGTATTAAAGCCACTTTTTTATTGGTTGGATGAAATGTGCTAATCTTTTGAGATAGGGATTTTTGGTTTTTCTTTACTTTTTTGCCAAAATTATCAATATTAAAACAATACAAGGCTTGAACTACTTCAGTTGTGTGTCTTCTTCTTTTCCTTTCGGCTTTTCCCTTCAGGGATCACCACAGCGAATCATCTGCCTCCATCTCACCCTATCCTTTGCATCTTCTTCTCTTACACCAACGACCTTCATGTCCTCCTTCACCACATCCATGAATCGTCTCTTTGGTCTTCCTCTAGGCCTTTTGCCTGGTAGTTCCAGCCTCAGCATCCTATTACAAATATACTCACTATCCCTCCTCTGTACATGTCCAAACCATCTCAATCTAGCCTCTCTGACTTTGTCTCCAAAACGTCTTACATGTGCTGTCCCTCTGATGTGCTCATTCCTAATCCTATCCATCCTCGTTACTCCCAAAGAGAACCTCAACATTTTCATCTCTGCTACCTCCAACTCTGCCTCCTGTCTTTTCCCCAGGGCCACTGTTTCTAACCCATACAACATCACAATGTCATCTGCAAACGTCATAGTCCATGGGGAATCTTGTCTAACCTCGTCTGTCAGCCTGTCCATCACCATAGCAAACAAGAAGGGGCTGAGAGCTGACCCTTGATGCAGTCCCACCTCCACCTTGAATTCTTGTGTCACACCGACAGCACACCTCACCACTGTCTTACATCTCTCATACATGTCCTGCACCACTCTAACATACTTCTCTGCCACTCCAGACTTCCTCATGCAATACCACAGTTCTTCTCTCGGCACCCTGTCATATGCTTTCTCCAGATCCACAAAGGCACAATGCAGCTCCCTCTGACCTTCTCTGTACTTCTCCATTAACATCCTCAAGGCAAACACTGCATCTGTGGTGCTCTTTCTTGGCATGAAACCAAACTGTTGTTGTTGAACTACTTCAGTTGTGTGTAATGAATCTAAAATATATGAAAGTCTAATGTTTATCAGTACATTACAGAAAATAATGAACTTTATCATAATATGCTAATTTTTAAAGAAGGACCTGCATTAAAAAATGATAAATGTAAGTCACTGTGGATAAAGGTATCTGCCAAAGGCCATAAATGTGTCATTGTGGGGCTCCTAGAACTCTGTGACAGGGTGAATAAATGTGAGTGTGTGGTTCAGAGCGATGGGGAATGGTGATGTAGTGGGTTGCACGTCCGCTTCACAGCAAGAAGGTTCTGGATTCAGGTCCTGGGCTCAGGCATTTCTGGGTGGAGTTTTCATCTTCTTCCTGTGCTTGTGTGGGTTTTCTCTGTGTACTCCAGCTTCCTCCCATAGTTGTGTGTGTTTCCTTGTGATGGTCTAGGACACTGTTCCCAGAGTACACCTCATTCGCCCCGTGTCAGCTGAGACAGGCTTCAATGTCTCCGTGACCCCAATACAGTGCTTCTCAATTATTTTCTGTGGCGCCCCCTCTAGGAAGAAAATAACATTTCACGCCCCGCACCGTGCGACTATAATTACTATTTTGTCGATAAAATTATTATTACACCTCTGCATAACATTGTATCTTTATTAACATTAAAAACAAAAAATAAAGAAATATATTTCAACTTACAATAAAGAAAAACTTTATTAGCATTGTTTTAACTGTTTAAACTGTAATATAAAAGATTTAAAATGCACCAATGTACCTAAAATGAATAAAACAATACATCCTTATTTAAACTCATTCACCTTATTTATGTCTTCATAGCTCCGTCTCTCTCCACCTTTCTCTTCGTTATTGTTCGAAAATTTTCCGTGTTGTTTCTTGAGGGGTTGTTTACTGCAACTTCATATCGATTTGTGCGAAAAACTGCTACATCATAGCACGACGAGAGCACCACTGCCAACTAGTGGAGCAGAGGTGCAATCACACTAATCACAATTTTCGTACACTATCTCCCCACCCACTTCCCTTCAGCATCACACCCACTATTTGAGAAGCACTGCCCTAATAGGATTAACTGGTTCAGCCAATAAGTGACAGCGGGTGAGGTTAAGGCTCTGGGCTACATACCAAAGACTCAGAGGCTTGAACCCCAGCATTGTCAAGCTGCCACTGCTGGGCCAAAGGACAAGACTGTGAACACAAGCTATCCACACCGACCCAACTGAGATTTCTGGTTCAAGACGAATATGCAAAAATTAAACAGAATTTTAACTTCTAGTTTGCCAACTAGTGGAGCGGAGGTGCAATCACACTAATCACAATTTTCGTACACTATCTTCCCACCCACTTCCCCCCAGCATCACACCCACTATTTGAGAAGCACTGCCCTAATAGGATTAACTGGTTAAGCTAATAAGTGACAGCGGGTAAGGTTAAGGCTCTGAGCTACATACCAAAGACTCAGAGGCTTGAGCCCCAGCATTGTCAAGCTGCCACTGCTGGGCCAAAGGACAAGACTGTGATCACAAGCTATCCACACCAACCCGACTGAGATTTCTGGTTCAAGGCGAATATGCAAAAATTAAACAGAATTTTAACTTCTAGTTCGTGATATTTATGTTTATATGTGTTAAACATGGAACCTTTGGTGGCAGACCACACACCCTTGTTTACTTTAAGTAAATAACACTCAGTATTTGTTTGCATGTTCCTTACTGGCATCAACAAACAGATACATTCTTCTTTTGTGAACATTGTCCAGGCTCGCACTGCTGGTTTCATTTTAGTTGTTTGTTTCGGAGGGCTTCTCCTGCCTTCCTCCTCTTTAGGTGATGAAATGCATGCTGAGTTGAGTTAGGATCTGGTGATTGACTTGGCAAGTCTCAAGCACTCAATATTTTCTCGCAAAAAGTGTTTGGCTGTGTAGCAGAATGTACTTTCAGGTAACTGTCTTGCTGCTTGATGGAGTTCTTCTTCATTAGATGCATTTCTGGTGTAAACTGCCATAAAGAATAATTATATTGTATTGACTTTTTTACATTTAATTTCCTGATACCATTAGGAGTCACATCACCTCATATTAGTGAGCAGATTCCAGATGCAGTCATGAAGCCCAAGCCATGACACATGCTTGACTGACGAGATGTTTGAGATAATGAGTTCTTTTCTTTATGGACATTTCAGCATTTCCATCTCTTTAGGTAACCTTTTGTTCCAGAACTGTGGTGGGGTATCTCTATTTGGTTTGGAATTTCAGTTTGCCCCCCCACACACACACAACCTTCACAATGTTTCTGTCATCAGCTGATGTTGTTTTCCTTTGCTGTTTGTTATACACTAAAGCCTTCGTTCTTTTTTCAGAACATTCCAAGCTGTCATATTGACATTGAGGCTTGTGCTTGTGCAGAAGCTCTGTTTGATCTTCTCTATTGTCTCAGCATTAAAATAGCTTGCATTTCTCCCATAGACAGCCCTCTGGTCTTCATGTTTAAGTTTGTTAAAAACTGAATGTTTATCCCTTTTAACAACAAATGCAAGGCGGCATGATGGCATGGTGGTTAGCGTCCGCCTCACAGCAAGAAGGCCTGGGTTCGATTTCTAGCTCGGGTGTTTCTATGACGAGTTTGCATGTTCTCCCTGTACTTGTGCCGGTTTCCTCCGAGTACTCCTGTTTCCTCCCACAGTCCAAAAACATGCACAGTAGGTTAATTGGCTGTTCCAAATCACCCCTAGGTGTGAGTATGAGCGGTTGTGTGACTGTTGGCCCTGCGAAGGCCTGGCGTGCTGTCCTGGGTGTACTCCACCCAGAGTCAGCTGAGATGGGGGCCAGCCTCCCCACGACCCTAATTTGGATTAAGTGTTTCAGAGAATGAATGAATGAACAACAAATACAGTCTTCACAAATAAAAGTCCAGGGCTCCGACCACTGTAACAGAGCTCGTCTACTAGTGAACCAATCATTTTTATCACTTGAAAAATGCCACCAACTTTATGTTGAAAATAAAATGCACCACACTGGGTTGTTTAAAATGTTAAGATGTAACAATCAGGAAATGAAAGCTGAAATTTTAATTTTGTGATTTATCCTTTTATTTTTTAAACCAAATGTTTTAGTGTAGCACAAAAAACCACCAGTGGTCTTAGTCTGATACGTTCAGAGAGGACCTGCTGCATACATTTCATTGCAACGTTTGCACAGCAATAGGCTGTAACATATTTCAGCAGACTCTGGGCAAAGCCCTGAGCAACTTGCCAGTCCATTGCAGGGCCAACAAACACACACACGCACACACAAAGACATTCACACTCCCACCTAGAGGAAATTTGGACCAGCCACTTTAGATAACGGTGTACATCATTGGACTGTGGGAAGAAACCGGAGTATCCAGAGCAAACCCACCCAAATGTAGGCAGAACGTGTAAATGTCATTGAAATGCCCGTTCCTCGCCTGGAACTCAAACCTAGGACCATCTTACTGTGAGGTGCATATGCTAATTACTACACCCCTGTGCCACCCATTAATCAACCACTTAAGTTGAACCCAATTTTTAAAAAATATGACTGTAAGGATTCATTTTTCTTTTTTTAAAAAGTGTGAAAATAAAGTAAAATCATATGTAATAACCGACTCAGTCACCAGATGCCAAAGCATATATTCATAGTGCTCTTCATCACCATTTTTAAAAGTGGAATTACTGGAAGGATGAGAGATTAAAATAAAACAGACACATGCAGTATCAGGATGTTAAGTAAAATGTTTATTATTAATAATAATAATAATAATAATAATCTTATTTTGTTTAGATATAACACTACATAAGAACGAGAAATTAATGACAATCATTAGATTCCATCACCATTAGTTTAATTTTCAGTTCAGTATCAGGTTTAATAAAGTTTATATTACAATCTAAAGTCCTGCTTTTTTGTTCTGTGTGCTTGACAGTAGTTCAACCATTGCAGTTGTCCATCACACTTTGTGTGAGAAATAATACACGACTATCACACATAAATCCACATGTGTGTTATATGTTGGTCAGAAAATTAACCTTATAATGCATTTTAATGTTTAAATCTTTTTCACTCTCCATCCTGAAAGGTCAATAATTTTTAGAATTTTTTTGGGTCAAGATTAAAAGCCGACTCCATATAGAGAGCGACAAGTGTGAAGTGAGCAAGTTCAATGAAACTGAAATTTCATGTGAGTGATTAAAGCAATAGCCAATCACAGCTTAAAGATACCATTGACTGGCAGATGCCACTGAACACCGAGCTCCCCTCAACCTTTTCTTACTCTCTTCCATAGCCCGCATAAAACAGGCGATTCCTCATGCAGTACAGCGAAATAGCTCGCTGTTTTAACTTTTACAGAAAAGGTGAAATAATTGGAGTGTACCATCAACTAAAACAGTGTTCCTATGTCATTTTTGACAACTTCCAGTACTGACTATTTAAATAAGTTCATTTTATTTAAAAGACAAGTCACTTCTAAAAAATATTTATGAAAGAGATATTACAAATCTGTAATCACCCAAAATGATTACTTTATCAGTAGACAGGTTTAATTAATAGGAAAAACCAAACACACAGAAAATCCCTTCATATTCTAGTCTACACACAGCAAGATCAGAATGGCAGATATATTACTGAACTTTTGAAGAATCCGTACTTTGCCCCTCATGTACCCTGAGGTGAAGAAACGTGTTTAAATTTAAAAAAGAAAAAAAGAAATTTGCATTTGCACATCATAAATTCTATTTTTTTTGTTGGTGTATAAAACGAGAGACGAGAATGTTACCACATATTCCCCAAAGATAACTCAAGATAATTGGGTTTATCTGGGCACAGTATTCTACAATCGTACGATAAATCTTGAAGCGTTCCCAAACCCAATGTGTGTGTGAAACAGAGTTGGAGTGTAGTCATTTTTCTTATTATATATGTGCGCTCAGTAACAGAGAGAGGAAAGAGAGGAGCAAAAGGATTTACTGGGAGTCAACGTGGATATCCTCATCAGGAACATACTCCTCAGGAAGCAGCTCTTGTTTGTCATCAAGGAGCAAAAGGCGTTGATGCTTCGCACGCCGCACTGAGATCAGGAGCAATCCAGCAAGCAGAACGACTGACATGATGGCCAGAGTAGACACCAGGAAAAAGGCTAAGAAAGTTACAAAAGGAATCAGGGAAAAGGGAAAATATGTATATTAAGAAAGGTTTTAAGATTAGAAATTCTATATATATATATATATATGTATGTATAAAGAAAAAACTCAGAAAACCTGTTGCATGCTCTCTTACCTGGACTCCAACGAGATCGATCATCTCCGTGATTGCCAAATTCTCCTATAGGAACATTACATACTTATAACCATAGGCTTGACTGCACAGTGCCTTACAACACGTTTTTTTTTTTTATACATGCAGCATTCCAAAATTATTATGCAAAACACATTTCAGATTCATGGCTGGATCTAGCAGGTATTTTTACAAAAGAAATTAATCCATTGCATGCATGCTTCTTAGTTTTATGCATCAGTAAGGCTTTCCATACTCTGCTGACCATAATAACCAGTTCTCTGTCAAAATACGAAACAGCAAGTAATGTGAAGAGTGATATTCCAATATCTTCCTAATGCAGACCACGATAATACACCTTGATAAAGCCCCAGACCGTCATTTTCAAAAGGACCATGAATTGGTACTCTGGATGCTCCCAGGCACAGTACGGGGGAAAAAAGGCTGAAAGTGACTCCAGTGCATGTACAGCTGCTCTTATGAGATGTGCTCGATTTTTTCTTACTCTCTGAATATTCTGATAGAAAAACAGCGCATCTATTAGTTAAGCACAGTTTCACACAGGCATGTCTTTTCCAGATCAAAGTTTCCCTGCTCCAGGCTTTGAGAGGAGATTTCAAACCCAAGTGCAGTCCTGAGGACTAATAATGGTCTGGGGTTTGCTCTGAATGAACTTGTGCATGCCTGAAAATAATTGGCTACTGTAGCACAACTGGTTAAACTTCACATTTAATAACAGTAATGAATGCTGTGGTCTGTAAAAGTGTTCTGGAGTTTTGGTCCACGAATACATTGCTTGGTACGTTTCCGTGCTTAGAACACACCCATTTTAATCTCGGTTCCAATTCAGCATATTCAGTGGCTTTCTACATATTTGCAGCAATAAGCAAGTATTGCGGTGGCTAGTTAGTAAAAATGAGCTTACAGGGCTAAACCTTGCCGGGAAAAATACAGGGATCCCTCACTTTCCGCGATTAATTGGGACCGAGATCCTTCAGCGACCACCGAAATCCACGAAGTAGGGTCACCCCACCAACATCCTTCCCCCTGAATGACGTATATGTTATGTAAATACGTATATAATATCAATAAATACATATTCAATGCTAATAAATGCTTATAATAACAATTAAACATTACAAAATAATGAATAAGATTTATTCGTATTCAGATGTGCACCTCACAACAATGTAACTAGTTTTGATGGGAGGTTTTGGGTTGTTTTTTGTTGGTTTAGGTTTTTTTTTTTTGCATAATTAGCCTTGTTTATTTGTGACATTTTCCTTAACTTTTTCATTTATTCTTCCTTAATTTCCTTATTTTTTTTAATTTGCTGAATATTTAAAAAAAACAACAACAAAAAAAAAAACAATGCACTGAAGCCGCATGAATAGACCAAGTTCACATCTCGGCTCGCGCACGGCATCATGGGATCGCGACTACCAAACAAGCTACCAATATGGCGGAAATATGGCTTGATGCGATGTAGATGAGAACTGCACTATCGATACGTTCAATTTATGGAAAGTTCCAGACCTTCGAGCGTACTTTATACGTAGGGGTCTTCCAGGTTGTTCCCGCAAGCGTAAAGATGAACTTGTTGCGCTTGCATTTTCGGCAACGTTACAAAAGCTACCTATAGCTTTGTCAAAGGCCGAGGAATTTAAACAAATCCAATGTGACTATGCCAGCTTGTTGATATTTGAAGTGGATGAGGAAAGTGTGACAATTCCCGACCACTTGGGACTTGAAGATAGCTGTGAGACAGAAAATGACGCCTTATCGAAGCGGCCCCCGTGTATGTACGCTGACATAGCGGATTTTTTGTTAATGAAAGACCAGGCACCCCTACTTGCGCGACTTCATAATGACTACAAAGAAGGTAAATACAAGTTTGACAGCTGTCACCGAGTGATCTGACAGCTCTTGTTTGTCTACTTTATTACTATACGATTATATAGATCTAGATGCATATTGTAATTATTGATCAACATTAACGTAGGCCCCCCATTAGGCCTGGCATTTGGCATCACCCACTTTTATGGTAATTTAACAGGTAAATAAAAGGTAATATAGTCTATAGGGTCTATGAATTCGAATAAAGGACACTTTAATTATAAACTTACTGCTTTAATCCAACGTTTGCGTCCCTCCGGATCCTGCAGCTTGGTAGGGAAGGTAAATAATGTGAATGGCGGCGGACATTTACACGCGTTGGTCCCAAATTTGCAGGCATGTATACTGCAAATTTCCTTTTTCCAACGCTCGAGATGATAAATGCCGTTCCCACAGTTGACCACGGCACAATGCGTACCTGGCATATCGATAATTTAAGGCTTGAGGCAGGCTTTAAGCGGCAGTTGTTAGGATGTGTTTACATACAAAAGCAAGTGGCCACAAGAAAGTTTAGTAGCTGACCAGATGTTGGGTCATGTTTTCCCGTACATGTGCAGTCGTAACACGAATTCGGTCTATTGAAGTGCGAAGTAGCGAGGGATCCCTGTATATCCATGAGACCCATCACAGAAAAGTGGGTATTAAATTAGAAATGGTTAAATTTTGAGTTCTTATATGATGTAGCTGATTTCATTGTGTTTAAAATGAGACCAAATTTTCTAACATATGTTGCTAGTTTTGAAATGACTAACCAAAACCTGCCAAGAATTTTCAGCCTTTTAAGCATGCAACTCCGGAGGAACTCGCATTTCAAGTTCAAAGTATTTAATAATTTCCAACTTAATACCCACTTTGCTGTGATGGGTCACAAATATGCAAACACATGCTGTAAACAAATGGTTCAAAGTGTATTATTTTTATATTAGTGTAACTAAGAACAGCAGCGGTTCAAATGGTCACGAGTATAAATTCACTTAAGTGCTGATTTTCTTCTAGGCCAGACTGTAGATTCATCACATATCACTTCTGTGATTGTACTTGGTTATCGCTGTTATAATTTAATATAATATAATTTAAAAATTTGGTTCACTGACAAATAAGCTGCCTGAGGCAAGACAAAAAAAGTGAGTTTAATAAACATGAGCATGCATATTGCATGGGAATGGGATGATCAGATTGGTTTGCCATATCAGAATAATAAACAATTATTTAAGAAAGCAGAGGTGGGCAAATACTACAAATAGTAGTAAAGAAAAAAAAAAAAAAAAGACTCACATTTGATGACATTGCCTGCTCCAAATGAATGACATACAGTAAATGTTCATTTTGTTTCAAACATCATCCACTTGGAATTACGTCATTTAATCTTGAGGAAAAACTGACCAATCAGATCATGCCATTCCCATGTAATTCATACTAATATTTATTGTCCAACCCACCAACTCAGGAGAATGTTCGAATGAATTATAATGTATAAATTAATGAGAAAAACAAAGTTGTAGTTTGCGCGGAATAATCCAGTACATGAAACATCAAAATACATATTACATGAAGGGCTAAACAATGATTGTGTAGTTTAAAACAGAGACATGGCATGACTACAGACTTGTGTTACTTCATCTGTGCGTCAGTGACAGTGTCATGTGTATGCACCATACTTTACTATTTGGCTCAATATTGTGCCCAGCAGTTGCTGCCAATTCATCAATAAAACCAGGTCCATAAAAGAGAACAAATAACTATCAACTCTGAAAATCTTTAAAGAGACCACATTTCTAAAATTAAGACACAAAAATAACTGAACACCAAAGTAATATTAGCTATTTCAGGTAGTAACCCCATCCCTCCATTCATACAGCATTAAACCATTTACAATATCTGTCCAACTCCATATAAAATCTCTTCCTACCCTCTTTCCCAGCGCAGTTGGACATGCATTCCTCTGGGGTGCTGTAACGGTTCTTGTTTCCTTTGCAGCCTCCATAGATGAACTCTTTGCAGGACTGAGCACTTGGCTCAAAGAAGAACATCCGGAAAGAGGCACGGCAAGGTCCAGAGTCAGGTGACACGACACAGGCCGCTATGTAGCAAAAAACAGTGTTTACTGATGCCGTAGACGCAATTCATTTTCACAAACACAAGCAAAATTAGTCGTTTGATGGAAATCACATGTTACCTTGATATTCCTTATTGACAGGCTCAGGATTTTTCTTGGAATGGACAATTCTCACTGTAAAAAGAAGTTATAATATTACAAACTCAGTCGCTGATGTGGGCTTAGCCACAGATGCAATAGATATCGTTTGGTACAGTTTTTGGCTACAAGCTTCTGAAGGGCGTCAACTGACTGGTTCGCTGCATTTTGTCTACATGTTGTTCTGTGTACCTGTTTCTAACAAACTCTCGAACACTGTCAGACAATTACCATTTCAAGACAAGACAGAGTCCCCAGACTGGTAAGAAAATATCACATGGCAACCATGGAAAATCTCCCAGTTTGCCATGGTAGTTCAACTGTCTGTATCTATATATTCAAAAGTACCAGGACTCTTGCTTGCCAAGCTGAACAGTAGAAAACTGCCGGCTCTAAAGGTGAGAATGATCATCATACAGGAAATGACATACACTTACCTGTGCAGGCTTTCATGCACTCCTCCTCAGAATTATAGTTGTTCTTATTGCCACCACATCCGCCATACAGGAAGGGTTTACATGTTCCACTTGCATAGTAATAACGGCGGATGGAGGCCCTGCAAAGCCCCACCTGTGGATCAGTTGAGCACTTTTCTGAAAAGAAAAAGTGTAATTGTAAGTTTAAAAAAATAAGACGCTGTTACCACCTGACACAATACCAAATAATACCAAAAATTTGTGAACGCAAGCGTTCACGGATATTTCGTGTGTTATGGGTACTCAAGACAGGGACAGACACATGCGCCGTCTAACTCAGGGGTCGGGAACCTGTTGCTCTTTTGATGACTGCATCTGGCTCTCAGATAAATCAGGTGGCCTTTCTTAACAGAACAACGAATACATAATTTCACTGTCATTTAAATAAAAATACAAAAAAAGCCATCAAATAAAACAAAAAAGATGAATAAATCTTGCGCATTTAAATCTATACATCTATTTTCAATGCCACATGTCACTGTGGCGCGCAGCGGAGGGCCAATCTGTAATTTTATTGGATAATAACAGTTTCAAGGTATCGGACCCGTCCACACACTGGCGTACAGAAAGGATTGACCCTCCGCTGCGTGCCACAGTGACATGTTGCATTGAAAATAGATGTTCCAAGTTTTGGAATGTGCTTCGTGTCACTTAACAAACACTGCAGTGTGCGAGTCCTGTCGTATTGACCATATTTGGCTCTACACACGCACACGCGAGCAGTCCTTCTCACACCTGAAAAACATCAAAACCAACCTGCGGTCACGTTTAACAGATGGAAGCCTAAACGCCTGCATGAGCCTGAACCTCAGCACATATCAACCAGACTACAAAGCCATCAGCAAAACAATGCAGCACCAGAAGTCGCATCAATAGTAAAAAGTACTTTTCTTATTAATAAATAACTTCATTATGATAAAGTCATTTAAAATAAATTCAGTCTTATTATACTCTAAAATTGTTGGTCTTCTTTTTCAATTTAGTTGTATTCAGTATTAATATACAGTAGGCCCTCGACATTCGTGAGGGTTTGGTTCCGGGCCCTCCCACAAATCGAGATAATCCGCAAGTTCTGTACCCAGATGTAAAACCCAATGTATCACGTCACATGCGCGAATGAGCAGCCATAAGTAAAATACTATGTATCTATTACATGCACTAAAATATGCTTCTTAAACACATTCTATAGACAGTCTTACTCATTAATACAATATTAATGTAGTAAAATATTAACAGTTAAGAAAAACTTTTTAATTTTTGCTCTTATTTTTGTTGATAAATCATAAACATTATACAGCATATACTGTTGTAAAGCACTCGTATTAAAGTCTTTTTCAATTATTATTCCAGTACAGTACCCAAGTTAATTCTTAGAATGCTTGTGCGTGAGATTTTATGTTCTGTAGCATATTTAACAAACGATACCAAAAGTATAAACTTTATTATGCTTCATGTCCTTTTACATTGAACTTGGAGTGACGTCTTGGATTGACGTCTCCAAGATTGTGCTGCCTAGAGGGCAACGTCGCGGAGTTCTCAGAGTCAAATTGTTTCTTTGTTCGTTTAAATTTGCTTTATTTGTTCATGTTTTGCACTATGCACGTCTCTGACCGGTCGACTCTACTACAGCTATGAGATCGGAGTCTTCTGAAGTTTAGCAGCTTCCTATCCTGAGCTAATATGCTATGGTAGCTCAATGCTAGCCGCACCCCGGCTAACAATTAGCCCAGGCAGTTTTCAGAGTCATGTTTCTTTTAATTTGTTTTATTTGTTGTTTTGTTTGTTCATGTTTTGCACTATGCTCGTCTATGATTGGTCGACCCAACTACAGCTATAAGATCGGAGTCTCTTCGGGTGTATATAATTAAGCACGCTCAACTTCTGAGCTAATATGCTATGGTAGCTCAATGCTAGCCGCATCCCGGCTAACACTAAGCCTAGGCGGGGAGGGGCCGAATGAAGGTGGGCGAGCTTCACGCTCAGATTGCAGCGCAGAGGGATTGACTGGTCCATGCTGTGTTTCTGTGAAACATGGCTTGAGGAGAGTACACCCGACAAGGCGATTGCACCAGCCGGCTACATGGCCGCGATCCCAAGCGCCAGAGTCGTCGTTCAGCCCCTTCCCGCCTGGGCTAATTGTTAGCCAGGGTGCCGCTAGCATTGAGCTACCATAGCATATTAGCTCAGGATAGGAAGCTGCTAAACTTCAGAAGACTCCGATCTCATAGCTGTTGTAGACTTGACCGGTCATAGACGAGCATAGTGCAAAACATAAACAAACAAAAAAACAAATAAAACAAATTAAAAGGAACAAAAGAAACAATTGGACTCTGAGAACTCCGCGACGTCACCTTCTAGGCAGTGCCATCTTGGAGATGTCACTCCAAGTTTAATGTAAAAGAACGCGAAGTGTAATAAAGTTTATCCTTTTGGTATCGTTTGATAAACATGCTACTGAACATAAAATCTCACGCACAAACATTGACTTAGACACTGTACTGGAATGAGATTTCCTTTCGGCTTTTTCCCTTTATCAGGGGTTGCCACAGCGAATGATTCGAGCGTTTGATTTGGCATAGATTTTTACGTCGGATGCCCTTCCTGACACAAGGACACAAGGACTTTAGCAAGGGACAGAAAAATGCTGACGGCTTTGCAGCCTACTGATACTGTACTGGAATAATAATTGAAAAAGACTTTAATACAACAGTTCAGAGGAAACTGTCGTTTCTCAGTAGAAAGTTTTATTTCTTCAGAAGAGACGTCCAACGTTTTTTATCGCTTAGCCAGAGAAGACGCACAGCGTTTGAGTGGTATCATAGAGTTTAACTGGTAATTAAAACACACAAAAAAAGAGTCTCATTGACAACTTGTGCGCGAATGAGGAAAAGGGGGCGTTAAATCATCTCAACCAATCAGCAGGAAGCAGGACAGCCATTGGCTGAATGTGAGTGACATGTCAGCTGCTCGGCAGTCCACGAATACTCAAATCTTGAGTGCAAAACCACGAACAGACAAGGGCCTACTGTATGCGTGTATGTGTATATATATATATATATATATATATATATATATATATATATATATACATACACACACACACACACACACACATACAGTAGGCCCTTGATTGTTCCTGTATATATATATATATATATATATATATATATATATATATATATATATATATATATATATATGGCTCTTTTAGTCAAAAAGGTTCCCGACCCCTGGTCTAACTTGAGGATGAAGCTGAACTTCTAATAATATAATTAGATCCCAGCATTATACCTAGTAGCCAGTGGTGTAGTGGTTAGGGTTCTGCGCTCATGATCGGGAGGTTGTGAGTTCGAATCCCACTGAGATCCTCACTGTGCTAAGACCCCTGGGCAAGGTCTCAACCACATGTGTGCCTCTGTTCACCCAGCAGTATAAATGGGTACCAATAAAAATATACTGGGAAGGTAACCCGCGATAGACTAGTGTCCCATCCAGGAGGAGTTGAGCTCCTGGTCGCTTCACGCTACAGAAACCGGGGATAAGCACCGGCCTGATGAGCCACTATGGCTCGGGTGTAAAAACCCAACAGACTTTTATTATACCTAGTAGAAAATTCCTGTCTATGTAAATATCGTAATTAGCATAATCTTCTTTTCCTTTTGGCTTTTTCCCTTTTCCAGGTGTCGCCATAGCGAATCATCTGATTTGCATGTCTGATTTGGCATAGGTTTTTACGTCGGATATCCTTCCTGACACAACCCTTTAGCAAGGGACAGAAACACACTGACGGCTATGCAGCCTGCTCTTTACGAAAGTAAGCAACGGTTCTTTTATATGAACCTCTCACCATAGACAGTGAGAGACATGGCCAGCCTTTAATAACCCAGTTAGCTGCACTGGGGGACAGCAGTTACAACCTTGCGGAGAGTGGGACTCGAACCCCCAACCTTAAGATCAGCAATCCAGCGCCCAAAACGCCTAGGTTAACCACTGCCCTGTAATAATTAGCGTAATGTCTGTCTTCCTTTTGGCTTTTTCCCTTTTACTTGGGAGTCACCACAGCGAATCATCTGATTCGCATGTTTGATTTGGCAGAGGTTTTTATGTCGGATGACCTTCCTGTCACAACCCTTTTTAGCAAGGGACAGAAACACACTGACGACTTTGCAGCTACTCTTTACGAAAGTCAGCAATGGTTCTTTTACATACCTCTCATCAAAGACAGTGAGAGACATGGCCTGCCTTTGATAACCCAATTAGCTGCACTGGGTGGGGGGTGGGGGGGGTGACAACCCTGTGGAGAGTGGGACTCGAGCCCCCAACCTTTGGATCAGCGATCCAGCGCCCTATACCACTAGACCACCACTGCCCCTGTCATAATTAGCGTAATATTTTACTTTAATACACTTCCCATAACCTCTCAACAATTATTAATAATACATGGATAATTTATAGCACAACAAAAGTAATAACTTTCTTGAACCAAGTACACACATGTAAACTAAAAGATAGACAAACAATAAAATATTTCCTGCGTATGAGGGGGAATCTTTACATTACAGTACGCTCCACATATCTCACGGAGAGCATAACAAGTAGATTTTAAAAATTAGAAATTACTGATTTTGATGCAAAGTTTTAGTGTTCTTATCCCAAATTAAAACATTTAAAAAAAAAAAAAAAAAAAAAAAGGCAAACGTCAACTTGCAAAACATCCATTCCAAGAGCAGATACTCATTTGTTTACCTAGGAAAGTGTCTGAATGCATACCGTATTGTATCTGTCTGACGTTTGTCACTTCTGAGTGTATGATGAACTACATTGGTTGTGGAAGATTACCAAAAAAAGAAAAAAGAAAAAACCCGATGGCATGCAAATGGTGGTGCAGGCCTCATGAATGACGATTTACATTCTTGCTCGTTTCTGACTACCGAGTTGCTGCTCGGTCCTTTGAAATCTTTTTTGTTTTCAGTGTGGGGTTTGCCACACTTTTTGGCACAGGAGTGTGTTTTAAAGATCTCAATGAAAAAGAAAAAACTATAAGAATGTATAAGAAAAACAAAAACAAGAATAGAAAGATAGAAAGAAATAGGGTAATAAACACACACCTGCATACTCATCAGACTTCATTTCAGGCAGCGGCGCTTCAGTGGATTTAGCTGAGGAAGAAAACAAAGAAGCTTTATCATCACTGTAGTAACGCCAACAAAATTTGGTTTGACACTCGTGCAGCAGGAAGATTAAAAAATACAAACTAACAAAAAATATGGAGAGAGAAACTGTGCATACAAATTACACATAATAATAATAATAATAATAATAATATCATCAAAACAATCCATAACAAGGACAAACAAAAGATCATGATATAAGATCAGCACATGAACTTTCTCTTGCATTTGCTGAACTGCTTAATCCTACTATTAGAGTCACAGGGAGGCTGGTGCCTACCTCAGCCGACATGGCGCAAAAGTGGGGAACACCCTGAAAAGCTCACCAGACCATTGCAGGGCAACACACACACACACACACACACAACTATTTACACTCACATCCACACTTTTGAGCTATTCGGAACAGCCAATTAGCTCAATTCACAAAATGAAAGGTACAATATGTACATATGTTTACAGAAGAATATGAAGCTACAGAACTGTGTATGAATAGGTTACTACATTCACCCCAGTTTTTAAACAGTATTTAAGTATTGTTAACGTTAATCCACAATGAAAAGCAATTCAGGGCACTATAATCAAAAGAATGTTATCTGTGATATTTGAGAAAAAGTCTTTCTGGATTTTGGAGATAGAGGAGCATCCGTAAGCACATCAACTGAGCACAAAACAAATTGGGACCAATGTAAACTTGACGTTCCCAAGAACATAATATTCTCTCTTGAAGTGGTTCTGAACGCACTGATTTATTCTGCAAAACTTTTAAAAATGAAATACAGTATATTCTGAATGCAGTAAATGAGCAAACGGAATAAATACGTATATACAACACAAGAATTCTGTGATTGGACTTTGGATCCCATAATGATTAACAATTATTTGCAAACTAAATTGAGGTTTTATGGTTTGGTTCTCACATTTGAAATGTCGGACTTCGAACCACACACAGAAGTAGTACAGAGTTCTATAACAGGATTTTAGAAAATCAAACAAAAAACAGATTATTATTATTTTTTTTTTGCATATTTAAACCATGACAGGGACAGGTCAGGTGAGCTCAGCACTTCAAGCCAAGCTAATTCTGAGTAGTTAATGGCGTCTGTTTCGCCTGGATATTCACAGTTTACCACATATTACCGGTTTCAGTATATACTACCAGGAAACACACAAACTAACTCATTTAGTTTTCCATTTTAGAGTGTGATAATGACATCAGCTTATTCTAAGTGAATTCAAAATACAAAAAGATATACATGCAATATGGTCTTCACAGTTTACAAGCTAAACTTTGAGTTTCAAAAGAAGCCAATAATGGATTGTGTGACTACGCCTTCTCACTTTCAAAATAAACAAAATCTTGTTTTTGTGTCCACCAAAATAATTATTCGCCTCGCAATCAGTTTCATATCTACCTGGCCTTTAGTTAAGTATCATCCTTAAATTTATTTTTGACTAATAGATTCCATTAATATCTGTGTAAATTTTGTCAGAATCAAACAGTGAATGTATAGTGAAGGAATAGAATAAATGAATGGAGTTTGTTGCGCACATTTTGAAGTTTAAAAAAAATGAAATAAATAATACCTTTTCTCAGTGTATTTATTAGTGCAGTAAAGCAATTTACAGCACAATGTAAATATTACTATACTGAAATATGCCTGCTTCCTTTACTGTCTGCCACGCCCATATTTCTCTATCTAACCAATAGACACAAAGGTGGCAATCAGTGGATATAATAAACTTTATGGAACATTAAAAATAGGGCAACAGAAAAGATTGCTCAGAAAACATTCCTAATGCATTTGTCATGTGGGGATTTTTTTTTTTTTTTTTTCTTTTCTTCAGAAAGGTAATCAATCAACAACAGAGGTCACACAAACCGGTTACTCAACAACTAGATGTAATCTAATACCACAATTCCTGCATCATGATGAATGAGTCAGCACTAGCTTTGCTAAGACATGAGCCACAAAGTATTATGAGAAGCAGGAATGGGGAAGCGCGCACTATTATTCTAGTCAGTAATTAACTTACACAGACATTTTACTTCCCATAAACAAAAGGAGAATTGAAATACGGTATATAAAATAGCTAGATTAACAAAACCAATCTCATTTTACGAGCTAACTTTCACAAAATCAGAAAGACTACTTACACACACACACACACACATTGAATTCATAAAATAATACTCAAATTATAGTCTCTCTAGAACTTTCCCTGATTTTTTTTCCAATAAATGAACATCTTTGGTGATTTATTTTACCTCAATGAAATACAGTGAGGAACATCACAATAATAATAATAATAATTGTAGCTTTGCTAAGATAAAGCAATGTGGGGACTAACACTACTACGACTTATTACCATTATTAATTATCATTCAGTTCAGTTCATTTTCTGTAACTGCTTAATCCTAATTAGGGTCGCGGGGAGGTTGGCGCCCATCCCAGCCAACTTCGGGCGAGGGCAGAGTACACCCTGGACAGCTCGCCAGGACATCGCAGGGCAGAAACACGCCAACGGCTTTGCAGCCTACTCTTGTCGAAAGTCAGCAATGGTTCTTTTACATGCCTCACACCATGGACAGTGAGAGACATGGCTGGCCTTTGATAACCCAGTTAGCTGCACTGGGGAGGACAGTGACAACCTTGTGGAGAGTGGGACTCGAACCCCCAAACTTTGGATCAGCAATCCAGCGCCCTATACCACTAGACCACCACTGCCCTTATTATTATTGTTATTATTATTATTATTATTATTATTATTATTATAACAACAACAGATATTTATATTTAGATCAATGTCAAAGCCATGAGCACAATTTTGTGGTCGAGTCCATGATCATGCAACAGGCAACCCGATAAATGGAGAAAATTGTGGGGAAAATACTAGTCCTTCTCAAAAAATTAGCATATTGTGATAAAGTTCATTATTTTCTGTAATTTACTGATCAAAATTAAACTTTCATATATTTTAGATTCATTGCACACCAACTGCAATGTTTCAGGTCTTTTATTGTTTTAATACTGATGATTTTGGCATACAGCTCATGAAAACCCAAAATTCCTATCTCAAAAAATTAGCATATCATGTTCAGGTAGTCTAAACGAGCTATTAACCTAATCATCTGAATCAACCAATTAACTCTAAACACCTGCAAAAGATTCCTGAGGCTTTTAAAAACTCCCAGCCTGGTTCATTACTCAAAACCGCAATCATGGGTAAGACTGCCGACCTGACTGCTGTCCAGAAGGACATCATTGACACCCTCAAGCAAGAGGGTAAGACACAGAAAGAAATCTCTGAGCGAATAGGCTGTTCCCAGAGTGCTCTATCAAGCCACCTCAGTGGGACGTCTGTGAGAAGGAAAAAGTGTTGCAGAAAACGCTGCACAACCAGAAGAGGTGACCGGACCCTGAGGAAGATTGTGGAGAAGGGCCGATTCCAGACCTTGAGGGACCTGTGGAAGCAGTGGACTGGGCTACAGGTGCCACATTTCCCAGGTTAAGCCACTTTTGAACCAGAAACAGCGGCAGAAGCGCCTGACCTGGACCACAGAGAAGCAGCACTGGACTGTTGCTCAGTGGTCTAAAGTACTTTTTTCGGATGAAAGCAAATTTTGCATGTCATTCGGAAATCAAGGTGCCAGAGTCTGGAGGAAGACTGGGGAGAAGGAAATGCCAAAATGCCTGAAGTCCAGTGTCAAGTACCCACAGTCAGCGATGGTCTGGGGTGCCATGTCAGCTGCTGGTGTTGGTCCACTGTGTTTTATCAAGGGCGGGGTCGATGCAGCTAGCTATCAGGAGATTTTGGAGCACTTCATGCTTCCATCTGCTGAAAAGCTTTATGGAGATGAAGATTTCATTTTTCAGCACGACCTGGCACCTGCTCACAGTGCCAAAACCACTGCTAAATGGTTTACTGACCATGGTATTACTGAGCTCAATTGGCCTGCCAACTCTCCTGACCTGAACCCCATGGAGAATCTGTGGGATATTGTGAAGAGAAAGTTGAGAGACACCAGACCCAACACTGTGGATGAGCTTAAGGCCACTATCGAAGCATCCTGGGCCTCCGTAACACCTCAGCAGTGCCACAGGCTGATTGCCTCCATGCCACGCCACATTGAAGCAGTCATTTCTGCAAAAGGATTCCCGACCAAGTACTGAGTGCTGAACTGAAAATAATTATTTGAAGGTTGACTTTTTTGTATTAAAAACACTTTTTTTTTTATTGGTCGGATGAATTATGCTAATTTTTTGAGATGGGGATTTTTGGTTTTTCTTTACTTTTTTGCCAAAATGATCAATATTAAAACAATAAAAGGCTTGAACTACTTCAGTTGTGTGTAATGAATCTAAAATATATGAAAGTCTAATGTTTATCAGTACATTACAGAAAATAATGAACTTTATCTGAATATGCTCATTTTTTGAGAAGGACTAGTATATTGTGCATACCGCCATCATCGGGGCAAAGTGCACTTGCACTTAGCATCTTATTTTCTTACATGTCTTTACATATGTTTGTTTCTATATATGTAAGGCGCTCCACCTAAAGTAGGCACTTGTCACACAGACCACTTTTGAGATAAATGCCAGAAAAGTGAAAATGGTCCATTTTTATCAAAATTCTGATTTTTGCATTAACTATTAAAACAAGTATTCAACTATCACTTGCTCACGTGAAATCAACTAAAACAAACCCCCCCCCCCCCCCCATTTTTCTGGCGAAAAGGTACCCTCATGAAACTTGATAAAAACAGTAGCAAACTTACTGGTTTTTATTGCAATTATTCACGAGTTCGGTACAAGACACACTATAATCCATACACCAGAAAAAATGGTCGTGAAGTTGTCTCTGCATTACGGAGACTGCTTTGATATTAAAATGCTGTTTCAGCGAATAAAATAAAGGCCATGAAAACGATATGCTCGTAAACAATGCAGGCTAGTTGCTAAGGAAGATCTGAAACGAGCATTGGTCAACTCGGGCTTGCACATGCGCAGTGCCCCTCACCCGTTAACTTCCAGTTTCTGGTTTACTGCATGCTGAATTTATCTCCGAAAAAGAGAGTGAAATGTCAGCTTTGATGTCTAGCAGCATTAGTATAGATGTTAAATTCGACGCGAGAATTGCGCTTTGAAGATGCCGGAATGCTTAGCGTTCTTAAAGATTATTTCGCCGGTGAGCATTTTTCTCTGCATGCAAAATTTGATGATGGAATTTTTGTGATTATTTCATTTGTGTGTAATCTTGTCTGGACTGGACATGCTGGATCGTGGGTTGTTTAGTTTTTTATGGAAATTGGTCAAGACCTGAAAAATACTTAAATGTTTCATTCCTGTTTCAGATGAACAAACCGATGATGACACCAGCTGTGCTGATGAAGATTTTGACTTTGATGTTGATGAAGAGGCATTTGTTCATAAAAGTGTGACGAGTCAGTTGTTTGATGATGTGATCCTTTCTGCTGAGCGTGAGCCTACTAGCATGGGTGCAAGTCTCATACACAGAGATGAATTAACTATCTGCTCGGATCGGCACAATCTACCATGCATACTCAGTTAAGCAAAGAGAGTTGTAAAATGAATGAAAACCCGAATCCAGAAAAGAAAGAGAACTCTCTGCTCTGCTGATGATTCACATCAATGCAGGCTGAGTACTAAACGAGTTCAACGGCACCCTTGCTCACTTGAAGCACAGCAAGTACACTACTTTCAGTATTGAGCGCCTCACATATTGTCAGCGTTGATTGGCTGTTTTAAGCTTCATGTAAAGTGAGTCGGCTCAGTTTCATGTAAATTGACCATCCGTCGACCATCGGAAACATTTACGAGCAGAAAGATCGCATCATAGAGAATGTTAAAGGTTATATTTGATACTGTATTTGATATTTGATGAGTGAATTTGATTAAAATTTATCAATTTGAAATTATTTTGCTTGAATTTAATTTATTTGAAATTAATGTTGATATTATTTGATATATTTGATATTATTTTACAATGTTATGTTTATAATAATTGATTTAGGGGTGTTTTATGAGATACGGTAATGGTATTTATGGATATATAGTACAGTATAAGCGTCATACGTCACTGTAACAACTTACGTTCACTTTCAACTTACGTTCGGCCGTCTGGAACCAATTAAAAACGTAAGTCTGGGAGTGCCTGTAATAGCCAGCATCTAAATATTTATATTAATAAAAAATAAGATTAAACACATTTATTCATTTCTAAAATGCAACACCAGCAATATTTTTTAAAATACTGTGGGAGAAGTACATTAATATTTGTGTTCTGTTTCATATTCTGGTTTTCTGATTATTATCAACCCTTCCTCATTAAGTAAACATTAGTAATGTCAAAAAAACCGTTAAGCTTCGTAGCTAGCTAAATTCACTCAAGAATTTAGTGACTGCAAGGTCAACCTACAAATAAACAACATAAAACTTAATCAAGCATAACATCATACTTAATTATATTTACGATATATACCAACCACAATAAATAAATAAAAAGATAAGTGATTTATGACTGTTGTGAATTAGGCTACTGTTCACTTGTTGCAGCTCTGAACACTCTGTAGGTCTGACTGGCACTGTGTGTTTGGTCAGGGTCGTTATATTTCAGTGATTATCATGTCCCCCGTGTACATTTTTTCCTAATCTTCGTATGGAGAAGCACTGTGTCTGACAAGCACAGACACACCCTCAAACACATAGCACATCCAGGTGGGACTCACAAGTGTTAATATTTCACCCCAAAAAATCCCATGTACTTTATCCGTCATAAAGGACCATTGAGGCTATGAGTCAATTCATTTCTACCAGCAGTATCAATAGACTCAGGACGTTTTCACACACAGATGGTAATGCCCAGCAAAAATACGAACAACACTATGCTACAGTGAAATGTGATCATTCAATTTAATAAAATCAGGAAATTAACAGTGAAATAATTTGTGAATGATGAATAATATGGATCGCTTAAAGATGGACAGACAGAAGCATTATATTGTTGCACTTTACTCAAGTTGAAGAGGCGGCCAAGCTTCTCATTTCACTTTAAACAATCCTGTGTTTTCAGGCATAAAATTAAATATGGTTGCCCTCTCTCTTTCCCCTTCCTTTCGGGTGTAAATTACACTAAAAAGGAAAAACAAAAAGCAAAAATCCCTAACAAATAGGCTGTGCTGACACATTTAACCTTACAATGCATTCCAAATAGACTTTGTTTTGAGAAGAACAAAAATTGTCGAACGCTGCCAAAATCTACAATGAAACATAAAAGTAGTGGCAATACTTTAGAGCAGTGGTTCTTAACCTTGTTGGCGGTACTGAACCCCACCAGTTTCATATGCTTATTCACCGAACCCTTCTTTAGTGAAAAATAAAATATGATTTCTTTTCAAATTCAAGACATCCGTATATGTTTTTACTGGGGCACCAAAATGAACCGTGCATTAACATCACTGTGTTCAAAGAACAAAAGCAATACAATGCATGAACTCCCCATCACAACTACTTACATTTTTATGTGAGGTGCGCATCTGAGTGCGTGCGCGAGCGTGCGTCTGTATGTGTGTGTATTTGTTTTATTTACATCCTATGCATTATTTTTGAATGTTTAATAGTTATTATAAACATTTATAGTATTGAATATGTATTTATTGATATTATATGTACATATACATGTACGTATACGTCAGTCAGCACAGGGTTGATCCGACTTTGCAAATCATGCAGATAGGATGCTGACTAATATCACGTTCCTTTATATATGTGAATCCATGTTGTACATATTCGTCTGACCACTTTCTTTTTTTACTCAACATAATAAGGATTAAAACATTCAGAAAGAAATCACATGACGTACCATCACAACAGTCACAATTCGACTACTGAGCACACCAAATTTCCTGCAGCACAGATTGGCCAAGCAATGTAGCATCATCACCTGCAGCCAGTGATGGCCATGCGGGGCGTGTCATCATGAATATGAGTCAGGTGTGTGTCTTGACATCCGCCGAACCCCTGAGACTGATTCACAGAACCCCTAGGGTTCGATCGAACCCAGGTTAAGAACCACTGCTTTAGAGTCAACAATAAAATCAGAGTATTAAATATATATATAGTCATCCCTCGCTATTTCGTGCCACAGTGCATCGCGGGTTTTCAAAAAATATTCATAGAAAAATAAGAAAATTAAGGAAAAGTTAAGGAAAATGCCAGAAAACAAGGCCAATTATGCATAAAAAAACCCCAAACAAAAAAAAACAACCCAAACCCCACCCCCCAACAAAACTACTTACATTTTTATGTGAGGTGCGCATCCATGTGCACGTGCATTTATATTTTATTTATATCTTACGCATTAGTTTTGAATGTTTGATTGTTACTATAATATAATTATATAATATATATATATATATATATATATATATAAAATTATAATCATTTATAGTGTTGAAGATGTATTTATTGATATTATATACACATATACGTATACATCACTCGGGGGTCAATCCTACTTCACGGAATTCAGTGGTCACGGGGGGGATCTCAGTCTCCATTAACCGTGGAAAGTGAGGGATCCCTGCACTACTTATTAACTGTGGGTGAGAGCAGGATGGAAACACCTGACTGGGTATTTAATGATTTTTCATCAAGTGAGTTCAGTGCTGTAAAGCTGTGGTTTGAAATTCTTCTGCAGTGACCAAATTAACAAACTAATAAGTTTTTTTTTAAATCATTTTCATCAAATAACATTTACTGGAAGTTAATTTTCATGTCTGGTTGCCGACAGCAGTGCAGGGGACATGGAGCTCTCTGTACCCTCCCAGTTCGTACTAGTAAAATGCTTGCATGGATGAGCAAGTTAGGCAAAAAAAAAAAAAAAAAACTCAGAAAGGTGCAGCACTGGTTCTCTCCTAATTCCAGATTTCCATGTTTGCTTTGTTCGTTATGCCTTGGTATCGGCAAAATCTTTCATCTAATGGAATTTTTTTTTTTCGTCAATCTTTTTACTTTTTTGGTCGAGCATAAATTTTCATAACTCCTCAATGTTGCTCATTTCACCAGACTCACTTTGTACTTCTTCAAACTCTTCAGGATTCACTCTCTGAATGCTCAGCACTCATATTCAAAATCTACTAACTGTGAAACGAATGTGATACCTTTTTGAATAGGAAGCGTTTTACTCAAGTACAGATGGGCAGACTGATAAGTAACCGGTCAGTACTGGAAAAATTCTGGACCACACAACAGCCAATCAGATTGCGCATATTGTGGTTGCTACATAAATGTGATATATTTGTTTATTTATTGGTTGATCTGCATAATGGAATATCCACGTGAAGTCATAAACAAGTACAATCTGTTCTTTTTACCATGGAAAGATGTGTAATACCTCTGTCATAGTTAGGAAGTCCAACTTATCATACGGTTTTATCAAAGACGAGAACAAACATCTTGTTCATAAAACTCCCACCAATCATCTCAGGTCACAAATGTCCAATTATTAAACCAGCTACGCTACTTCTCTTGCCACATGGGCAGTGTATTATTATTACTGTTATCCTGTTTGGGACTGAACCGAGTTCTTCATATTTCATTTAGTATTTCACAGCCATTACGAAATAGGTACACACACACACACACACACACACACACACACACACACACACACACACACACACACACACACACACACACACACTAACCTTCACTTGTTACACCACCGCAAGCATCCTGACATTCCTTCTCTGTTTTGAAGTTGTTATTGTTTCCTCCAC
>CM045747.1:25490581-25623081 GCA_024760905.1 Plotosus lineatus | reverse complement strand
TTCATCCCAGAAATGCCTGAGCTGGGAATCGAACCTCTTCTTGTTGTGAGGCGGGCATGCGATCCACTACACCACCGGGCCGCCACAAACAATTATTATATGTTAATAATTAAGAGTGAAATAACATTTAAGGTAAAGTCTGTCGGGTTTTTACGCCCGAGCCTCGTGGCTCATCAGGCCGGTGCTTATCCCCGGTTTCCGTATAGCGTGAAGCGATCAGGAGCTCAACTCCTCCTGGATGGGACGCGAGTCCATGGCAGGTTACCTTCCCAGTATATTTGTACTGGTACCCATTTATACTGCTGGGTGAACAGAGGCACACTTGTGGTTGAGACCTTGCCCAGGGGTCTTAGCACAGTGGGGGTCTTAGTGGGATTTGAACTCATGACATCCCGATCATGAGCCCAGCACTCTAACCACTACACAACCGGCCCCCGAAATAACATTTGTGTGGTGTTAAACTGTGAAATATCAATATTTCTACACAATTTTGAATTAAAAAAAAAATGTAAGATAATAATATAAGAAGAAATAAGTACAATATTCTTGTTAGAATAATTCTGATTTGCTTTGGTGCCACATTTAACAGTCTTTTCTTTCCGGGTTACTGATCATTGCTATGGTTAACTGACCATTTCTATGTATAACCAGTGAACACACACACACACACACACACACACACACCAGATGACTCGATGCCTCTGGGATTTATAGTGACCACAAGATGTCAGGTGGTGTATATACAACTTGCAACCATTCAGTACCCACCGAGAGGACGCCAGGGTTCTCGGTGTAACTAAAATTGTGAACCAAGCGTTAAAAAACATGTTGATGTGTTCAATGTTTTCACATTTGAAACTGAAATATCTGTGATTTCTCATAGAACAGAATGTATAATTCGGCTGAAAGGAAAAAGGGTAACCTCTATTTCCTGAACTCATTTGAGCAGCCGATTAGCCTGGGGGGGGGGGGGGTTGTGCTGATCCCTGGTTTCCATAGCGTGAAGCGACTAGGAGTTCAACTCCTCCTGGATGGGACGCTGGTCCATCGCAGGTTACCTTCCCAGTATATTTTTACTGGTACCCATTTCTACTGCTGGGTGAACAGAGGCACACTTGTGGTTGAGACCTTGCCCAGGGGTCTTAGCACAGTGAGGCTGTCCGTGAGATTCGCACTCACTACCTCCCAATCATGAGCGCAGCACCCTAACCGGCTGGGGCCGGTGGTGTAGTGGTTAGGGTGCTGCACTCACAACCTCCCAATCATGAGCGCAGCACCCTAACCACTACACCACTGGCCCCAGCCGGTTAGCCTATTGTGCATATTTTTAGGCTGTGAGAGGAAACCAGAGTACCCAGGGGAAACCCACTGAGGCACGGGGACAACATGCAAACTCCACACATCAAAATGTCTGAGCCTGGGACCTACTTGCTGTGATGCAGGCATGCAGCCCCCTGTCACCCTGGATTATAAGCTGTTATTTATTTCATTGTTTTGCAAAAGCAAATAGGTCCCTTA
Source organism: Plotosus lineatus (assembly GCA_024760905.1). NCBI lineage: Eukaryota > Metazoa > Chordata > Actinopteri > Siluriformes > Plotosidae > Plotosus > Plotosus lineatus. The sequence goes on along the minus strand of CM045747.1, from coordinate 25,621,563 downwards.
TTCGATTCCCAAGACCTTCTGAATTTTTTTTTTGTTTGTTTTTTTTTTTTTGTGGGGCTGCATTAAATTTCAAGTGAACACTCATCAACCCCAAACTCTTCAAGCCCTTAAGGTGACTAATAAGCAGGAGATAGCCGCTGTTCCAAGTCACATGACCTGTCAATCCATGGCAGCCTTCCGAAATCACTTCCAAGCTGTATTGACACTGTGAGGCCAGTGGCATAGTGGTTAGGGTGCTGGGGTTGTGATCGGGAGGTTGTGAGTTCAAATCCCAGCGAGACCTCCACTGTGCTGAGACCCCTGGGTAAAAGATCTTAGGCACAAGTGTGCCTCTGTTCACCCGGCAATGGGTACCAGTAAAAATATACTGGGAAGGTACCCTGTGATGGACTAGCGTCCCATCCAGGGGAAGCTGTACTCCTAGTCACTTCATGCTCTACAGAATCCGGGGATAAGCTAGGCTCGGGTGTAAAAAGCCCAACGGACTGTATTGACAATGATGTCATCTTTAAAGGTAAGGTACCTTGTTACACCCGAGCCTAGTGGCTCATCAGGCCGGTGCTTATCCCCGGTTTCTGTAGCATGATGCGACTTGGAGTACAACTCCTCCTGGATGGGACACTAGTCCATCGCAGGCTACTTTTCCTGTATATTTTTACTGGTACCCATTTATACCGCTGGGTGACTAGAGGTACAATTGTGGTTGAGACCTTACCCAGAGGTCTCAGCACAGAGTGGGTCTAACTGGGATTTGAACACACAACCTCCCGATCATGAGCGCATCACGCCAACCACTACACCACCAGCCCCACGGTGATCTTTAAAGAAGAAACATTAAATATGAAGAATAAAAATGTACTGAATTATGCTTCATGTGTGCAAATAATAATTTGGTTATCACCCCCATATGACAGAATAGATATCCATGTATCATAATCTGATATACAACTGCTTACTTGGAGATCACAAGTTTGAATCCGTTTTGATGCATGCAGTCGTCTGCAGTCAGAAATCTAAAAGAGCTAGTCGGCTGAGCTCTCACAGACGGGATGGTATACGCTCAACTCCCTGCCACTCAAAGAAATCTCAAGCTAATAATAATGATCCCTCACTTTTTGCGGTTAATGGGGACCGAGACCCCCACGACCGCCGAATTTCCGCAAAGTAGGATCGACCCCCCCCCCCCAACTGACATATACATACATGTATATGTGTATATTATATCAATAAATAAATATTCAAAGCTATAAATGCTTATAATAACAATTAAACATTCAAAAATAATGCATAAGATGTAAATAAAATATAAATATACACACATAGACATGCGAGCGCACACACGCCGATGCGAACCTCACATAAAAATTTAAGTACAGTCGTTTTGTTGGGGGTTTTGGGTTATTTTTTTGTTTGTTTTTGTTTGTTTGAGGTCTTTTTGCATAATTGGCCTTGTTTTGCAGCATTTTCCTTAACTTTTTCCCCCAAGTTTCTTATTTTTTTTATTTTTCGTTGAATTTTTTTAAAAACCCGCGATACACCGAAGCCGTAGGACCTAAAGCACGAAGTAGCGAGGGATCCCCGTATAAGCTTATGCAGAAAAGAATAAATGCTTTCCCTCTGAAGGTCTTGTCTGAAGGCGGTGGTGTAGTGGTTAGGGTGCTGCACTCATGATCGGGAGGTCATGAGTTCAAGTCCCACTGAGACCCTCACTGTGCTAAGACCCCTGGACAAGGTCTCAACCACAAGTGTGCCTCTGTTCACCCGGCAGTATAAATGGGTCTTCTTCTTTTACTTTCGGCTGCTCCCTTCAGGGGTCGCCACAGCAAATCATCCGCCTCCATCTCTCCCTGTCCTCTGCATCTTCTTTTCTGACTTCAACGACCTTCATGTCTTCCTTCACCACATCCATAAATCTCTTCTTTGGTCTTCCTCGAGGCCTTCTGCCTGGTAGTTCCAACCTCAGCATCCTACTGCCAATATACATCCTATGGGTACCAGTAAAAATATACTGGGAATGTAACCAGTGATGGATTAGCGTCCCATCCAGGAGGAGTTGAACTCCTGGTCGCTTCACGCTATGGAAACCGGGGATAAGCACCGGCCTGATGAGCCACTAGGCTCGGGTGTAAAAAACCCAACAGACTTTACCTCTGAAGGTGTTCTGCTTCCCCTATGTAAGCATGTTCATAAGACAAATCTGCTTCCATTCGGGGGCACGTACATGCTTATACGCCCTTCTTGGTTTGTGGTGGTCATGGGATATGTGAAGGATAGTAATTGCCTAAATTACGGAATAAAAATGAATGCTTTATGAATTCCAGGGTAGCAGACCCATCAACCTCTATAATTGGAAAAATATGTAAAATAAATTATAGACATTTTTCTTTAATTTTTCATGATCCTGTGTATACTTAAAACAATTATTGGTCTCCGGCTCTGATGATGATATTGAATTGAATAGTCCCCTTGACATTCCATTAACAGTCATCTTGACCACCTCAACCACCACATTAATCTCACCTTTGGCAAATATAATAAATAATTATTTCCCCGAGGCAAAAATGATGTCACTCAATAGTCATTGAGGTGTTAAAGGGGACTATTTAATTCAGTGATATCCGCTGATCTTGAGGCTTTTATGGGTTGGGTTTTTTTCTTTTGCAATTTTTGAATCATGACTGATGCAGGTGAGCGCTGAGCGGCCGCAGGTAAGTCTGTCTGTTGGGTTTTTACACCCGAGCCTAGTGGCTTAGCCTCGTGGCTCATCAGGCCGGTACTTATCCCCGGTTTCCGTAGCGTGAAGCGACCAGGAGTTCAACTCCCCCTGGATGGGACGCGAGTCCATCGCAGGTTACCTTCCCAGTATATTTTTACTGGTACCCATTTATACTGCTGGGTGAACAGAGGCACACTTGTGGTTGAGACCTTGCACAGGGGTCTTAGCACAGTGGGGGGTCTCAGTGGGATTTGAACTCACAACCTCCCGATCATGAGCGCAGCACCCTAACCACTATGCCACCGGCCCCAAAGCGGGCGCAGGATGACAGTGTAAATGTCTCTTTCACTCTTTTTAAAAGTTTCAACTGTTCAACTTCAAATTGGGATGTTTTATTCCTTCCTTAACAGTAGACCAATCAGATGCTCAATCAGTGTTGTTCCTGGAACTATCATCTGTGCATTCAAACTAATAAATCTTGACTTTAAATTACCATTGAGTGTTTTTGTTTTTTTTTTCTTTCTGAGAATCAACTCTTTTTGGGATCCTTTCGCAGCCACCTGGAGAAAAACCATGGCTGTGCTAAGTAAATAAAAGTCATACATCCATTTTCTGAACCACTTAATCCTAATTAGGGCTGCTGGGAGGCTGACAGCCATCTCTGGGCAAGAGCAGAGTACACCCTGGACAGCTCGCCAGCCACCGCAGACTAAATAAAAGTGTTACATTAATTGTTTGTATTAATAAGTAGACTATTTGTCTGCTGGTGGATAATAATCACTTAAAGTGTGGCGCCCTACATCTATATCTCCCACAACCAGAGCCCCTGTATGGTCAAGGTTCGACTTGTTTAGGGGGTACCTCTGCATTGCCTCATATTAATTTTGCATACAGAATAAGTTCCGAAAGATCAAATTCTTATCAGAAACCTGCACTCACGCACTGGCCAAGCTGCTTAACCATACAAGGTTTGCGTAAAGCTGAAGCCTATCTTTGCCAACCCTGAGTGAAGGCAGCTGGACTATCACAGGGCCAACACACAATCTGACACCGAGGAGCACTTAGGCTAATGCGCATGTCTTTGAACTGTAGGGGGGAACTGGAGTACCCAAAGGAAACTCATACAAGTAAGAAGAGAACATACATGCAACCTATCCACGCCCGAGTCGAGCTCGAACCCAGGACCTTATTATAATGAGGAGGACTAGCTGATCACTATGCCACCAGACCGCCCAAAAGGACGCATGTGAATAACATGAATTATATGGATCGATGTTAGCGGCTGCCTTTTCTCATGAGAAATGTGCAAGGGCAGAGTACACCCTGGACAGCTCACCAGGCCACCGCAGGGCGGAAACACACTGACAGCTATGCAGTTACTCTTATCAAAAGTCAGCAATGTTTTTTTTTTAAATGAACCTCACACCATAGACAGTGAGAAACATGGTCAGCTTTTGATAACCCAGTTTTTGACAACCCTTTACCATCAGGCCACCACTGCCCGAAATTAACGCATGTCTGTGTGTCTAAGTATTTGTGCTATACAGGACATGTGTTAATTTAGGGCAGTGGTGGCCTAAATTAACGCATGTCCTGTGTGTGTGTGTGTGTGTGTGTCTGTGTATTTGTGCTATACAGGACATGCGTTAATTTAGGCCACCACTGCCCTAAATTAATGCATGTGCTGTATAGCACAAATACTTAGACACACACACACACACACACACACACACACACACACAGTAAGGCATATCTATTTATTCCTTTCGGCTTTTTTCCTTTTCAGTTGTCGCCACAGCGAATGATTCACACGTTTGATTTGCCACAGGTTTTCACATTGGATGCCCTTCCTGACACAACCCTTTAGCAAGGGACAGAAACACGCTGATGGCTTTGCAGCTACTCTTTACGAAAGTCAGCAATGGTTCTTTTACATGAACCTCTCACCATAGACAGTGACAGACATGGCCGGCCGTTGATAACCCAGTTAGCTGTACTGGGGGGGGGGGGGGGGGGGGGGGGGAGTGACAACCTTGTGAAGAGTGGGATTCGAACTCCCAACCTTAGGATCAGCGGGCCAGCACCCCGATACCACTAGACCATCACTGCCCCCTTGTGTACAGGTGTAGTAACCATGTAGTTATAGAAAGATGAGCCGTTGAGCCTGGCGAGCTGTCCATAGTGTGTTCTGCCCTTGTCCGAAATCAGCTGAGATGGGCGCTAGCCTCCCCACGACCCTAATTAGGATTAAGCGGTTACAGAAAATGAATGAACAACTTGAGGCAGACATTGTTGAAAGTATAATCTTCTTCTTCTTTTACTTTCGGCTGCTCCCTTCAGGGGTCGCCACAGCAAATCATCCGCCTCCACCTCACCCTGTCCTCCGCATCTTCTTTTCTGACTCCATCGACCTTCATGTCTTCCTTCACCACATCCATAAATCTCTTCTTTGGTCTTCCTCGAGGCCTTCTGCCTGGTAGTTCCAACCTCAGCATCCTACTGCCAATATACTCACTATCCCTCCTCTGTACATGTCCAAACCATCTCAATCTAGCCGCTCTGACTTTGTCTCCAAAACCTCTTACATGTGCTGTCCCTCTGATGTGCTCATTCCTGATCCTATCCATCCTCGTTACTCCCAGAGAGAACCTCAACATTTTCATCTCTGCTACCTCCAGCTCTGCCTCCTGTCTTTTCTTCAGCGCCACTGTTTCTAATCCATACAACATCGTTGGCCTCACCACCGTCTTGTACACTTTTCCCTTCATTCTTGCTGACACTCTCCTATCGCACATCACACCGGACACTTTTCTCCAACCATTCCAGCCTGCCTGCACACACTTCTTCACCTCTTTTCCACACTCTCCATTGCTCTGGATTGTTGAGCCTAAGTACTTAATTGTTGAAAGTATAATAAAGTATGAGAATTGTATATCATAGTATGATGGTGCAGATTTTCAGTTTAGTGCAGAGATGAAGAAAAGTCTGGTGTAAACATTCATGCGTAGATTAAGGTGCATGGTGTGCTGTAAGAGGAGAGATCACAGTAAATAAATTAAAAAGTGCAGTGTAAATGTGTTTGTGCAGGTTAAGGTGTGTGTGTGTGTGTGTGTGTGTGTGTTGTGCAAGTGTCTTCCCCCATGCTAGAGTTAAAAAGTCTGATGGCCTGGGGGAGGAACGACCTCCTCAGCCTATTCAGTCTATCAGTGGATCAGACCAATGATAGCAGCCTATCACTGACGCTACTCCTCTGTCAGGTAATGACTTTGTGCATTGGACTTTGTGCAGAGCCCGCCTTCGTCACCAGTTTGTCCAGTCGTGAGGCGCCTTTCTTCTTAATGCCCCTCCCCCCCCAGCCCGGTCCCCACGGAAAAGGTGGGCAGAAAATGCGGAAGTGTGTAAAAGCTAGTTGCTGAAGGAGTGGAGAGTGTGTGTATGTGTGTGTGTGTGTGTGTGTGAAACCGCTGTACGACGGTCAGCATGTGGGCTTACTTGATTGTCGTAGGGTTCTCTCTATTTCTTTTTATCCACTTCATCAGATCCAAGGCGACCAATAACTTTCCTCCTGGGCCACGACCAGTCCCTATATTTGGAAACTTATTCCAGCTGGACATCAAAAATCCCCTGAAAGCCTTTGAAAGGGTATGACATCATGTACTGCTTGATTTGTGCTCTAAAAGTTTTATTCAAAAATATTATAGAATTTCAACTGAAAACTTCTTGGGTTTTGGGTGCATTAGAAGTGTGTAGAGAGGCTTTATTATCCTCATAATATGAATGGACTATTCGCGGTGACAGAATATAAGTAATAATAATTAAAAGTGATAACTTTAACAATCTTTGAACATCATTGAACTGATTGTTTGAATTCGACATAATAATAAATAACATAATATTTGTCTTAATGATGTGTTATTGAGGTGTACAGTATTTCCTCAAAACATATGATGGTTCATTCATTTATTCATTTTCTAAGTCGCTTAATCTGAATTAGGGTCGCAGGGAGACTGGAGCACATCTTCGAAAATTCTGGGCGAGGGAGGTGTACACCCTGCACAGCTCGCCACACCATCACAGGATCAAGACACTCACAAACAATCACACCGAGGAGCAATGATTTCAAACAGCCAATCGGCATACTGTGCATGTTTTTTGGATTCTGGGAGAAAACCAGCATACCCGGAGGAAACCCACGCAAACATGGGAAGAACATGTAAAGTTCACACCGAAACGCTCCAAGCCTGGGACTGGGACTCAGACCTTCTTACTATGAGGCGATGTGCACCCCAACCGCACGCTACTGTGTCAGAATGTTGATTATTTGTGCAAGAGCAATCTGAGTTTCAATCTCAAAAATTGCTCAACTTCCCCCAGTGCGGCTAAATAGGTCATCAAAGGCTTACTGTTAACTACAATTTTATTGCTTTGTAATCTTACCCAAGTGTAGTCTGGTCACTGCTGACACAGATCAAACTTCACTGTTATATTGCAGAGTACATATATACGAAGCCGGGTTGGCATGGTAACACAGTGGCTAGCACGTAGGACTCCGAGCAAGAAGGGCTCAGGGATTTCTATGGGAAGTTTACATGTACTTGTGTGGGTGTCCCCGCCCCGTGTTTGCATGGGTGTCCTCTGGATACTCCAGTTTCCTCCTACTGTCCAAAACATGCACAGTAGGGTAACTGGCCATTCCAAATCGACTAGGGGTGAGTGTGGGCGTGACTAGTTGTGAGTGTTGGCCATATAATGACCTATCAAGTGGTCCAGGGCGTACCCTACCTGCATCAATCAACTTAGTGTGTGTGTGTTTGTGTGTGTGTGTGTGTGTGTGTGTGTGTGTGTGTGTGTGTGTGTGTGTGTGTGTGTATTATGGTATTATGCTTTCAATAAACTAAGACTTTTTGGTTTTTTTAGTTGGCCGAATGCTATGGAAATGTTTACAGTCTATATCTAGGGAGAAGACCAGCTGTCGTTCTTAATGGTTTTAAAGTTATTAAAGAAGCTCTGGTTACCAAATCCGTGGATTTTGCAGGACGCCCACAAAATCTGCTGATCAGCCATCTGAATGAAGGGAAAGGTGAGATCATAAATAATAACCCACTCGAATGTGTATATATATATATGAATATATATATATGAATATATATTTATATATATATATATTTATATATATATATATATATATATATATATATATATATATGTGTGTGTGTGTGTGTGTGTTTGTGTGTGTGTGTGTGAATATATATATATATATATATATATATATATATTTTTTTTTTTTTTTTTTTTTTTTCAGTTTGAAAGCATTTATTTTACATATAAATAAAATGACGACGAATGAAATTCAATAGGAGTCATACTTGCTGATTATGGCCCTCGATGGAAGGAACATCGGCGATTTGCCCTCACAACCCTGAGGACTTTTGGAATGGGGAAAAACTCCATGGAGAACAGGATTCTGGGGGAAACAGAACACATTGTTTCTATATTGGAGAACTGTGCGGGTATCAACATTGCTTCTTCTAATACATAGCATGTTCAGCAATTTAATACAATATTTTTGTTTGATTTTGTATAGAAAGTGAAAACATGTCCATTAACACATGGTTTCTTTTGTAGGAAACTTCGTAAATCCTCAGACTTTATTTCATGATGCAGCATCGAATATTATCTACTTGGTTTTATTTGGTACTCGCTATGATTATGGCAGTGAAGCCCTTAACCAATATGTTAAAATTTTCCAAGAATCATCCAAGATTGTTAATGGACCATGGGGAATGGTGAGATACTATATCATCACTCGAACAGTATAGTGATACAGTATACTGTCAAAGGTATCTGAACATATGACCATTCCACCATTGTGTGGGTCTTTACCAAACTGTTGACACAAAGATAAAAGGACCAAATTTGGTTGGTTTTGCGTGAAGGAAAATTAAGATAGGATTACTTGATTCCACTGAAGTTCTAAGAGAGAAAATATGGGATGAAAAGGTTGGCATTAATGAAATCAAACAGGTTGAAAATCGCCCATACTTTACATCATAGGTGTCAAAATGAAGCCTGCAGACCAAATTTGGCCTGCCGTCTCATTTTATGTGGCCCTCAAGAGCTTCAAAGTATATCATTAACGTACATTCCTTGTGTCAACCATTACCATGAAACCTAATTTATCATTCTTCCACTAGGTGGCGGCTGCTTATGTCACATAAACAGCAAGTCATTCATAACTCAAGAAGGCTTGCATGCTAGCTTGTCGGTGTTCAGCCATTTTAGAGGGGTGTTCAGTGGTTATTTGGCCTTTGATCCCCTTTAAATTTAAGGATGTGACTCTCAGTGAAAGTGAGCTTGATACCCCTGCCTTACACCTTTCGTGTTTATGCTGTTGTGGCAGGAAAACTTCACATTGATTTTCAAAAATTGACGTTGTTGCAACATTAAAACAAGGGGTGCAGTTTTGAATGGAATGTTGAAGAAATAAATGAGTACGTTAGTTAGGTGTCCAAATGCTTTGGGATGTAAACTGTAATAATGTGATGGAAGTGACAGCTGAAAGATTTAGTTTCACTAATATATTATAAATGGTAAAAATAACAGAAACTGTTGTTTTTTTTTTTTTTTATAGATCTATGATATTCTCCCATTTGTGAGATCCCTGCCTCTTCCCTTTCAAAAAGCCTTTGAAAATAACAAGATACTTAATGAAATGACAATGAACATGATCAACAAGCACAAAGCAACAAGAGTTCCAGGAGAGCCTAGAGACTTTGTCGACTGCTATCTGGACGAGCTTGATACAGTATGTGTTTTTCTGGTTATAGTATTCTTCTACTAAGATATAAAATGTCAACCTTTTTTTCTACTGCTTTCAACAGAGAGGCGATGGATCTTCCTTTGATGAAGGAGAAGTAGTCATGTATATTTTGAATCTGCATTCTGCTGGGACTGACACCGCATCTAACACCCTCCTTACAGCTTTCCTCTACATCACGGCTTATCCAGAAATCCAGGGTATGTTATACAGTGGTACCTCACGTTACGAAAGTCTCACCAAACGAAAAATTCAGGTTACGAAATGCATTTTCCTAAAATGTTTGTCTCTGGATACGAAACAAGTTCACGTTACGAAAGCGGCATCTCAAAAATTCAAACGCGCCATTCAAACATTCAAACAATGCGCGAGTTGCTTTCCCATTGGTTGTCTCCCAACACTCCACCTCGATGGCCTCCCATTGGCTAGGAGGGAGCTAAATCTCCATAATACAGTACTGTACCCATAATGATTTTCGTGTGCCTCGACCAATTGTTCGACACACACGTGAAGGAGAGTTGTACTGTTGGTTCGTGAGTTTCGTGAGCGTTAGTTTTCGTTATTAATCATGAGCCCCAAGAAAGTGATTCCCGGTGAGACTGAAAAGAAGAAGCGAGCTCCGTTATCAATAAAAGTAAAACAGGAGATGATAAAAAAAATATGAAAGTGGGATGCGGTTGAGTGAAATCGCAAAGGAGTATGACCGAAACCTCTCTACAATCGGGACGATATTGAAGCAGAAGGAGACCTTAAAAGCGGAGATACAGTGACGGAGGCGATTATTTCGGAAAAAGCAACCGCCATATTTAAGGACCTCGTGAAGAAGGGTGGGGGTAACCCCCGGACTTTAAAGCGTCGCATGGGCGGGTCGAGAGATTTAAAAGAAAAGATAAATCATTTTCTTTTACTTTTAACACATATTTCATACAAAATTGGTGAACTTTTATCATTTTAAAGAGTTTATGGGGTAGTATTGGGAGCCTTAGAACGAATCACGCGTTTTAAATGTAAAATGCAGTTCAACTTATGAAAACTGCAGGTTACGAAAAAGGTGCTGGAACGGATTAATTTCGTAAGGTGAGGTACCACTGTACATTATATTTAACTGCACTTCATTCATCTACTTGTTGCATACTTCCAAGCCATTTGTTGTTAATAGATTAAATTTGACTATTATAAGTGCCACGTTTTCTGTTCCCAGAGAAATGCCAGCAGGAGATTGATAAAGTTCTGGAAGGAAAAACGTGTGTGTCTTTTGAAGACAGACATAATATGCCATACACGCAGGCTGTAATTCATGAGTCTCAGCGCATCTCCAATGTCGTACCTCTGGGTATATTCCACAGCACAACAAAAGACACTGAATTGATGGGCTACAGCATACCAAAGGTTTTGATCTCAAAAGGACAATTTCAAACTGTATTTTATTTAACCTTCCAAAGGAAAAAAAAAATTTTTTGGCTTTTTTTCAACTTTTCAGGGGACTATTATTATCCCTAACCTGTCCTCAGTGCTGCGTGAAAGAGACCAGTGGAAGTTCCCTCATGAGTTTAATCCATCTAACTTCCTCAATGACCAGGGCGAGTTTGAGAAGCCTGAAGCTTTCATACCATTTTCTGCTGGTGAGATCTGATATCAGTATACACTGGTATTCAATATTTCACAAATATTAACCTTATGATGCAATTACACGGAGATTTGCACCCAGAACAAGTTGCCCTGAAGGACTGCCTATAAAAAATTTAATGGTTCTGAAACAACTTGATGCGGGCGGGTACAGTTTGCTCCACTTTTCAAGTTCATTAGTTTGGTTCACAGGTTTCAAAGGCAAATAGGGGGTCTGATTTGAGAGTGATTATATAATCACGTAGGAGAGCGACTGCAACTTGCCCCAGGTGCAAATTGTTCTGGAGGCAACTTGTTCACACTGCTGGTGTAAAAATATAGCTTGAGATTCAATTTCACAAAACCCAGAACAGTATCAAAGTAAAATGTTGAGTCGCGTTTGAATGGTTGGTGTGTCTGTGTCTGTGTGTGTGTGTAGGTGTTCGTGTTTGTCTTGGGGAGAGTCTGGCTCGCATGGAGCTCTTTCTCATCTTTGTCACTTTGCTACGCCGTTTCCAGTTCATTTGGCCTGAAGATGCAGGAGAACCAGACTTCACTCCTGTATATGGAGTCACACTGACACCCAAACCATACAGGATGGGAATCAGGCTGAGAGAGCCAGGTAGATAAATGTAGAAGTGTTCTGAAAATAAATCTCTGTTTCCAACCAAGTTTTTGTAATGCATGGCTCTGAAAAAAAAACTGAAGATGGAACCGCTTTCACGATTTCCATAGTTCCAGATTTCGCTTCTCTACACTAGCACGCTGTACAATTTTGAATGTATCCTAAGTTTTCATTATTTCCTTTCAGATTATACTCTAAATTTCAAGGTGATAAGTTACACAAATGAAAACACTGACTGTGTCATATGAAATCTGAAAGAAGAAAATGCCATAAATATTTTGAGTTGATTATTCTGTTATTTTTTGGTATGGCATCATTCTGTCAATAAACTGCATAAAAGTATTGTAATTCATTAGTGTTATTTTCATAGCTAGTGCAGTGCTTCTCAATTATTCTCTTTGGCGCCCCCTCTAGGAAGAAAAAAAAAACATTTCACACCCCCCAACCAAGCAAGAGAATATACACTTCAATAGTCTTCTTCTTTCTTCTTCTTTTCCTTTCGGCTGTTCCCTTCAGGGGTCCCCACAGCAAACCATCCGCCTCCATCTCACCCTATCCTCTGCATCTTCTACTCTTACTCCAACTACCTTCATATCCTACTTCACAACATCCATAAATCTTCTCTTTGGTCTTCCTCTAGGCCTTCTGCCTGGTAGATCCAACCTCAGTATCCTACTACCAATATACTCACTATCCCTCCTCTGTACATGTCCAAACCATCTCAATCTAGCCTCTCTGAACACAAAGTATACTGGCAAGAAGAAATGAAGCAAGGTTTAGTAATTACAGGTGAGATTCCTGTTCCAGAGCAATTCCCAGGATCTGTATTAAAATCCCTCCGAGTTCTTATCTGTTACTATTTTTCAAACACAGCTCCAAAATTCAAGTTGTACATATTGCATGTGTGCTCATGGAGCTTTTGAGAAGAATGAAATTTTTGGGTTGCATAAAATTCAAAATCTGTTCGTTTTCGTCCATGTAAAAGCATGTTTTTGCCAAATAGTTTTAATTTTTGTTCCAGGTTTTTTAAATTTTATTTTTCATATTTGATAAACTCTTGACGTGCAATGGTAATTTCAAAGAAGCAGATGACATTAGTATTGTTATCAGGATTGCTCACACTATTGACCATCGTTCGTTCATTTTCTGCAACAGCCTAATCCTAATTAGGGTCACGGGGAGGCTGGCACCCATCCCAGCAGACTCCGGGGGGAGGGCAGAGCACACTCTGGACAGCTTGCCAGGCCATCACAGGGCGGAAACACGTTGACGGCTTTGCAGCGTACTCTTGTTGAAAGTCAACAATGGTTCTTTTACATGTACCTCACACCATAGACAGTGAGATACATGGCCAGCCTTTGATAATCCAGTTAGCTACACTGGGGGGACAATGACAACCTGTGGTGAGTGGGACTCGAACCTTCAACCTTAGGATCAGTGATCCTGCACCTTTACCACCAGGCCACCACTGCCCGTCACTATTGACCACTTAGCATGTTTCCTCAATATTTGATGACATGGACACCAGTTTAGGATTTAGTACAGTAAATAAATTCCAGCGACGCAGTATTTAGCACATTCGCCTCACACTAAGAGGGTACCGGGTTGTACTCTGGCTCCAGGGCGTTGCTGTGCAGAGTTTGCTTGCTCTCCCTATGCTTGTGTTGGTTTCCTCTGGGTACTCCAGTTTCTGCCCACAAAAAACAAAAACATGCACAGTCGGCTGATTGGTGGTGCCATATTTCCCAAGGTATGAGAGTGGGTGTGAATGGTTGTGTGTGAAGGAGCTATTCATGGTGTACCCCGCCTTTGCCAGAGTCGGCTGAGATGAGCGCCAACTTCCTAAGTAGGATTAAACGGCTTTAAAAATTAATGAAATAATGAATGAATTCACATTGAATTACAGTTTGAATCTGAATAATCTGAATAACAGAGGTTAATGTAATGTGTACTCCAGATCCCCACTAGATGGCGGTATTGGAGAACAAATGGCAAGCTGTTTCATTTTGGCTTTGCGAAGAAAAAGAAGGAATGTTGTGTTTTGCAAATCATTTATTTCATTGTAAACTGGTTAAAGTTTTTCTTAGTAATGATGATGATGATGATGATGATGATTAATGCAACCAATTGCTGTTTTCCGTTTTAATAATTGTGTGAATTCAATTTCACATTGCGACTATTATAAGGGGACAGTGGTGGCCTGGTGGTAATGTGCTGGAACACTGATCCTCAGGTTGGGGGATCAAGCCCCACCCTCAAGGGGTTGTCACTGCCCCCCACCGCACACCACCCAATGCAGCTAACTGGGTTATCAAAGGCCAGCCATTTCTCTCACTGTCTATGGTGTGAGGTTCATGTAAAAGAACCATTGCTTACAAGAGTAGCTGCATAACCATCAGCTTGTTTTCCTCCTGCGATGGCCGGGCGAACTGTCCAGGGTGTACTCTGCCCTCTCCTGGAGTCAGCGGGGATCGGCGCCAGCCTCTCCGCAACCCTAATTAGGATTAAGTCTTCTTCTTTTCCTTTCGGCTTTTCCCTTCAGGGGTCGCCACAGCGAATCATCTGCCTCCATCTCACCCTATCCTTTACATCTTCTTCTCTTACACCAACGACCTTCATGTCCTCCTTTACCACATCCATAAATCTCCTCTTTGGTCTTCCTCTAGGCCTTTTGCCTGGTAGTTCCAGCCTCAGCATCCTATTACCAATATACTCACTATCCCTCCTCTGTACATGTCCAAACCATCTCAATCTAGCCTCTCTGACTTTGTCTCCAAAACGTCTTACATGTGCTGTCCTCTGGCGTGCTCATTCTAATCCTATCCATCCTCGTTACTCCCAAAGAGAACCTCAACATTTTCATCTCTACCTCCAACTCTGCCCTCCTGTCTTTTCCCCAGGGCCACTGTTTCTAACCCATACAGCATCGTTGGCCTCAACATAGTCTTGTACACTTTTCCTTTCATTTTTGCCGATACCCTCCTATCACATCATCACACCGGACACTTTTCTCCAACCATTCCAACCTGCCTGCACACGCTTCTTCACCTCTTTCCACACTCTCCATTGCTCTGGATTGTTGAGACTAAGTACTTAAAATCCTCCACCTTTCTTATCTCTGCTCCCTGTAATCTCACCCGTTCCTCTTGGTCCTTGTCATTCATGCACATGTATTCTGTCTTACTGAGGCTAATCTTCATTCCCTCCTTTCCAGGGCATACCTCCAGCTCTCTAGATTTTCCTGCACTTGTTCTCTGCTCTCACTACAGATTACAATGTCATCTGCAAACATCATAGTCCATGGGGAATCTTGTCTAACCTCGTCTGTCAGCCTGTCCATCACCATAGCGAACAAGAAGGGGCTCAGAGCTGACCCTTGATGCAGTTCCACCTCCACCTTGAACTCTTCTGTCACACCAACAGCACACCTCACCACTGTCTTACATCTCATACATGTCCTGCACCACTCTAACATACTTCTCTGCCACTCCAGACTTCTCATGCAATACCACAGTTCTTCTCGCACCCTGTCATATGCTTTCTCCAGATCCACAAAGGCACAATGCAGCTCTGGCCTGACCTTCTCTGTACTTCTCCATTAACGTCCTCAAGGCAAACACTGCATCTGTGGTGCTCTTTCTGGGCATGAAACCAAACTGTTGTTCACAAATGCTGACTTCTGCCCTTAGTCTAGCTTCCACTATTCTTTCCCATAACTTCATCGTATGGCTCATCAACTTTATCCCTCTGTAGTTGCCACAACTCTGCACGCCTCCCTTGTTCTTAAAAATGGGCACCTTACACTTCTCCTCCATTCCTCTGGCATCCTCTCGCTCACTAAGACCTTGTTAAATGTTCTTGTCAGAAAATCTACTGCTACCTTCTCTAGACACTTCCATACCTCCACCGGTATGTCATCAGGACCAACTGCCTTTCCATTCTTCATCCTCTTCAATGCCCTCCTCACTTCACCCTTACTAATCTTTGCTACTTCCTGGTCCTCAACAGTCACCTCTTCTACTTTTTTTCTCTCTCATTTTCCTCATTCATCAGCTCTTTAAAGTACTCTTTCCATCTTCCCAGCACGCTTCTGTCATCAGTCAGTACATTTCCCTGTCTGTCCTTTATCAATCTAACTTGCTGCACGTCCTTCCCATCTCTATTTCTCTGCTGTGCCAACCTGTATAAATCATTTTCTCCTCCTTACTTTCCAACCGAGCATACAAGTCATCAAACGCGCTCTGTTTGGCCTTGACACTGCTACCTTTGCCTTACGCTGTGTCTCCTGTACTCCTGTTTACTCTCTTCGGTTTTGTCAATGTCCCACTTCTTCTTAGCTAATCTCTTCCTTTGTACACACTCCTGCACTTCCTCATTCCACCACCAAGTCTCCTTATCTACTTTCCTTCCAGATGACACACCAAGTATTCTCCTACCTGTCTCCCTGATCACATTCGCTGTAGTTGTCCAGTCATCTGGAAGCACTTCCTGACCACCCAAAGCCTGTTTCAACTCCTCCTTGAAGACAACCCGACACTCTTCCTTTCCAACTTCCACCACTTTGTCTTCTGCTCTGCCTTTGCCTTCTTCACCTTCCTCACCATCAGCATCATCCTGCACACCACCATCCTATGCTGTTTGGCAACACTCTCTTCGCTATTACTTTGCAGTCACTGACTTCCTTTAAATTACATCGCCTGCACAAGATGTAGTCTACCTGTGTGCTCCTACCTCCACTTTTATAAGTCACCCTATGCTCCTGTTTCTTCTGGAAGAAAGTATTCACCACAGCCATTTCCATCCTTTTGCAAAATCTACCAACATCTGTCCTTCATGCTCCTGTCCTGGATACCAAACCTACCCATCACTTCCTCGTCCCCTCTGTTTCCTGCACCAACATGTCCATTGAAGTCTGCCCCAATGACCACTCTTTCACCTCTGGGGGTACTCTGCATCACTTCATCTAACTCCCTCCAGAATCTCTCCTTTCTTCTCGCTCACATCCTGTCTGTGGGGCATAAGCACTAACAACATTGACCATCACACCTTTAATTTCTAACTTGAGACTCATCACTCTGTCTGACACTCTTTTCACTTCTAGAACATTCCTGGCAAACTCCTCCTTCAAGATGACTCCGACTCCATTTCTCTTCCCATCCACACCGTGATAAAACAGCTTAAACCCTGCTCCTATGCTTCTAGCCTTGCGACCTTTCCACCTGGTCTCCTGAACACACAGTATGTCCACCTTCCTCCTCTGCATCATGTCAGCCAGCTCTCTACCTTTTCCTGTCATAGTTCCAATATTCAAAGTCCCTACTTTCAGTCCTAGACTCATGCCTTTCCTCTTCTCTCTCCCAGCAACGGACGCGCCTCCGCCTCTCCTTCTTCGACGTCTTCGACCAACAGTAGTCCAATTTCCATCAGCACCCTGTTGGTTGACGGCACTGATGGCGGTCGTTGTTAACCCGGGCCTCGACCGATCCGGTATGTCATTCTTTCTTGTGATTCGCATAGTTTATTTGGCATTTGTTTTACGCCGGATGCCCTTCCTGACGCAACCCTCTGCATTTATCCGGGCTTGGGACCGGCGTGAGGGAGAGACACTGGTTTGTGCCCCCCCCTCACGGCTGCATTCCTAATTAGGATTAAGTGGTTACAGAAAATGAATGAGTATTATAAGGGCAGTGGTGGTCTGCTGGTAGGTTGCTGCATTTCAGATCCCACGGTTGTCAACGGTTTTTCTCACTGCTCTTCCCCCAGTGTGGCCAACTGGCTTATTAAAGGCCGGCCATATCTCTGACTGTCTGTGGTGAACCATTACTGACTTTCATCAAGAGTAGGCTACTTAGCCGTCAGTGCCTCTGCCCTGTCACGGTCTTGTGAGCTGTCCAGGCTGTACTCTGCCCTCACGCAGAGTTGGCTGAGATGGGCGCCAGCCTCCCCGCGACCCTAATTAAGGTTAAGCAGTTCAGAAAATAACTGATTTTTTATTATTATTATTATTATTATTATTACAGTTTATGCACATTGTTGAAGTTGGTGGCTTTACAGCCAGGAACAAAGTAATCAACCAGTGCAAAGAAATTAGTTTCTCTGGTTTTACGATTGATGGGTCTGTGCTTAAGGAACACGAACACTTTTGTTTCATTCCATAAATTACTCACAATATTTTTCCTCACATGAAAATACAGTATTGTCATTTAGTATTTAATTGCAGAAAATTATAAACGGTCGAAAATAACAAAAAGGATACCATTATTTTCACACATTGACTAATGCACAGAAATCAAGAGCGTATTTTCACCTTAACCTTCAAGTGACCGACATATTTTACATACATTAATGACCAGCCGGGGTCATTTTTGACCCCAGCATGAAACATGCAATACCTGTAGTTTATCTCAAATAATGACATCAGTTAATGTTATACAGTATTAAATGTAATTAAATGCATTTTATTATGAATATATGGAGACTGCTCCTGCATTTAAGCACTTTATTGATTTCAACAATTTGAAGAGAACTACAATATAAAAACATCATGAACTACAAAAAAATATTATCAAAGTTATGGGTAACTGCATACAATAGGGGGCAGTGGTGGTCTAGTGGTATAGCCCCCCCACCCCCCACCCCCGTGCGGCTAACTGGGTTATCAAATGCGGGCCATGTCTCCCACTGTCTAACTGCATACAATAGGGGGCAGTGGTGGTCTAGTGGTATAGGGCGCTGGCTCACTGATCCAAAGGTTGGGGGTTCGAGTCCCACTCTCCACAAGGTTGTCACTGTTACCACCCCCCCACCCCCCCAGTGCAGCTAACTGGGTTATCAAATGCGGGCCATGTCTCCCACTGTCTAACTGCATACAATAGGGGGCAGTGGTGGTCTAGTGGTATAGGGCGCTGGCTCGCTGATCCAAAGGTTGGGGGTTCGAGTCCCACTCTCCACAAGGTTGTCACTGCCCCCCAGTGCAGCTAACTGGGTTATCAAAGGCGGGCCATGTGTCTCACTGTCTATGGTGAGAGGCATGTAAAAGAACCATTGCTGACTTTCATAAAGAGTAGCTGCAAAGTCGTCAGTGTGTTTCTGTCCCTTGCTAAAAGGGTTGTGACAGGAAGGGCATCCGACGTTAAAAACCTTCCGCCAAATCAAACGTGCGAATCAAATGATTCGCTGTGGTGACTCCCGAGTAAAAGGGAAAAGGCCGAAAGGAAGACCGACCCACATGGGTAACTGCATACAATAACAACTGAAGTTGTTCAGTGTTTAATATTACAGTCGGTCTTGAAAAGCAGTTGACTTTTTTAACTTAAAAAACTTCCGAAATTAACATACAAAACTTCAACTCTCAATGCATCAGCTACACCAAATCTGATTAAGATCTGCCTGCCATTATCATCCTAAAACAAAACAAAATGCAATACTTCAATTCCATGTCCTAATAGCATGCAGGATTTAACACTTTTCCCAACATTAATCCGGTATTTTACGATGCTGTCATTATGACCCCTGAGAAATTTATTTTACCTGAAGCTAGTCTTGACCTAAAAACAAAACCATAGAACCATTGGTCACGCATCAACATACAAATTCATTAAAAAAAAAAAAATGTAGAAGTTTCTCTTTGATATCATTAAAGATAAACACAACAAAATACACATGGGGTCATAAATGACCCCTGTCGGTTGCTTGAAGGTCAATGCGAGCGGTTGAATTTAGGATGAGTTCAGAGATCAGTATTTGTTTGAGTAATGTGGGACACGAGATTGCTGTCCCAATCCTGTCTGGATTATAGCAGCTCAAAAGTCTTGGGCGCTCCTTATTAAATTTTTCACTTTCTGATGTGCCAAATGTTTTCAGCTGGTTCAAAAGATATGAACTGAATGCAGACCAGTTAGACCAGTTGCTATTAAAATGGATGTGATTTAATGGGAGCATGTGCTGCTCTAAAACCTCAAAATACTTTTCAGCATTGATGGCGTCTTCACAGATATCATTCATTCATTCATTTTCTGTAACCAATCGTAATTAGGGTCGGGGTTGGCTGGTGCCCATCCCAGCCAACTCCGGACGAGGGCAGGGTATACCCTGGATGGACAGCTCGCCAGGCTATCATAGGGAAGAAACACGCTAACGGTTATGTAGACTACTTGTGTCGAAAGTCAGCAATGGTTCTTTTATATTCCTCATACCATAGACAGTGAGAGACATGGCTGGCCTTTGATAACCCAGTTAGGTGCACTGGGTGGGGCCGGTGGTGTCGTGGTTAGAGTGCTGCGCTAATGGTCGTGAGTTCAAATCCCACTGAGACCCTCACTGTGCTAAGGTTTTAACCTGGGCAAGGTCTTAACCATAAGTGTGCCTCTGTTCACCCAGCAGTATAAATGGGTACCAGTAAAACATATACTGGGAAGGTAACCTGCGATGGACCAGCGTCCCATCCAGGAGGCGTTGAACTCCTAGTTGCTTCATGCTACAGAAACCTGGGATAGGCACCGGCCTGATGAGCCACTATGGCTCAGGTATAAAAGGCCCATGGACTTTACCAAGCTGCACTGGGGGGGTATTCAGGGATATTCAGGTTCTCAATCATACAGCCACGTGTGCACCCCCATGACATCAGACATGCAGGCTTTTAAACTAATTGCTGATAAAGAGCTGGATGAGACCCTCTGGACGAGACGTTTTCCAAAAAAAGAATGTCGAATTTTGATTGGTTGGACCACATGGCAGTTTACCTAATTTCCCATCTTTGCCTTTTCATAAGATTTGTAGAGATGATTGTGGCATTTTCAGCTTTAATCTGAATTCAGGGGATGGCATGGTGAACTATGTTCATGAGCCTGTATAGTAAACATTCCATAAGGTAAATCATACCTTTCTGGATATGTTGATATTATGTACTGTTGATCAACGTTCCCTCTAAGCTGCGCAACTGCGCAATGGCGAACCGCTCGAACACTCTCAGCGCACAAGAAAACCGATCCAGCGCAGTGAACGCGCTGCAGATTAATTACATACACGGTATAGAACTTTTAGTGAGTGACAGGTGTCCAGCCAATCACACGATGCGATACAATTACGCTACGCAGCCAATCACGGCACCGTCCATAACCTCCATAACAATAATAACAGTGCTGCTGAGTGAAGTGATGCTAATGCTAACCCCGTTACCATGACGAAACGAGCGGCCAGGGAATATGATCCGTCGACTCCCCAAACCAAAGTTAAAAAAAGAACTGCGCAAAGTCTGTGAGTACAGCAGAAAGCTGGCGAAGCAAAAACTATACCTTTCAATTTGTGAATTAATGAGAGAGTGCAGAATGAGACTATGTGTGAGGTTAAAAATGCACCCTGACACACCCTGATAGTAGATGAGAGCCAGACTTGACAGGACACAAAATGCTCGTCATATATTTCAAATTCAGGGAGGAAAATGATGTCATCTATAAAACGGTGTTTAATAAGCCATGAAACTTTCAATGATCCCAGGTGTGATACTGGGGTGTGGCCACAGCGAGCACTTGTGATGTTGCTCACAGTGGGCCTCAGTGTGCTCAGGGAGGTTGTCTGTATGCCCAGACAGAGGAAAAATTACAGGGAACATTGCTGTAGATGATATTTTAGTATTTAAAGTCTTTGCAATTTTAGATTGAGGATCATTCTGAAATTGTTGCGCAATCTGTAGTCTTTTTTTTTTTTTTTTTGCATATTGTTAAGCCCATGCCCAGATGCCATCTTCATAACCAATCATGTTACAGACCTATATCCGGGTAACTAAATTATTTGCAAAATACTCCTCAGACTGTCTGTTTAGAACCTCTTAGTTTTACAGACTTTTGTCCCAATTTTTTCGAGATGTGTTGCTTCTGTCAAATTTGCAACGGGCTGTTATTGTCATGAAATAGTAAAATGTGGGGACAGCCGAAAGGAAAAGAAGAAGTAAAATGTGGGGTGACACATTAGTGAGCGTGTCCACCTGAGATGTGTATGACGGACTGGTGAGCTCTTCTGGGTGTACACGCCTTCAACCAAAGTGAGTTTATATGTTCTGCTGTGAATAAAAAATTGGCACAGTGGTGTAGTTTTGTGGGGCCGGTGGCGTGGTGGTTAGAGTGCTGCGCTCATGATCTGCAGGTTGTGTGTTCAAATCCCAGTTAGACCCTCACTGTGCTATGACCCTGTGTGCAAGGTCTTAACCACAAGTGTGCCTCTGTTCACCCAGCAGTATAAATTGGGTACCAGTAAAATATACCGGGAAGGTAACCTGCGATGGACCAGCGTCCCATCCAGGGGCAGTTGAACTCCTGGTTGCTTCACGCTATACAGCTTCAGAAACCGGGAATAAATACTGGCCTGATGAGCCACTAGGCTCGGGTGTAAAACGCCCAACAGACTTTACCTTGTAGTGGTTCGCATATTCGCCTCACAGCATGAAGATTCTAGGTTCGGGTTCTGGTATTTCTGTGTGGCTTACGCATGTCCTCCCTGTGCTGCCATGGGCTTCGTCCAGGTACTCTGGTTTCTCCTACAGTCCAAGAACATGCACATTAGGCCAATTAGTTGTCTCAACTTGCCCATAGGTGGCAGTGTAAATCGTTATGTCTTGCCCTGCGATGGACTGACGAGCTGTTCAGGGTTTTCTCAGTGTCAACTGAGATAGGCTGTAGTCTCCCTGTGACTGTAATAAAACGATTAAGTAGTTCAGCAACGACTGAGTGAGAATTGTTAATAAACAATAATATGGGGAGAGAGTTGCAAATTATTAATTTTTATCTTTATTTATATTTTACATTGCGTCTTTTTTTTTATTAGAGTGAGGGTTGAATGGTGGACCGTTGGGAAATAATAATAATTATTATTATTAATAATAATAATAATAATAATCGTAATAATAATAATCTCAGGCTCCCTCAGTGGCAACACCTACACTGGCGGTAGCCACGCCCTATGAGTGCAATCAGTTGCCGAGAAGGTAAACCGGCGGCGCTAAGACCGGATATCTGCGCACCACGTGCGCCAATTAGTTGTCTCAACTTGCCCCTAGGTGGCAGTGTAAATCGTTATGTCTTGCCCTACGGTGGTCTGACGAGCTGTTCAGGGTTTTCTCAGTGTCATCTGATATAGGCTGTAGTCTCCTTGTGACTCTAATTAAAACGAATAAGTAGTTCAGCAACGAGAGAGAATTGTTAATAAACAATAATATGGGGAGAGAGTTGCAAATTATTACATTTTATTTTTATTTATATTTTACATTGCGTCTTTTTTTAATTAGGGTGAGGGTTGAATGGTGGACCGTTGGGAAATAATTCATAATAATAATAATAATAATCTCAGGCTCCCTCAGTGGCAACACCTGCACTGGCGGTAGCCACGCCCTATGAGTGCAATCAGTTGCCGAGAAGGTAAACCGGCGGCGCTAAGACCGGATATCAGCGCACCACGTGCACCTCTCAACAGCGTCAGTCATTCTCGACACTTGACCGTCAGAGTGTAAAGCGGGACATGGCTGCGAACCGGGTGGGAAGACGGTATAACAATAAGGTGCATTCACCGGGCAGAGGCTCTGATCAGGACTCAGGAGCGAGTGCGCAGAAGAGACAAGCCCGGGTTACAGTGAAATATAACAGAAAGGAACTGCAGAAGCGCCTGGATGTGGAGAAGTGGATAGACATGGAGCTGGATGAGCTCTATATGGGAAGGGTGAGTACCGCCTGGGTGGGGGGGGCAAATGAAACTATGGGCGTTTTTATTAATTGACATTATTATTATACAGGTGATCTTTCTATAAAATATCTATACAACTTTGAACCAATGATTAAATTAATTAAATTATTCCAAGGTGGGTGGTGACCTGTCTAGAGAGCATGTCTTACTGATAATTGATCAACTCATAGTGTGTGTGTGTGTGTGTGTGTGTGTGTGTGTTTGTAAGGGGAGTTACTTGCACAGAACCCCCAGTATAAAATAAGAATAATTATTATAACACATCATAGGGCCGTGGTGGCATGGTGGTAAAGTGCTGGATTACTGATCCCAAGGTCCGAGGTTCAAGCCCCACTATCAGTGGGTTATCACTACAGCGAAGTGGGTCATCAAAGGCCGCCGGCCATGTCTCTCACTGTGGTGAGAGGTGTGTAAAAGAAACATTGCTTATTTTTGTCAAGAATAGACTACATAGCTGTCAGTGGCTTTATACCCTGGGGAGCTGTCCAGGGTGTACTCTGTCCTGGTGCGGAGTCGGCTGAGATGGGCGTCAGCCTAATTCAGAATAAGGTAAAAAGGTAGGTAAAGTCTGTTGGGCTTTTACACCCGAGCCTCGTGGCTCATCAGGCCGGTGCTTATCCCTGGTTTCCATAGCGTGAAGCTACCAGGAGTTGAACTCCTCCTGGATGGGACGCTCGTCCATCACAGGTTACCTTCCCAGTATATTTTTTACTGGTACCCATTTATACTGCTGGGTGAACAGAGGCACACTTGGGGTTGAGACCTTGCCCAGGGGTCTTAGCACAGTGAGGGTCTCAGTGGGATTCGAACTCACAACCTCCCAATCATGAGCGCGGCACCTTAACCACTACGCCACCGGCTCCACAATTCAGAATAAGCGGTCCAGAAAATGAATGAATGAATGAATAATACATTTTATCTTATTAAGTAGAATTGTCTGACCCGGTGAACTGTCCAGGATGTACTTTGCCGTCTCCTAGAGTCAGTTGAGATGGGCACCTGCGTCCCTGTGACCCTAACTAGGGTTAAGCAGTTCAGAAAATGAATGAATGAATGACATAGAATGATCCATTGGAAAGACTCACGAAACATTTTGGGAAAGAAAGAAAAAATAATAGAACAATGAAACTTCTCATAAAAAAAATCAAAACAAAAAAAAAAATAATTTAATCAACAAATAAATTTAAACAATTTCTTATCCAAGCTCAGTTTTTTTAATTAGACCACAAGAAAGCAATATAAAGAGACATCTTCAGAACATAAAGAAAAATTTCTAGCCAATATATTGGTTAACCATATTTATATACACAACACTTTAAATATGTATATAATAATAATCTACAGAATTCAATAATATTAAAGTGAGTATTACACAATAAAGCAGCTCATTTATGCATCCTATTGGGTTCAAGTCCGAGAAGCAAAACTGTTTGCTCCTTTGCCACATAATTACTGAAAGACAGGAATGACCTGAATCCTACAACGTTCATGAAACATTTGCACTATTATTAGAGTATAATAATTACTGAGGAATATGCTTTGGTGTGTTTTTTAAGCTTTTAATGTTTTGGTAAGTGAAACAACGAAACACAGCATGACTGTGGAAATAAGTTCACATCATAAGATGAACCACTGATTGCAATGTAATGCAAAGTAAATAAATGAGTTTTTTTTTCTTCAAAATCAGTTTGTATGTACAGTGCCAAGAAGTTTGGGTGTTGGTTTAAAATATTTAGGTAATTGCGTGTGCAATGTACTATGACACGCCCTCCATACCAGTATGACTTTATAGACTACTGGCATAATTGTTTTTGGTATTTCGAAAAACAAAATAGAAACCAACAAGAATATCAGTTCCTAAATGTCCATCATTACTCCAGTGATCACCATTTACTGCAGATTAATGGTAAATATACAGTCACCAAAGAAATGCAGTAATGTGTAGTTTTAATTTCAGTCCAGATGAAGTGCCTGAAATGAACCCATTTAACATGGGAAAGGTGGGGCATGGTGTTTCTGTAATTATTACTGGAAAGGTTGGCTGACTGCATAGGAATGCTAAGAACCTACCAACTCTTATTCATTCCTATCATTATGGGAAATCTGTCTGCTAGTGGTATGTAATGTGTGTGTATGTATATATGTGTATACAGTGTATGTGTGTGTGTGTATATATATATATATATATATGTGTGTATGTGTATACATATATGTATATATGCATACATCTACACACACACACATATATATCCACATTTTATATATATATATATATATATATATATATATATATACACACACACACACACACTAGTCCTTCTCAAAAAATTAGCATATTGTGATAAAGTTCATTATTTTCTGTAATGTACTGATAAAAATTAAAATTTCAAATATTTTAGATTCATTGCACCCCAACTGAAATATTTCAGGTCTTTTATAGTTTTAATACTGATGATTTTGGCATACAGCTCATGAAAACCAAAAATCCCTCTCTCAAAAAATTAGCATATTTCATCCGACCAATTAAAAAAAAGTGTTTTTAATACAAAAAAAAGTCAACCTTCAAATAATTATGTTCAGTTCTGCACTCAGTACTTGGTCGGGAATCCTTTTTCAGAAATGACTGCTTCAATGCGGCGTGGCATGGAGGCAATCAGCCTGTGGCACTGCTGAGGTGTTACGGAGGCCCAGGATGCTTCGATAGCGGCCTGAAGCTCATCCACAGTGTTGGGTCTGGTGTCTCTCAACTTTCTCTTCACAATATCCCACAGATTCTCTATGGGGTTCAGGTCAGAAGAGTTGGCAGGCCAATTGAGCACAGTAATACCATGGTCAGTAAACCATTTTGCAGTGGTTTTGGCACCGTGAGCAGGTGCCAGGTCGTGCTGAAAAATGAAATCTTCATCTCCATAAAGCTTTTCAGCAGATGGCAGCATGAAGTGCTTCAAAATCTCCTGATAGCTAGCTGCATTGACCCCGCCCTTGATCAAACACAGTGGACCAACACCAGCAGCTGACATGGCACCCCCAGACCATCACTGACTGTGGGGACTTGACACTGGACTTCAGGCATTTTGGCATTTCCTTCTCCCCAGTCTTCCTCCAGACTCTGGCACCGCGATTTCCGAATGACATGCAAAATTTGCTTTCATCCGAAAAAAGTACTTTGGACCACTGAGCAACAGTCCAGTGCTGCTTCTCTGTAGCCCAGGTCAGCCGCTTCTGCCGCTGTTTCTGCTTCAAAAGTGGCTTGACCTGGGGAACACGGCACCTGTAGCCCAGTCCACTGCTTCCACAGGTCCCCCAAGGTCTGGAATCGGCCCTTCTCCACAATCTCCCTCAGGGTCCGGTCACCTTTTCTGGTTGTGCAACGTTTTCTACCACATTTTTTCCTTCCCACAGACGTCCCACTGAGGTGGCTTGATACAGCACTCTGGGAACAGCCTATTCGCTCAGAGATTTCTTTGTGTCTTACCCTCTTGCTTGAGGGTGTCAATGATGGGCTTCTGGACAGCAGTCAGGTCGGCAGTCTTACCCATGATTGCGGTTTTGAGTAATGAACCAGGCTGGGAGTTTTTAAAAGCCTCAGGAATCTTTTGCAGGTGTTTAGAGTTAATTGGTTGATTCAGATGATTAGATTAATAGCTTGTTTAGACTACCTGAACATGATATGCTAATTATTTGAGATAGGAATTTTGGGTTTTCATGAGCTGTATGCCAAAATCATCAGTATTAAAACAATAAAAGACCTGAAATATTTCAGTTGGTGTGCAATGAATCTAAAATATATGAAAGTTTAATTTTTATCAGTACATTACAGAAAATAATGAACTTTTATCACAATATGCAAATTTTTTGAGAAGGACTAGTGTGTATGTATATAGATATATATATATATATATATATATGTGTGTGTGTGTGTGTGAAGGACAGTTCCTTCAGTGACACTCATTTAACCCATTTCAGAACTGAAGTACCGTATTTAGATTCAGATAAGTTATGGTTGATCTCAGACTGATTATTGATCAACAAGGGGAAAGTCCAAGAGGGAAACCTTGGGAAATAAAGTTACTGAAGAAAACATGGAGCTAAAATCCAGACAAAGAAAAATAATGTGATAATGGAAAATGTATGTGTTGTGTGAGTTGCTGGGCTTAATATGAAATTAAAGGACATTCCTGCAAAATAATCAATTTAAATCCAAGTTGTGTTTTGTATGGGTAAGTGAATGCAATTATTTGTAAAAGATCCCCAATCTTAAAGTAGCACTCTATCAGGACATCTGTCTATACACCATCCATTTCTGAGGGAGCCAATAAAAGCACAAAAGAGCAAATGTGTACCCCCTGCAAGCACAATATTTATTACAGAGTAATGAAACACAGCCTTGACAATTTCAGTTTAATCACTGGAACAATACAATAACAGCTATGTGGCCCTACCGGCTCTGTAGCGACCTTAATACAGATTCACATTTGTCACACATTAATGCTTTTGGTAGAGCAGCCTGATGGGGAAACTGATAGTGCTATACACTGCGTAGTTAGTTTAGGACCCAGGTGAACAAACATATCACAGCATGGTAATGTCTAAATGATCTGTTGGTCTGCAACTCTAAAGAACAAATAGAGACTGTAACCAGATGCTCTTCTGCAACCCCCTTCATTTCCGTGAAGGCCAGACCTTCGTAACTATGGGAGATACCGGATGGCCTGGGTTCAATGCTAATGATTCTGGGATTGATTGAGTTCTATCTCCTGGGGTGTTTTTCATGAGTAAAGTGTTGGGGGCTGGGGATATAAAGATCCCATATGTCAGTGTAGCACACAAAGAAAACGTTGGTGAATCAACATCCTCTCCCATCCTGCTACACCACTTCCTTCGTTTCGGCTTAAATACAGAGCAGCACATGCTCCATTAATTAGTGCCATTAAACTTGTGATGATCCACTGAGAGACTAATTTAGAGTAAAGATGAACAGACTAGATTGTTTTGTTCGCCTGGTTTACAGTGCAGGGCTCTGTTGACTTTATTGCCTCAATACGCAAAATGCCTGATCACAATGATGAGAACCCCCGCTGTAGTACATTTTTAATAAACGTCACATAAGAAGTGTTTTAAAACTTGAGAGGATTTATCAGACCCAAAATAGAATCCTGGATGTAGTTTTGGTTCCGCTGAAATTACTGTGTTTGAATCAAATAGGTCTTAATTAGCTATGATCAAATGGATATACGTATGGATTTTTCCAATCATAATCTGACTACTTGGAGGAATTTTATTTTACACAGTAATACTTGACTTGCAGCAATCACAAAGCCAACTGCTGTCCTATATTCATTCATACACTATTGAATTTCACTGATATTTAGGTTTTATGTACTGTATTAATAAAATGCAGGGCATTGGTGGCCTGGTGGTAAGGCGCTGGATCACTGATCCCAAGGCTGGGGGTTCAAGCCCCACTCTCAACAGGTTGTCACTGCTGCAAGCTACACTGCGGCACTAAAGCCAGCCATGTCTCTCACTGTCTATGCTATGGCCTGGCGAGCTGGCCAGGTGTACTCTTCCCTCAACCAGAGTCGGCAGAGATGGGTGCCAGCCTCCTCGCGACCTTAATCAGGATTAAGTGTTCATCAGTTCATTTTCTGTAACCGCTTCATCCTAATTAGGGTCGCGGGGAGGCTGGTGCCCATCCCAGCCAACTCGGGGCGAGGGCAGAATACACCCTGGACAGCTCGCCAGGCCATCGCAGGGCGGAAACACGCTGACGGCTTTGCAGCTACTCTTGTCGAAAGTCAGCAATGGTTCTTTTACATGCCTACCACCATAGACGGTGAGAGACATGGGCCGGCCTTTGATAACCCAGTTAGCTGCACTGGGAGGACAGTGACAACCTTGTGGAGAGTGGGACTCGAACTCCCAACCTTTGGATCAGCGATCCGGCGCCTTATACCACTAGACGACCACTGCCCATCAGGATTAAGTGGTTACAGAAAATGAATGAATGAATGAATGAATTACCGGTAAATAAAATGCACACTCCATTCATTCATTTTCTGAACCATTTAATTCTAATTAGGGTCACGGGGAGGCTGGTGCCCATCTCGGCCGAATCTGGGCATGAGTGGGGTACACCCTGGTCAGCTTGCTAGGTCATTGCAGGGCTAAAATGCATGCTGCAATATCTATTGTCTGAAGAAATAGCGATCTCAGTCTGGCCAGATGTCTAACTGATCAAATGGTCCAGCCAGTCCCTTGGGTATATGAAGTGAAAATGGCTTTTTTTTTTTTTTTAAAGCATGTTGCCCTTTGTGTAGAGCAACAGGAACAAAGTGCTCTGTGTTCATAGTGAGGTTAAGAGATCACACTCAAGCAAGTGAATATAGACAGAGTGTGAGAGAGTAAAGATCTAATTCGACTCACTGTTAATATAGATCAGGGATCACCAACGTGGTGCCCGTGGGCACCAGGTAGCCCGCAAGGACACTATAAGTTGCCCGCGGACCTGTTCACTGCTAGTTTTAGGACAGGCCCACAGCTCCATAGCGCCACTCTCCATTGAGCTGCATCTAATTTTTTTGAATATATTTTAAATCAAATCAATATCTTCACATAGATAAATATCATTAATTATTAATGATAACATATAATTAAAGGTAAATTGAGCAAATTTGTAATTTCAGAGGTGTGTTTTGACCTGGTAGCCCTTCGCATTAATTGGTACCCAAGAAGTAGCTCTCGGTTTCAAAAAGGTCGGTGACCCCTGATATAGATAATAATGCAACACTGAGTAGAATCAATATTTTATCGAGACTGTAATATGATGGTGATGCAGAGGGTCTAAGCACACACCACTGTTTAGCACATTGAATCATGTTGTTTATCACATGTACACAATTATTTTAAAATGATGATGCATTAATAATAATGCTTGTGGTTTGAGTCATATTTCACCAATGATGACAGCATATGTTTAAAGGACTGGACTTTTTTTTTTTTTTTTTTTTTTTTTTTGTGATTGGACAGAGCTTCTGATCACCCTTAAAGTGCATTAACATTCATGGTATTAATTATTCTCAGTGTGACGTGAGCAGCCCTATGATACCAAATGTACTTTGTCATCTGTAAATCTAGGAATTTGTACAGGAAATGCAAACGGTATGAGGAAGTATGTTAGAGTGGTGCAGGACATGTATGAGAGATGTAAGACCGTGGTGAGGTGTGCTGTCGGCGTGACCGAAGAGTTCAAGGTGGAGGTGGGACTGCATCAAGGATCAGCTCTGGGCCCCTTCTTGTTTGCTATTGTGATGGACAGGCTGACAGATGGGGTGAGACAAGAATCTCCATGGACTATGATGTTTGCAGATGACATTGTGATCTGTGGTGAGAGAAGAGAACAAGTGCAGGAAAATCTAGAGAGGTGGAGGTATGCCCTGGAAAGGAGATGAATGAAGGTTAGTCTCAGTAAGACAGAATACATGTGTGTGAACGACAAGGACGCAAAAGGAACGGTGAGGTTACAGGGAGCAGAGATAAGGAAGGTGGAGGATTTTAAGTACTTCGGCTCAACAATCCAGAGCAATGGAGAGTGTGGAAAAGAGGTGAAGAAGCGTATGCAGGCAGGTTGGAATGGTTGGAGAAAAGTGTCCGGTGTGATGTGTGATAAGAGGGTATCGGCGAGAATGAAAGGAAAAGTGTACAAGACGATGTTGAGGCCAGCGATGTTGTAGGGGTTAGAAACGGCGGCCCTGGGGAAAAGACAGGAGGCAGAGCTGGAGGTAGCAGAGATGAAAATGTTGAGGTTCTCTTTGGGAATAACGAGGATGGATAGGATCAGGAATGAGCACATCAGAGGGACAGCACATGTAAGATGTTTTGGAGACAAAGTCAGAGAGGCTAGATTGAGATGGTTTGGACATGTACAGAGGAGGGATAGTGAGTATATTGGTAGTAGGATGCTGAGGTTGGAACTACCAGGCAGAAGGCCTAGAGGAAGACCAAAGAGAAGATTTATGGATGTGGTGAAGGAGGACACTGCTTAAATGGTTACTGTATTTCCCTTCACAAGGTTCGCACAAAAGGCACACAGATTTGAACTGGTACAGACTGTAAACTGCACAAATTAGGACAAACCTAATGAAACAGCAGTTGCAACATTCCTAAATCTATTTGAGTTATTTAAAATAATGTTACTTCTCTACTTACGCTACTACTTAATTTATTTTAGTTTTATATTATTAATAGTATTGTAGTACTATTTTTTTTTTATGTACTGTCTTACATATTTAAGTAGATAATTTTTTAGATTGTGTGTTTTAGTTGTTATTAGAAACCATAGGTTTTTCTATAGGAGCATTAATATAAAAATGTTCTCAATCAAGTATCTTCCAGTCAGCTGTTATCATATTTTGTCTTAATTTCCTTGAAAATATTAGTAGGGCAGTAGTGGCCTGGTGGTAAAGGACGCTGGATCGCTGATCCCAAGGTTATGGGTTCAAGTCCCATTCTTTACAAAGTTGTCACTGCCCCCCCCCCCCAGCTAAGTGGATTATCAAAGGCCGGCCATGTCTCTCACTGTCTATGGTGGGATGTTCATGTAA
Source organism: Plotosus lineatus (assembly GCA_024760905.1). Lineage (NCBI taxonomy): Eukaryota > Metazoa > Chordata > Actinopteri > Siluriformes > Plotosidae > Plotosus > Plotosus lineatus. Next base: position 25,589,467 of record CM045747.1, on the reverse strand, counting down.
AAGAACCATTGCTGACTTTCGTAAAGAGTAGCTGTATAGCCGTCAGCGTGTTTCTGTCTCAGTTGTATCAGGAAGGGCATCCAACGTAAAAAAAAAAAAAAACCTATGCCAAATCAAACGTGCGAAGCAGATGATTCGCCGTGGTGACCCCTGAAAAAGGGAGAAGCCGAAAGGAATAAAAGGTATTCTTTAAAAATGTTACTTATATTTCCTCTATTTAGTGTTATGTTTATTTCAATTTCAATCCTGTTCACAGCAAGCTGCAGTACACTGTGTTCTATAACCCAGCATTCAAAGGTTCAGCATTTTGTGATATACAAGCCGTTCTGTGGGATTAGACCAAACATACTAACCTTCAGTCCTTATGTCCATCAGCGAACACCCTTGACATTCTTGTCAGTTTATTGGTTGTCCTTAATTGCACTGCCAATAGTAGGTACAGTACATACCACTTCATCAGGAACACTCCACAAGACCTACTGCTTTGGAGATGAATACATCCAGTCATTTGATATCACCTAGTGGTTCAGAGTTACTCCGAGCCTAGAGCTCTGGGTGACACAGAACGACTGATCCACGAGATGATTAGAGCTCGCTCAAAACCAGCAAGAGAAAGAACTAGACAATGAAAAGAAATCCCAACATGCTTGTTCTTCCAGAACTGACTGTTCACTTTATGGATAATACATCCCACCGTTTGGCAGCTGCCACTGTAATGAAATAATTAATAACAACTTTAAAAAGTACAGTATTTTACTTCTGAAACTAATTAGTAACATCCACTCTGAGGTGAGTAATGGTTTTAGTATATATGAGACATGAGCCTTGGAAAAGCAAATTAAAGCAAGCTTTTTCAAGTTTATTCTGATGTTTATTGAAGCATAACCATAGCACGTGAGCCACATGCATGCATCTCAGACTTCCAACAGAGTAGACAAACCTGTTGGTGTTACAGAACTAACAAGTGAATTGTAACGTTTATGCCGTTCAAGTACAGGTTTACAGAAATAAGATTCTTGTTTTGAGACTCATTCGGGAATTATGTCTTTCCAATCTCATCGATAATTTAGTTTACAGACGCTCCCCGACTTACGTTTTTATTTGGTTCCGGACGGCTGAACGTAAGTTGAAAGTGAACGTATGTTGTTACAGTGACGTGTGACGTATAACACTCCTACTGTACTATACATCCATGAATACCATTACCATATCTCAAACACCCCTAAATCAATTATTATAAACATAACATTGTAAAATAATATCAACATTAATTTCAAATAAATTAAATTCAAGCAAAATAATTTCAAATAGATACATTTTAATCAAATTCTCTCATCAAATATCAAATAACCTTTAACATTCTCCATGATGCGATCTTTCTGCTTGTAAATGGTTCCGATGGTCGACGGATGGTCACTTTACATGAAGCTGATCTTAGTCACATTATATGAAGCTGAGCCGAGTCACTTTACATGAAGCTTAAAACAGTCAATCGACGCTTACAATATGTACATAGACAGATAGATAAATAGCTAGATACAGCTTTATTGATCTCTCAGTGGAGAAATTTACCGTTACAGGCTCTCGAAGTACCATCAGTAGGGGGTGAAAAATAGCTCAGAAAGGTGTAACATCATTGAGTCATAATATTAGAACAGAACAATAAAATATAAAAAGAACAAAAAACAAAATCTATATAAAATATAATATACAATAAAAACTTTGTAGACTGGCTATATACAAATATACATGTATCTTGAGGGCAGAGTAGATGGATCGTATGGTTCACAGTCACAGGGGGGTAGATGTGGTTTATTGCACAGGTTGAGGCGCTCAACACCGAAAGTAGTTCACTTGCTTGTCTTGAGACAAAGCGTGGTTTATACGGACTTCCGGTCTTTCAAGTGAGAAAGGGCGCCGTTGAATACAGTACTCGTTTAGAACTCGGCCTGCACTGATGTGAATCACCAGCAGAGCGGACAGTTCTCTTTCTTTTCTGGATTCGGGCTTTCATTCATTGTACAACTCTCTTTGCTTAACTGAGTATGCATGGTAGATCGCGCCGATCCGAACAGATAGCTAATTCATCTCTGTGTATGAGACTTGTACCCATGCTAGTAGGCTTACGCTTCTGACCAACCATATTTGCTTCGGGTTACAAAAGTCCGCAAAACAGTGTAAACACAAAGATCACAGAGACGACGCCTTAACACAAGGGTAAAACGCTATACAGTATAACTTATATATATAAAAAACTGAACTGGGAAGAAGGAGGGGCACGTTCAGTCTGTCGTTTGTCATTACGTCATTGCGTCATTACATCAGCATGCTACGTAGGTATGTCTAAACTCAAAATTTGACGTAAAACGGATGAAAGTAAGTTGGGGAGCGAGTAAAGCGGGGTGTGGTTTGTTAAAATATAAGAAAAGCAAAGGCATTATCCACTCAGAATAATGAGCAATTATTGAATGAGACAACGTATGAGATACAGAATTATTCATCTGCTGAGGCCAGACTGAATAATTCTCCATATGTTATAAAATCTGATTTTATTATTTATTTAAAATATTTTCTCAGTCACATTACTATCTTGCTTGTGAAAGGTGCGCAATAATTATTGAACCTCACTGACGACAACGGTGCGATAATTAATTTATTCCATTGAAATGATGCATACCAAATACCAAGATTTATTTGATGCCTTTTTTCTAATTATTACTGAGGAATATAAACCCAATATATAACCAGTTAAAGTGCATAATTTCTGTATTTAGTGTATATACTAATCAGGTTTAGTCATGGCATTTGTCAGTGGTCATATTTTCATTGTTGTGGCTGATTAGTGTATGTGTTGACATCATAAATTCTTTACAAAGCCTTTTCAGTAGCATTTAAAGTTAAAAGAAAGGTCACTGACACCTCAGTGGTGAATTCTGCTTGGATCTTTCTCAGATTGACCTTTCAGTGCTGACAATAATTTCAAAATATATCAAGTAGTCTCTCAGCACCTTGAAGCTCTCAGTAACCTTAAGAGACCTATAATGTAAGACATACATACATATATATATATATATATAATAATACACACGTACACACACACTGCCCTCCATAATTATTGCCAACCCTGGTTAAGATGTCTTACAAGCCTTAAAATAAATTACATTTTTATTGCAGAAATATGGAACTTTCTACTCAAGTGAATTTTAAGGGGAAATAAAAAATATATAGAGGCTCGGTGATGCTGGGGCTTGTTTCTCTACTAGAGGCCCTGGGAACCTTGTTAGGGTGCATGGAATCATGAACGCTTTGAAATACCAGGACATTTTTTACATCAGAATCTGGTGGCCTCTGCCTGAAAGCTGTAGATGGGTCATCAGTGGGTCTTTCATCAAGATAATAGCCTTAATCATGTGGCCAAATTTACACAAATGCAGGGCTGCCAAAAAAATGTATGCACAATTTAAATAACTGTAAACTGGGTGTTTATTATAACTCGTTTAATTTTCAACATGTAAAAGATTTTACAAACATCATTGTATTGTTTTGTCATCACCTGTTCTCAAACTGATGTCATTTCTGGTCCAGACACTGCTGACAACGCGAAGTGATGGAATAGCACACATCATGAAACCATTCCCTTGGTATTTGTGTGCATTCACATTCAGTAGTTGCTCTCAATTCAATGACTGTTGCAGGTCTCGTTGCGTAGACTTTGTTTTTTTGGTATCCCCATAAAAAGAAGTCTAGTGGTGTGAGGGATGGTGAACGTGGAGGGTATTCAACAAAATCCCTCCATTCAATCCACCTGTTTGGCACGATCCCATCAAGGAAGGGTCTAACCTTGTGATGGTAGTGTGTGTGTGTGGGGGTGTCCCATCTTGATGAAAATAAAACTCCTCTTCTTCAAAGTCTTCTCTAATGCTTAAGTACCAGTAAGGTGTATACATTTTTGGGACACCCTGTGTGTGTGTGTGTGTGTGTATTAATAATATAATATAATAATAATAATTATATATATATATATATATATATATATATATATATATATATATGTGTGTGTGGATATATATGTGTATATATATATGTATATATATATGTGTATATATATATGTATATAAAATAATAATCATCTTTTACTTTTGGCTGCTCCCTTCAGGGGTCGCCACAGCAAATCATCCGCCTCCACCTCACCCTGTCCTCCGCATCTTCTTTTCTGACTCCAACGACCTTCATGTCTTCCTTCACCGCATCCATAAATCTCTTCTTTGGTCTTCCTCGAGGCCTTCTGCCTGGTAGTTCCAACCTCAGCATCCTACTGCCAATATACTCACTATCCCTCCTCTGTACATCTCCAAACCATCTCAATCTAGCCTCTCTGACTTTGTCTCCAAAACATCTTACGTGGGCTGTCCCTCTGAGATACTCATTTCTGATCCTATCCATCCTCGTTACTCCCAGAGAGAACCTCAACATTTTCATCTCCGCTACCTCCAGTTCTGCCTCCTGCCTTTTCCTCAGCGCCACTGTTTCTAATCCATACAACATCGCTGGCCTCACCACCGTCTTGTACACTTTTCCCTTCATTCTTGCTGACACTCTCCTATCGCACATCACACCGGACACTTTTCTCCAACCATTCCAGCCTGCCTGCACACGCTTCTTCACCTCTTTTCCACACTCTCCATTGCTCTGGATTGTTGAGCCTAAGTACTTAAAATCCTCCACCTTCCTTATCTCTGCTCCCTGTAATCTCACCGTTCCTCCTGGGTCCTTCTCATTCACACACATGTATCCTGATTTTCTGAGGCTAACTTTCATTCCTCTCCTTTCCAGGGCATACCTCCACCTCTCTAGGTTTTCCTGCACTTGTTCTCTGCTCTCACTACAGATCACGATGTCATCTGCAAACATCATAGTCCATGGAGATTCTTGTCTCACCTCGTCTGTCAGCCTGTTCATCACCATAGCAAACAAGAAGGGGCTCAGAGCTGACCCTTGATGCAGTCACACCGACAGCACACCTCACCGCTGTCTTACATCTCTCATACATGTCCTGGACCACTCTAACATACTTCTCTGCCACTCCAGACTTCCTCATGCAATACCACAGTTCTTCTCTTGGCACCCTGTCATATGCTTTTTCCAGATCCACAAAGGCACAATGTAGCTCCCTCTGGCCTTCTCTGTACTTCTCTATTAACATCCTCAAAGCAAACATTGCATCTGTGGTGCTCTTTCTTGGCATGAAACCAAACTGTTGTTCACAAATGCTGACCTCTGCCCTTAGTCTAGCTTCCACTATTCTTTCCCATAACTTCATCGTATGGCTCATCAACTTTATCCCTCTGTAGTTGCTGCAACTCTGCACGTCTCCCTTATTCTTAAAAATGGGCACCAGCACACTTCTCCTCCAGCATCTGCTCACTCTCTAGTACCTTGTTGAATGTTCTTGTCAGAAAATCTACTGCTACCTCTCCTAGACACTTCCATACCTCCACAGGTATATCATCAGGACCAACTGCCTTTCCATTCTTCATCCTCGTCAATGCCCTTCTCACTTCACCCTTACTGATGTTTGCTACATCTTGCTCCTCAATGGTCACCTCTTCTACTCTTTTTTTCTCTCTCATTTTCCTCATTCATCAGCTCTTCAAAGTACTCTTTCCATCTTCCCAGCACACTTCTGTCATCAGTCAATACATTTCCCTCGCTGTCCTTTATCAATCTAACTTGCTGCACGTCCTTCCCATCTCTATTTCTCTGCTGTGCCAACCTGTATAGATCATTTTCTCCCTCTTTACTATCCAACCTATCATACAAGTTATCATACGCCCTCTGTTTGGCCTTAGCCACTGCTACTTTTGCCTTACGCTGTGTCTCCCTGTACTCCTGTTTACTCTCTTCGGTCCTCTCAATGTCCCACTTCTTCTTAGCTAACCTCTTCCTTTGCACACACTCCTGCACTTCCTCATTCCACCACCAAGTCTCCTTATCTACTTTCCTTCCAGAGGACACACCAAGTACTCTCCTACCTGTGTCCCTGATCACATTTGCTGTGGTTGTCCAGTCATTTGGAAGCACTTCCTGGCCACCCAAAGCCTGTTTCAACTCCTCCTTGAAGACAACACGACACTCTTCCTTTTTCAGCTTCCACCACTTTGTCTTCTGCTCTGCCTTTTTCACCTTTCTCACCATCAGAGTCATCCTGCACACCACCATCCTATGCTGTTTGGCAACACTCTCACCCACTATGACTTTGCAGTCACTGACTTCCTTCAAATTACATCGCCTACACAAGATGTAGTCTACCTGTGTGCTCCTACCTCCGCTTTTATAAGTCACCCTATGCTCCTGTTTCTTCTGGAAGAAAGTATTCACCACAGCCATTTCCATCCTTTTTGCAAAATCTATCAACATCTGTCCTTCTGCGTTCCTGTCCTGGATACCAAACCTGCCCATCACTTCCTCGTCCCCTCTGTTGCCTGTACCAACATGTCCATTGAAGTCTGCACCAATGACCACTCTTTCACCTCTGGCGGTACTCTGCATCACCACTTGGGACCGGCATGAGGGGGAGAGACACTGGTTAGTGCCCCCCCCCCACCTCATGGCTGCAATATATATTATTATTATTATTATTATTATTATTATATATAAATGTCTTCCTTTCAGCTTTTTCTCCTTTTACTCGGGAGTCGCCACAGCGAATCATCTGATTCGCACGTTTGCTTTGGCAGAGGTTTTTACGTCGGATGCCCTTCCTGTCACAACCCTTTTAGCAAGGGACAGAAACACGCTGACGGCTTTGCAGCCTACTCTTTACGAATGTCAGCAATGGTTCTTTTACATGCCTCTCACCATAGACAGTGAGAGACATGGCCCGCCTTTGATAACCCAGTTAGCCGCACTGGGGGGGACAGTGACAACCTTGTGGAAAGTGGGACTCGAACCCCCAACCTTTGGATCAGCGATCCAGCGCCCTATACCACTAGACCACCACTGCCCCCTTTATATATATATATATATATATATATATATACATATATATATATATATGTGGAGCCGGTTGTGTAGTGGTTAGAGTGTTGGGCTCATGATCGGGAGGTTGTGAGTTCAAATCCCACTTTGGGCACGGTCTCAACCCTAAGTGTGCCTCTGTTCACCCAGCAGTATAAATGGGTACCAGTAAAAATATACTGGGAAGGTAACCTGTGATGGACTAGCGTCCCATCCAGGAGGAGTTCAACTCCTGATTGCTTCACGCTACGGAAACCGGGGATAAGCACCGGCCTGATGAGCCGCTAGGCTCGGGTGTAAAAACCCAAACAGTTAACCAATCAATCAAAATAATTTTTTATTTCTATATATATATATATATATTTATATAGTGTGTGTATATAATATATATATAATATATATATATGAGAAAAAAATGAGAATTATTTGCACATATCATATGAAACTTAGGGAGGGATGAGAGGTCATGCTAGCTAGATTCTGTTGGCAGACCAGCCCCAACTGGAACATCTTCAGCTTAAAGAACTCAATGTGTGGCGTCAGGAAGATGGAGCCATGGTGCTCATAGATCATTAGAGTGCTGAGGAAATGATCCTTGATCAGGCGATGTCATTGTATGACAGTGTTGGGTGGCTATCCTGTTTCCCTGACCACATCCGTTGTGATTTAACTTTAAACCACAAACATATATGTACTCATCAACCTCAAAAGCCTTTGAATTCCTTAAGGTCTCTATTCAGCAACAGATAAGTGGTGTTCCACTCGACATCACCCATCGACCATCGAGCCATGGCAGCCTTCAGAAATTGCCTTTAAGCATGAATCAACAATGGTAGCCACTATTTGGAGGAAGTCATTTTAAAAACATAAACAAAAACTGTATTCAATAAGATTTGATATGTGAAAATCATAATTTGATTATCCATAACATTTTTTTCATTCACATTTGAAATGTGGGTTTGAATGGGTCAAACTATACATTCATTCATTCATTTTCTGTAACCGCTTAATCCTAATTAGGGTCATGGGGAGACTGGCGCCCATCCTGGCCGACTCCAGGTGAGGGCAGAGTACACCCTGAACAACTCGCCAGGCCACCGCAGGGCGGAAACACACTGACAGCTATGCAGCCTACTCTTGATGAAAGTCAGCAATGGTTCTTTTACATGAACCTCACACCACAGACAGTGAGAAACATGGCCGGTCTTTGATAACCCAGTTAGCTGCACTGGGTGGACAGCGAAAACTCATGGAGAGTGGGGCTTGAACCCAGCACCGTTACCATCAGGCCACCACTGCCCTCAATATGTACATATATAGTATAAAGTTGCAAATACTGTATTGTATTTTGGAAATGTATTACTCGGCTCGGGCATTTCTGTGTGGATTCTGCATGTTCTTGTGTGGGTTTCTCCTGGGTACTCCGGTTTCCTCCCACAATCAAGACAAGCACATTATTCTAATTTGCTGTTCAAAATTGCCCCTGTGTGTGTGTGTGTGTGTGTGTGTGTGTGTGTGTTGGCCCTGTGATGGTCTGGTGAGCTGTTCAAGGTTTACCCCACCTTAGCCCAGTGTTGGATGAGATAGGCACCAGCCTCCTTGTAACCCAAGTAGGATTAAGCAGTTTGGCAAATGAGGGAGAAGAATGTATTCCCATATCTCATATCCCACCCCTCGTGTCATATAAAATCGTCCATTCCATCGTCAGATATTTTTGTTTTGGCATCAAGAGTGCGTGTGGTGTTATTATTCTCCTCATTACTAAGAGTTTTGGCTCTGCGATGTATACAGATTGGCTCATTGACTTACAATTAGCTTGAGACAGGGTTTTTTTTTTCTGTTATATTGCTGGGAGCCAGAGAAATGAGAGGCAATCTTGATGCGCATGAATGATTTGCTGAACGGGTTCCAGTGGAAATCATACTTGGCCTACTTCTCAGTTGAGTGGTCCTGGACCAACCACTGTGGGAACGAGCTTAACCAAAATCCAAACAGAGGTGTGCACAATGTCAGTTACAAGCCCAAGTGTATTCAGCAGGCCAAACAATGTAATCCGTTATTATCATTTATAAACAAACCAGCCTTGAGCTCGGTTGGTCCCTCAGTTATTGCATGATTTTAGCAAATCACGGAGTATTTAACTTAGAAAGCTGATTCATTTAATTATTTCAGCCGACAAGATGGGTGGAGTTAGCATAAAGAGAATTTCCAAGAGCTGTGGTAATGTGGTACAGCTGTGGGATTGATCATAAGGATCATGGTGTTCTGCATGCTCTTTAAGGTCCAGTTGCTGTGTGTGGGGAATTGTGCCTGTTTATGTAGTTGTCCTCATGCAATCAAAGCCCAGCTAACCTTAAAGACTGCTTTAAATGGCATGCAAGGCTTTGAAGTGATGAGAAATAAAATAAGTGCTCACACTACTGGTCACATTAAAAACACATAGGAATGAGACCGTTGAATTTTTTTATAGCATACAATTTAGGCTGAATACATTTATTCACATTTTTCATTTATGTTGAGAATGCAGTATGTATTATTTACAAGGACAGTATAAAGATTGTCTTTCAAAACAGGTTAACCCACATTTCTTAATTCATAATTAAAATTTGCATTACTACAAATAATGTTACTACTACTGCTAATGATAATAACTGTTGAATATTTGTTGAATTCTTTGTGTGTGTTTGTGTGTGTATATATATATATATATATATATATATATATATATATTACAGTGTGTGTATGTATATATATTATTACACTGTGTGTGTGTGTGTATATATATATACGTGTGTGTATATAAAAATAATAAAAGGACAGGACAAAGACTTTCTATTGAAACTTCATTTATCACTACAGATCTGTTTCGAGGGGTGGTGAAACCATCCTCTCTCTTCAGGTGATTATAGAAGAATCATATATATCACCTGAAGAGAGAGGATGGTTTCACCACCCCTCGAAACAGATCTGTAGTGATAAATGGAGTTTCAATAGAAAGTCTTTGTCCTGTCCTTTTATTATTTTTGTTATTTGCTCTACCAAAAAGTATTGAGCACTCTCCTACGGAAGGATCTACTCAGAAAATCCTATATATATCTATATATGTATGTGTATATATATATATATATAATATAGTGTGTGTGTGTGTATAAATATATGTATGGATGTGTGTGTGTGTGTGTGTGTGTGTGTGTGTATATATATATATATATATATATATATATATATATATATATATATATATATATATATATATATATATATAATATACATACATACACATATATATACATACAGGGAGTCTTCAGTTTACACCAGTCCCGACTTATACCGTTTCGTGGTTACAAACGCACCCCCATAAAAATATTAAAAAAATAACATTACACGTCATTACATCTTTCACGGTTACATAACAAACGCGAACTAGTTTCGGGCGTGCAAGGCGTAAGAATACGCTGTGTTGTGGTTGTGGGCCGAAGAGAGAGGATGGTTTCACCACCCCTCGAAACAGATCTGTAGTGATAAATGGAGTTTCTATAGAAAGTCTTTGTCCTGTCCTTTTATTTTATTGTTATTTGCTCTACCAAAAAGTATTGAGCACTCTCCTACGGAAGGATCTACTCAGAAAATCATATATATATTGACCAATGGGAAGTTCAGTTTACTTGAACGATGAAATAGTTAACTGGTTTCCTGTTTCAGTGAATGAGACAGTAATGATAATGAAAAGTGTCACTCACACTGGCCCTTTGGCAAAAGCAAAGGACGAAGAGATGTTTGGATGTCACTCTGAATATTTCTTTCCCAATGCAGGAAGAGCACATGCCAGAGGAGGTCAATATTGATGAGCTTTTGGACCTGCAGAGTGATGAGGAAAGGATCAAAAAGCTCCAGGTACAACCTTGTTTAACGAGCATTGATGATTTAAAAACACAACTGGGAATCTCATTAAGTGCTTCATTGTTTGTTTTTTTTGTGTATGTTTGTTTGTTTGTGTGGTCTTGTTATAGGATATTCTCCATTCCTGTAGTACAAACACAGACGTAAGTAACTGCTTTCTGGATGACACGGTTTCCCTTTCTATCAGTCTGGCAGTAACAGACACGTCCCGTTACAATGGTCTGTTGTATATAAGAAAACTGGCCTGTGTTCTGCTGTACGCAGCCACCAGTACACAATATGTCCAACTGTAATCTACTACTACTACACACACACATACACACACACACACACACTTTAAAATGTTTCTAGCTTTTATAGTCATCGTCTTCTTCTTTTCATTTTGGCTGTTCCCTTCAGGGGTTACCACAGTGAATCATCTCTCTCCATCTCACCCTGTCCTCTGCATCTTCTTCTCTTACACCAACTGCCTTCATGTCCTCCTTCACCACATCCATAAATCTTCTCTTTGGTCTTCCTCTGGGCCTTCTGCCTGGTAGTTCCAACCTCAACATCCCACTACCAATATCCCTCCTCTGTACATGTCCAAACCATCTCAATCTACCCTCTCTGACGTTGTCTATTTATACTTCGTCTATTTGTACAGTTTATATTACAATTGTACTCTATTGTAATTTATCTCACAGACAGCAAGAAGCACTGAAGATTGTCAACTGGCCGTTTCTTCACAAAATATATTGTGTTGTCTGCACTTTCCTTTGTGCCATAATAATATAATTTGTCCGTCTGTGTACAGACGCTCCCTGACTTAAGTTTTTAATCGGTTCCAGACGGCCGAACGCAAGCTGAAAGCGAACGCAAGCTGTTACAGTGATGTATGATGTGTGACGCTCATACTGTACTATACATCCATAAATACCATTACCGTATCTCATAAAACACCCCTAAATGAATTATAAAAACATAACATTGTAAAATAATATCAAATAATATCAACATTAATTTCAAATAAGTCATTTATTTAAACCAAGTTACTTTACATGAAGCTTAAAACAGCCAATCAACGCTTACAATATGTGAAGCGCTCAATACCGAAAGTAGTGTACTTGCTGTGGGTTATACAGACTTCCGGTCTTTCAAGTGCACAAGGGTGCCGTTGAACTCGTTTAGAACACAGCCTGCACTGATGTGAATCCCAGCAAAGCGGAGATTTCTTTCTTTTGAATAAGTAAGTAAGTAAACTTTATTCAGGAGATGCATACAAAGAACAAGTACAAATCCTAATGAATATTAATATAAAAATAAGTATACACTTTTAGGATTCTGCTAAAAGATAATAAATATCTGTAATTGTTCTATAATTTGTGGATTCGGGTTTTCATTCATTGTACAACTCTCTTTGCTTAACTGAGTATGCATGGTAGATTGTGCCGATCTGAGCAGATAGTTAATTGATCTCTGTGTATGAGACTTGCACCCATGCTAGTAGGCTTACACTTCTGACCAACCAGATTTGCTTTATGGTTACAAAAGTCCACAAAACAGTGTAAACACAAAGACCACAGAGACGGCGTCTTAACACTAGGGTAACACGCTATATAACAGATATATACACACTCCATCTGTAGTTTGTAAACAATGAATGCAGCGTCATTGCGCCATTACGTCAGCGTGGATCACTGATCCAAAGGTTGGGGGTTCGAGTCCCACTCTCCACAGGGTTGTCACTGTCCCCCCCCAGTGCAGCTAACTGGGTTATCAAAGGCGGGCCATGTCTCTCACTGTCTATGGTGAGAGGCATGCAAAAGAACCATTGCTGACTTTCGTAAAGAGTAGCTGCAAAGTCGTCAGCGTGTTTCTGTCCCTTGCTAAAAGGGTTGTGACAGGAAGGGCATCCGACGTAAAAACCTCTGCCAAATCAAATGTGCGAATCAGATGATTCGCTGTGGCGACTCCCGAGTGAAAGGGAAAAAGCCGAAAGGAAGACAGACTACGTAGGTACGTCTAAACTCAATTCGACTTTTTTTTTTTTTTTAAACGTAAAATCGAAAAAACATAGAACGTGTGTGTGTGTGTGTGCCATGTGATAATCTGGCGAGCTGTTCAGGATGTGCCCCATCTTTACCCAGAGTCGCCTGAAAAAGGCGCTGGCCTCTCTGTAACCTTAGTATGATTATGTAAATCGGTAAATGAGTGATTGTTTTGTTGTGTGTTGTCACACTGGTCCCGGGTTTAAGTCAGTGAGGGCATCTAAGTGTTTTTTCTGCTGTTTGAACGGTTTTGTGTGTGAGTTGGCCCAGTAATGGACTGCCAGTCTGTTTAGGGCCTACTCTGTCTTCAAACAGAGTTTGGTAAGATAGGCTCCAGCCTCTCCGTTATCCTAGTAGGATTAAGCCGTGTATAAGTTCCACATGATTATTGTTAAATATATTTGATTTTTTTTTTTTTTTTTTTCAGTTTTGTTTTGTCAAAGTACTTTCGGGAGAAGGAGCCATTTTTCTTTTTTTCTTTTTTTTTTTGGCGGTATTCAGTGACAGCAATATCCGATGGGTTTTCCCAGAACATGACATATTTTCTTAGGCCAGTTTAGTTTCTGGTTCAGATCGTGGACCTGTCATTGATGCATTAGTAGAGCAGGGAGTCATCAGCATATCATAATCATATCCTGCAGTTTAAGTATAAACTTATGTAGGGTTGAAATTTATTCAGCTGTTATAGGGCTGACTCGCATCCATCAAACCTTGGTGGGGCAGGACAACATTACTAATGGCAGCTTCAAAGCAGTTTAGGACGCATTTGAAGGTGCCTCACAGCAAGAAGATCCTGGGTTCGAGTTCCGCGATGTTTCTGTGTGGAGTCTGCATGTTCTCCCTTTGTGTGAGCGGGATTCCTCTGGGTACTCTGGTTTCCTCCCACAGTTCAAAGACATGCACATTGGACTAACTACCTGTTCCAAATTGCCTGTAGGTGCATATGTGAGTGGGAATGGCTGTGTGTTGCCCTGCCATGGTCTGGTGTGCTGTTCAGACTGTACCCCACCTTTGCTCAGTGTAGCCTGATATAGGCTCCAGCCTCCTTTATGACCCTAGTAATAGGATTACGTGGATCAACATGAGTGAATGAATGAAAATTAGAAGGAAAAAGGTTATCAGACTTAATTTTTCTGTAAGACTTTTGTGGATCGACCACATACAGTCAAGCCGATTGGTATATGAGGTGCGTTTTCTATTACAGAGAGTAATGCACACAAAGAAGACCGAATATCCTGAACAAGGGTTTACAGGTCGAAGACTATGGAAAATTGAAAGGGCCATATACATGTGTGTGTATATTATTTATATATAATATAATCATTTTCAGTAACCGCTTAATCCTAATTAGGGTCGCGGGAAGGCTGGCACCCATCCCAGCCAACTTCGGGCGAGGGCAGAGTACACCCTGGACAGCTCGCCAGGCCATCGCAGGGCGGAAACACGCCGACGGCTTTGCAGCCTACTCTTGTCGAAAGTCAGCAATGGTTCTTTTACATGCCTCTCACCATAGACAGTGAGAGACATGGCCGGCCTTTGATAACCCAGTTACCTGCACTGGGGAGGACAGTGACAACCTTGTGGAGAGTGGGACTCGAACCCCCAACCTTTGGATCAGCAATCCAGTGCCCTATACCACTAGATCACCACTGCCCTCCACTAGACCACCACTGCCCTCCACTAGACCACCACTGCCCTTATATATATATATATATATATATATATATATATAAAATGATTCCCTCACTACTTCATGCTTTTAGTTTCTGCATCGCGGGTTTTTCAAAATTATTAGGCGAAAAATAAAACTTAAGGAAAAATGGGGGGAAAGTTAACGAAAATGTGGCAAAACAAGGCCAATTATGCAAAAAGAACCCAAACAAACAAAAATACATTTTTATGTGAGGTGCGCATCTGAGTGTATGCGCGTGCATCTGTATATGTCTATTTATATTTTATTTACGTCTTATGCATTATTTTTGAATGTTATTATAAGCATTTATAGTGTTGAATATGTATTTATTGATATTATATACACAGGGATCCCTCGCTACTTCACCCTTCAATTAATGCGGCTTCAGTGCATTTTTAAAAAATAAATATACATCGAATTAAAAAATAAGGAAATTAAGAAAGAATAGGTTGAAGTTAAGGAAAGTGTCACAAAAACAAGGCCAGTTATGCAAAAAAAAAAAAAAAAAAAAAAAAAAAAAAAAACAACCCTAAACCAATACTAAACATAAAACAACCCAAAATCTCCCATCAAAACATTGTTGCATCTGTGTGTGTCTGCGCAACCACGCCCCCCCTCGGCCGGAGCCTGGTATTAAATGTTCCTCAGGATAACGTTTAATCATATTTCATACTTATATTTATGATCTATCTTTCTGTAGATTTTATTCTATTTCTACTTGTTCTTCAATTTCATTTCACTTTCAATTTTGACCTTGGACAGCTTTGTTGTATCTCCAGATGTTTGCAAAACGAATGTTGGTAAGTTGGAGAGCGTCTGTGTTTATTTTATTTACATCTCATGTTTTTTTTTTCCAATGTTTAATTGTTATAAGCACTTATAGCATTGGATATGTATTTGTTGATATTATATACACATATACATGTACGTATACGTCAGTCGGGGGTGGGGGGGGGGGTCCTACTTCACGGATTTCGATGGTCGCGTGGGGATCTCGGTCTCAATTAACCCACGGAAAGTGAGGGATCCCTGTATACATGTGTGTGTGTGTATATATATATGTATGTCAGTCGGGGGTCGCTCCTACTTTGCGGATCGGTGGTCGGAGGTGTTGGGCCCCATTAACCGCGGAAAATGAAGGATCCTTGTGTGTGTATTTCTTTTTTCTTCTCAGTGTTCACATGACAAGAAAGGTCAAATGCTGCATTTCTAATTAATTATCCAGTATCTACTGCAAAGCCTCCCATTCCTGTGAAACAATTTTTGCAGCATAACTTACAATATAAAGTATTCCATACACCAGAAACACACTCAGTGCATTAAGATTTACCTTTTTTGCCTTTGGAAAATTAAGTTTATTATTTTTTTGTTGTTGGTGGCCATAGCATTTTTTTTTTAATACCATAATTTTGTGTTTGAAAATAAAGGTTACTATATATGAACGAATGTTAAAATGGCACTACTTTTGCCCCGTTGAGCTGCTTTAATCATCTGTGGCAGTTCCAATTATTGCCCACTATAGAGCAAACTGAGTAAATAAACATACTACTTGAAAGGTGAGTTTGGCTTATATCAGCCAAATAGCATTTTTTTTTTTAATCGCTGCCTACAAAAGAATGTAATTAATGCTTTTTGATACCAGGTCATAAAAAATAGTGCCTCAGTCATGATTGCTGAGAGATTTTAAACCTATACTGATCCATTAAACATTTTTCCTCTCCTTACGTTTTGTCACTTTTTTTTTTTTTTTTGTTACCCTTTATGATCCCAGGTATTTATCAATGAGCTGATCCTCAAGCTTCACGGATTACAGAAACAGGAAGACCTCCACAATAATGGCATTGCGCATCCTCAGCTCCACGTCTTTCCGAACCGCCAAAGCCCTTCCAATTCTGAAATACTTTAAGATGCACTGATGACACCTCCTGCTTTTATGGACAGATCTTTTCCTGTTTTAACTTTGCCACTGACCTGCCACTGTTCAGTTTTAGTGTGGAAATTTAAACAAAGACCACAAGTGAAATGCATGCAGAGCTTCCAGATGGAACTAAATTCAGGACTCAACCTATAAAACTACATTCAAATCAGATGCACATCTATTCATTGACTTTTAACACAACCATTAATGCCTAGTTGTACAAACTAAGTTTTACATAAGAATAAGACTTCTTTTAACGACTACGAGCAGTTTTGAGCTGATTTAAATGTTAAAGTTTGAAGTGATTTGTACACACTGTGTTCACATGGGCCTTCACTGTAAGCTGTAAGACTTTTCAACTTCTTGTGGTAACTGTTGTTGTTTTTATGTCATGTGGGACCATTTGGTTTTGTACACTTTGGGATTATTGGTGTCTTACCGTGAATTATATCTTTTTACAATTTATAAGGCTTAACTCCATGCAAAGTAATATACAGCGTGTGAGAAGGTTCCACAGAAAAAAAAACAAAAAAACAACCTAATTCATTTTTAGGATTACCCGGATTATAATTTTGATTTTAATGTTACACAGACACTTATAATTCCAAGGTACTGAATGGTTTTTGCCAGAAATATTTTTCCTCTGCTTTCAGGTCTATGACCAAAAAGCTTGTGTACCTCTGTAACTCCAGTAACTCGGTGCTTGCCTGAGATCGCCACTTAAAATGAAATTGCAAGTGCTGGTTCAAAATACTGAGTTAATTGTGCCGGACCAAAATTTTCTTGATGTATATTTTAGGTTTTTGTGGCTACTTTGTTTGTCCTGATTTTTTTAATGATCATGATAGTAATTGTTTTTTTTTTTTTTTTTTATTGAATTCTTCTATATACTATTTAGGGAAAGCTGTGCACAAGCAAAATATGAGGCATTCAGAGAAGCCAGTTGATCATTCATGTGGTTTTTTGTTTGTTTTTTTTCAGAAATGGAAAGGAACCAGAAAAACCAAAGAAAAATAATATTTAAAAAGACCCTTCACACAGTCAATAAACAGCAACTGTCAACCAGCAGCACTAGTGCATTAGGTTGCTTTATTATTATTATTATTATTATTACCACTACTTTGTTGAGAGGCAAAGAAGTGTCATCCAGTTTCCTAAAGTTCTGTTTTAGGATATGATGTATTTTAAAGTCATCAATGTCAGTGCTCCATTTTAATTCACACAAACTATGTACAGTACTTACGCAAAGCCTTAGAAAAGTCTTGTGCAAATTTTTCTTTTTTTTTTTTTTTTTTTTTATTACTAAAGGTAATAAACCAGTATATTATTTAGATTTTACAAAAATAGTTGTTTACAACATTAATATTATTTATATAAAAGGCGTGCACTTGTTGCTAGGTTATGGCGTTTGTTATCACTATGCATAACAATGCAATTCCTACTGATTTATCCTACAGTTTCTTATACAATCAACAGATGGCACCAAAAGTACAAATAACCCACGATGTCCCATGTAGGATGTTCCCTTTATGAACTTTTGTTTACCCCTTCCGATTACCAGGGTGTCAGCGTCACCTTTTTGTGCATGTGCACATTATACAGAGATTATACGGCTTTTTTGAACGTGATTAACATCACCTTTACAAAGGGGTGACTATAGTTATCTCTGCGCATTTTCCCAGTCAGGACTCTCTTCTTCTTTTCCTTTTGGCTGTTCCTTTCAGGGGTCGCCACAGCGAATCATCTGCCATACCTTCATGTCCTCCTTCACCACATCCATAAATCTCTTAGTTCTTCCTCTAGGCCTTCAGCCTGGTGGTTGCAACCTCAGCATCCTATCTAAACCTATCTATTCACTATCCCTCCTCTGTACATGTCCAAACCATCTCAATCTAGCCTCTCTGACTTTGTCTCCAAAACGACTTGCATGTGCTGTCCCATTGATGTCCTCATTCTTGATCCCATCCATCCTCGTTACTCCCAAAGAGAACCTCAACATTTTTATCTCTGATTTTCCCAGTCAGGGCTATGGTGCAATAATTCCATCTGCATATTTTACATTTATGGTGTGAGGTAAACGGCCTCATCCAGATTGACTGACTTTTTTTTTTCTTCTTATTTATACATCTAAGCAGATGAAGGTTAAAAGCCTTTTCGTGTTGCTGGGCAGAGGCGGTGTAGTGGCTAAAGCAATGGGTAACTGATCCGGAGGTCGATGATTGAATCCCCACTGTTGGGCCCCTGAACAAGGCCTCTAACCCTCAATTGCTTAATTGTATAATTGTAAGTTGATCTGGATAGAAGTGTATGCCAAATGCTGCAAAATTCCCGGGGCGACAACGCTGTCTCTTATTATTCACCATTATGATTATTATTTGCCAATGCAGTTGGTTAGAAAAGTTGAATAACACTACATAAGTATTTGACTTGTGACCTTTGGATGGCCAGCAGCTTTCCCTGCCATTTGGTACCAGTGCTAAACCAACAGGAAATAAATATAGTGTTTACTGCAAATACAATCTCATTTGATCACTTTATAAAATATTTAATGTCGCATTTACTATAAAATTGTAGTGGTGGCCTGGTGATAAGCTGCTGGATCACTGATCCCAAGGTTGAGGGTTCAAACCCCACTATCAAAGAGTTGCCAGTGCAGTTAACTGGGTTATCAAGGGCCAGCCATGTCTCTCACTGTCTGTGGTGTGAGGTTCATGTAAAAGAACCATTGCGGACTTCGACAAGAGTAGCTGCATAGCCGCCAGTGTGTTTCTGCGCTGTGATGGCCTGGCGAACTGTCCGGGGTGTACTCCGTTTTTGTAGGCTTACTCTGTAAAAGTATACAAACGTATACCGTATATATTTTTATACATCTAATTTGAAAATTGAAAGTTAAATGGACTTTCTGGCCATCCAGCTAAAAAAATAATTATAATAACCAGAGTGACAATGTATCTAGAAATTATCTGAGGTAAGCATCCCAGCCCTCTTATGACAGCATTGTAGATGCATGAAGTCCTTTTTGGGTAAGGCCATACAATCTTTGCACATGTGGGTTTGGGCTGTTTCTCCTTCCTGGCAAATCCTCTTGAGCTCAATCATATTGGATAAAGAGCATCTGTAACCTGCCATCTTGAGGTCACTTCACAGATGTTTTCTGGGCTTCAAATCTGCGCTTTGCTGAGAAACTGCAGACAGTAAGCATAGGATCATTCCAAAGACCCTGAGATGGCAATGCTACTCTCTTTCTATAACATTAATTTTTAATCTAAGCCCTTCATATAACATTTAAATCAACATTTAAAATAATTCTTCAGAAGTTAACCTAATGGGTCCAGCGGAAACATATTAAAGTATTGGTGTACTTAAACGGCCTGGTTTCTGCTACATTCTGGATATTTATTTTTTTGATATTCAGATTGTGTCTATATAATAATAATAATAATAATAATCTCTTCTTCTTTTCCTTTCGCCCCACCCCCCACCCCACCCCACCCTTTTTTTTTCAGAGGTCGCCAGAGCGCATTATCTGATTCGCACGTTTGATTTGACATACGTTTTTATGTCGGATGCCCTTCCTGACACAACCCTTTAGCAAGGGACAGAAACACGATAACGGCTTTGCAGCTACTCTTTACGAAAGTCAGAAATGGTCCTTTTACATGAACTTCTCACCATGACAGTGAGAGACATGGCCGGCCTTTGATAACCTGGTTAGCTGCTCTGGGGTGGACAGTGACAACCTTGTGGAGAGTGGGACTCGAACTCCCAACCTTTGGATCAGTAATCCAGCGCCCTATACCACCAGGCCACCACTGCCCCGCAATAATAATAATAATAATAATAGTGGCTTAGCAAGGTGGCGTGGTGTGTTGCACATCAATTTCACATGAAAGAAGCTCCTGGGTTCAAGTCTTGGACACAGCAACAGTGGCTTGTGTGAAGTATATTCTCCCCGTGCTTATATGGGTTTCTACACAGGTATTCAAGTTTCCTCGGACGGTCCAAAGACATGCGTATTGGGCTAATTAGCTGTTCCAATTTGCTCCTAGCTGTGAGTGTGAATGGTTATGGGTGTTGCCCTGCGATGGGCTGGAGAGTTATTCAGAGTGTACACTATCTTCACCCAAAGTCATCTGATTTAGGCTAAAGCCTCTAAGACACTCTAGTAGAATTTAACAAATGAATGAATTAATGATGATAATCATCATCACCATCATCGTCATTAGTATTATTGTCGTTGCTGTCGATATACAGTGGTACCTCACTTTACGAAAGTCTCACCAAACGAAAAATTCAGGTTACGAAACACATTTTCCTAAAATTTTTGTCTCTGGATACAAAACAAGTTCACGTTACAAAAGCGCCATCTCAAAAACTCAAATGTGCCATTCAAACAATGCACGAGTTGCTTTCATTGGTTGTCTCCCAACACCCCGCCTCGCTGGCCTCCCATTGGCTAGGAGGGAGCTGAATTTCCATAATACAGTACTGTATCCATAATGCTTTTCGTGTACCTTCAACCAATTGTTCGTCACACGCGTGAAGGAGAGTTGTACTGTTGGTTCATGAGTTTCGTGAGTTTTTTGAGTGTGCTCATTGCAGCGTTATTTTTCGTTATTAATCATGAGCCCCAAGAAAGTGATTCCTGGTGATACTGAAAAGAAGAAGCGGGCTCCGTTATCAATAAAAGTAAAACAGGAGATGATAAAAAATATGAAAGTGGGATGCGGTTGAGTGAAATCGCAAAGGAGTATGGCCGAAACTCCTCTACACTCGGGACGATATTGAAGCAGAAGGAGGCCTTAAAAGCAACGACCCCTTCGAAAGGCCTCACTGTGATATCGAAAAAGAAGACGAGATGAACAACGAGATGGAGAGACTGTTACTCCCTTGGATAAAGGAGAAAGAAATTGCCGGCGATACAGTGACGGAGGCGATTATTTCGGAAAAAGCAACCGCCATATTTAAGGACCTTGTGAAGGAGGGTAATTTTCTTTTACTTTTAACACATATTTCATACAAAATTGGTGTACTTTTATAATTTTTAAAGGGTTTATGGGGTAGTATTGGGAGCCTTGGAACGAATCACGCGTTTTACATGTAAAATGCGGTTCACTTTACGAAAAATCCGGGTTACGAAAAAAGGCGCCGGAACGGATTAATTTCGTAAGGTGAGGTACCACTGTATTAGTTTTTATTATTCTTCCTTTTACCATTCACGTATTATTTAGCGGTGTGATAGTAAAAGAGTATTAAGCCATTCTCATGAATAAGCTCGAGGTTATGTTTAAAATATTATGATGATTTCTTTTCGGCTTTTTCACTTTTTCAGGGGTCGCCACAGCGAATGATTCGCATGTTTGATTGGGCATAGGTTTTTGCGTTGGATGCCCTTCCTGACACAACCCTTTTTAGCAAGGGACAGAAACATGCTGACGGCTTTACAGCTACTTTTTACGAAAGTCAGCAATGGTTCTTTTACATGAATCTTTCACCATAAACAGTGAGAGACATGGCCGGCCTTTGACAATCCAGTTAGCTGCACTGGGGTGGGGGGTGAGGGGTGGGGGGGACGACACAGTGACAACCCTGTGGAGAGTGTTTAAAATGTTATATTTAAGCATATTCTTCTCGAAGCAGAAAGCTATACTAATGCATATGAGCTCATGAATAAAAATAACTCCATGACAATCAGAGCATTGGCTCTATAGACCTCTGAATAAAAAACTCCAGTGTCTTACTGTGGAAAAATAAATAAAAGACCCCCTGTACAAAAAAATGCAGGTGCACCCAGTGACCCTAGCTTTTAACCCACCAGCTAATCCTGCTGTTGGCCAGTGGTCCATGTCAGTGTAGGCCGATGTTGCCAGTGGGACAGTGGGACAGTGGGAAAGCACCTTCAGACCCAGGAGGCTTGTTTTAGGAAAAAGCATCAACAAACACTTGGGCAGACAAAAGGGGTTTGAAACAGGCCAGAGGACTCAGAAACAATCTTCAACTTTGACTCCATTCAACTCTACTTCCCTCCACTGTATTACACTTAGACTGCATTACATTTACACTCTTTTACAACTTTCTTTATCGAACGGGGATTTGGGGGGGGCGACAGTAAATAACCATCATAAGAAGAACATGCAGCATTTTAAAATGGACAGGCATTCAATGCGCATTTCCTTCTATTCCCAGACTAATTAGGATTATCAGAGTGCCTATGCCGTCAACTCCCTGGGGGTTTGGGGTGTGGAAGGAGGGGGAGATGGTTGGTAAGAAGGAAAGGGGATGGCCGGCTTCCTGAGGAAAAAGCATCAGCTTTGCACTGCAAAACAACTCACGAAGTGACCACAGCCACCCCCAGGCTCCCGTGCCTTCACATTGGACAGACACGCTCATATAATTTGTCGCTCTGGTATTAAACACTACATATGCCATCCTGACATACACTCAGACAGACACCTACAAGGCTGCGGAATGTTATAGCTGTGAGACTATTAAATATAAACCACTAGACCATCTGATTAAGGTAAGCGCAACATTTTGGGTTACTGGAGTTACTGAAGCTATTACCGTGCTGTCACTGGCTTTCGTTCTGTGTCTGCATTCCAACTGAATTTGGGTTTTATTGGTTAGCGTGTTGGTGAAGAGAATAACAGAATTTTTTCAGGCAACAAGACATCAACAACTGACACATGTCAGAGTTAGTTTTCTATCACACTGCTGTCTGCGTATACAAATAACCATTTTAGGTTTTCGTTATTGATCGTATTCTAATTTTCTAAATTCTATTTTATTTGAAACCCCGCCTGCGACAGTTAATTTAGTCGTGTTCTGCTTTATAAAAGATCTGAACCTGCATCTACTGAGTCAACTTGCCTCGTTGTCTGAGTCATGACAGTACAGCAGCAATGTGATCGCCAACAGCTTACCAGAACAAGCTTATGATGAATAAGGTGATGATCATGCAAACATAGTCATACGGTAACAGTTGCAAAAGTTGTTGACCTTTGACATGACCTTTGTCTCTTAAAGACTACTAATAGCCAACTTGTGTTTGGATAATCAGAGGACAATATCATAAAAAGTGGGGTACAATAAATTAAATTCTTTCTATGAAGAACCTGTCAAAGAACACCATACAAACGAAGGTTAAATAAAAAAAAAATCATGATATTAGATTACAGTTACTCTTTCATTGGAAGGTTAGTTGTGGAAAGTCAAAGAATTACAGTATATTCATTTGCAATTTATTAACCGGGCACAACAAATTATTAACTATTACACAATACTACTTCCTTCTGTGACTGAGATGAAGGCAAGACTGTACAGTCATACCTCACTTTACGAAATTAATCCATTCCAGAAGTGGTTTCGTAACATAATTTTTTCACAAGTTGAACCGCATTTTACATGTAAAAGGCCCGATTCGTTCCAAGGCCCCCAATACTACCCCCTAAACCCTTTAAAAATTATAAAAGTATACCTTTTAAGGTCTCCTTCTGCTTCAATATCGTACCGATGGTAAACGGGTTTGGCCATATTCCTTTGCGATATCACTCAACCGCATGTCACGAGCCCACTTCTTCTTTTCACTCGCACCGGAAATCACTTTCATTGGGAATCACACGCGCGCACGTGTGTGTGCGTATGTGTTGACCATGTCTTCTTTGCAGAGTTATAATCTTACAAATGTTTATGCAAGGTTAAAAGCCTCAGCCAAAAAATAAAGTTGCAATGAGCACACTCGAAAAACTCACGAAACAACAGTAACTCTGTCCTTTACGCATGTTAGAATTCCGTGACAAACAATGGGTCGAAGGCACACGAAAAGCATCATGGGTCTTATGGAGATGCAACTCCATAATAGCCAATTGCAGGGAGCTGCAACTCCGTGACGAACAATGGGTCGAAGGCACATAAAAAGCATCATGGGTGTTCTGGAGATGCAGCTCCATAATAGCCAATGGGAGGAAGCTGCATCTCCGTGACAAACAATGGGTCGAAGGCACACGAAAAGAATCATGGGTATTATGGAGATGCAGCTGGAGGCCATCGGGGCGGGGTGTTGGGAGATAGCCAATGGGAGAGCAACTTGCGCATTGTTTGAATTTTTGAGATGGCATGTTTTCATAACGTGAATATTTTTCATATCCAGAGATGGAAATTTTAGGTAATTGCGTTTCGTAACTTGGATTTTTCGTTTGTTGGGTCTTCAGTAATACAGAAAACTTTCTACTGTACCTTCACTTATAATTTATTTAAATGAAGCAGTGTCATTCTTCTGTAATCACCAGTATTTGAAGTATCATCCATTCATCCCTCCATCCATTTGCTGAACCATTTCATCCTAGTGGGGTCACAGGGGAGCTGAAGCTTGCCAGTCTTTCCCAGGGCCAACGCACACGCGCACACACACACACACACACACACACACACACACACACACACACACACACACACACACACACACACACACACACACACACACCTTGGGGCAATTTTCAGCATGCAATTAGCCTAAAGTACATATATTTGCACCGTGGGACGAAACCAGAGTACCATAATGAAACCCACCCAAGCACGGCGAGTACATGCTCACAGAAACGCCACACAGAAATTTCTTCTCTAGGTCCAGGATCCCTTTGCTGTGAGGCAGACGTTGCTATCCACTATATCACCATGTCTCCAATTTAAATATCAAATTACTTATTATCTCTCTAATCAGTGATCACTGCATGAGTACAGCTCCTCAGTCACTTATCTGAAGGAACCGATCTGTTCTGCAGCTGCTAGCTGAGGAAATTCTCACACAGGGTTGTTGGGATGGTCTGAAAGTAATATACTTATAATATTACAATAACAGTGATTCAGTTACCAGAAGACTGTAAACTACATACTGTACCAGTAAGCAAATTCGCTGCCAACTTCAGATGAATAATGAGAACTGTGGGGAAGCAGAGGGATGTATAATAATATCCTCTTCCTCAGAACCACAAATTAAGTTCTTACTGAGTGACAATTTCCGCTACATCCTTTCGAATTTAGCTGCAACCTGAAGCCCTGTCTGCAAAAGGGCAACGCTATGACATCAAACGAAGTGCTCATCCTTCCAGTTATGACAGATGCTCTCAGTGTATCCAACAATGCCAGGGTTCTACCAGCTCTAGTAAGCATGAAGAAAGTCTATAACCCTTTTAGTCCTGGAACCACTGGCCATCATCCCATGCTGAGTGAGAAGGGTAACGGAAGACTACTTTGCACCATTAGGTCTTGCACTCACAGAGCACTTCATATTGCCCTTATTTCAACAAGGGGTGATGACATGGTTAGAGGATATTTCCTTTGGCTCAGAAAAAGGATTTTAAAGGGATATGATTGAAGCATCCCCTTCTGTCCATCATACACAGGTGCAGAGGAGCAGTTTTAATATTACAACATAATTCCAACATCAAATGGAGACAAATTTTGATTTTTTTACTGTACACCTTTGAAAGAGATAGAATGGATACCCTTCGCTATATCCTTCAGGTTAATCAGTACATAAACCTGTGTAACATCTCCATGTCACATCTTCTTCTTCTTCATTTACATCAAGGGCTGTTCCCTTCAGGGGTCGCCACAGCGAATCATCTGCCTCCATCTCACCCTATCCTCTGCATCTTCTACTCTTACACCAACTACCTTCATGTCCTCCTTCACCACATCCATAAATCTTCTCTTTGGTCTTCCTCTAGGCTTTCTGCCTGGTAGTTCCAACCTCAGCATCCTATTACCAATATGAAGATACTCACTATCCATCCTCTGTACATGTCCAAACCATCCTCTCTCACTTTGTCTCCAAAACGTCTTACACATGCTGTTCCTCTGATGTCCTCATTCCTGATCCTATCCATCCTCGTTACTCCCAAAGAGAACCTCAACATTTTCATCACTGCTACCTCCAGCTCTGCCTCCTGTCTTTTCCTCAGCGCCAACTGTTTCTAAACCATACAACATCGCCGGCCAAAACACCGTCTTGTACACTTTTCCTTTCATATATCCATGTCACATCAACATCTTTAAAGGTTTTCGTAGGACCTTTGTTGCCAAGAAAAGGTTAACATTATGTTGTCCATATTCATTTTCTTTTTTTTTTTCTTTTTCTAAGCGGCATAATGCCATCTCAACTGACTTCAGGCAGGAGCGGCGTACACACAGACCATTGCAGGGCCAATACATATACAGCCATTCATACACACACTCTCAACTTGGGGCGATTTGGAACAGCCAATTAGCCTACTGTGCATGTTTGTGGACTGTGAGAGGAAACCAGAGTACACACTGCACTTCTTCTTTTCCTTTCGGCTGTTCCCTTCAGGGGTCGCCACAGCGAATCATCTGCCTCCATCTCACCCTATCCTTTGCATCTTCTTCTCTTACACCAACGACCTTCATGTCCTCCTTCACCACATCAATGAATCGTCTCTTTGGTCTTCCTCTGGGCCTTCTGCCTGGTAGTTCCAGCCTCAGCATCCTATTAACAATATACTCACTATCCCTCCTCTGTACATGTCCAAACCATCTCAATCTAGCCTCTCTGACTTTGTCTCCAAAAAGTCTTACATGTGCTGTCCCTCTGATGTGCTCATTCCTAATCCTATCCATCCTCGTTACTCCCAAAGAGAACCTCAACATCTACACAATCCTCGCTATTACCAAGCTGTCACTGCTGACCCCCATGTGCAGCTAACCTGGTTATCAAGGGACAGCCATGTCTCACACTGTGTATGGTGAGAGGCATGTAAAAGAACCATTGCTGTCATTTGTAAATACAGTAGTATGCAATTGGGTTGCCATCAGCGTGTTTCCGCCCTGCGATTAAGTACTTATTCATTCATTTTCTGAACCATTTTCAGAAAATGAATGAATGAATGAATAAGTAATTAATGAAGTGAGAAATAAAATATTGCTTCAAAGTATTAATGTAAAGAAATGCTATAATTTTATTCAGGTTTAAAATTTGGCATATGTCTTAAAATCTATAAACTGCCAGAAAATGTACTATATTTTTAACATAGATTGTGCTGCATTCACTTTGTGTCGTATTGTAATATTTATTTTAATTCAAAACTTTGCAGACACTAAACAGTCTGTATTTTTGGTGCCAATTTTTAAATGAAATGCCGCCCACAACATCTTAAGTGTTGGAGACTAATGCGCCTAGTAAACCACGCTAGCATACATACAGTATACACAAACACTGGTGGCAGGGGTGGAAATAAATAGGTCATGAGCAGAGTAGAAATTTCATTATATTCACACCCTGTGTTTCATGAGTTTTGTTAAAACAGTCCAGATACTAAATTCTGGTCTGAATTCTGTTTCTAATGTTTCACCCAAGACTTAAGCCTGCTGCCTTGGTGATTAAATTCCTTAGATGTAAATCAACTACTATCTAAACACTCAGAGTGTGGACAAATCTCAAATGATGAAATAAATC
Organism: Plotosus lineatus; assembly: GCA_024760905.1. NCBI lineage: Eukaryota > Metazoa > Chordata > Actinopteri > Siluriformes > Plotosidae > Plotosus > Plotosus lineatus. The sequence continues at coordinate 25,561,436 of CM045747.1, read as the reverse complement.
AGCATAAACAAACAGAAATCTAGCTATGTATATCAAACAATACCAGCATGCTGTCCCGTTCAGCAAAGTGCTGGAAAATATTTTGAGGCAGCGGCCAAGGTGACCTTCACTTCCAGCAAGAGGGAAAGGACACAAGGACCCTGAGTGCACATAACAATGAAGAATCTTATTGTTATGCGGTGTTATTTCCTGAAACAATAGACTCCTCTTCAGGCGTTTACTGCACAAATCCATATCTTTATCACCTGTTGCTCTTAGATAGGACACCAGTTGAGTTGCTGTTCTCTGGAGCTCGCTTTTCACGTCACGACAAGCAACAGGAACAAAACTCTGATGTCCTCGCTCTGTTTCCACCCGACTAGAAGCACTTTGAGAGAGATTTCCTTTCGGCTTTTTCCCTTTATCCGGGGTCGCCACAACGAATGATTCGCACGTTTTGATTTGGCGTTGGTTTTTACGTCAGATGCCCTTCCTGACACAGCCCTTTAGCAAGGGACAGAAACACGCTGACGGCTTTGCAGCTACTCTTTACCAAAGTCAGCAATGGTTCTTTTACATGAACCTCTCACCATAGACAGACAGTGAGGGACATGGCCCGCCTTTGATAACCCAGTTAGCTGCACTGGAGCGGGGACAGTGATAACCTTGTTGAGAGTGGGACTCGAACCCCCAACCTTAGGATCAGCGATCCAGCATCCTATACCACTACGTAGACCACCACTGAAGCACTTTAAGGTCTGTAATTCATTATCAAGTAAGAGACATAGGACAAAAGGAGAAGAGGTTTCTCATGTGCTTAAATTCCCGAACTGATCAAATTCAAATTTAGATGACCATAGCGATCCTGTGACTAAGGGCAGTGGTGGTCTAGTGTGGTATAGGGCGCTGGATCGCTGATCCAAAAGTTGGGGGTTCAAGTCCCACTCTCCACAAGGTTGCCACTGTCCCTCCCAGTGCGGCTAACTGGGTTATCAAAGGCGGGCCATGTCTCTCACTGTCTATGGTGTGAGGCATGTAAAAGAACCATCGCTGACTTTCGTAAAGAGTAGCTGCAAAGTCGTCAGCGTGTTTCTGTCCCTTGCTAAAAGGGTTGTGACAGGAAGGGCATCCGACGTAAAAACCTCTGCCAAATCAAACGTGCGAATCAGATGATTCGCTGTGGCGACTCCCGAGTAAAAGGGAAAAAGCCGAAAGGAAGACAGACATAGAGATCCTGTGACTCTTCGCTCTTCTTGTGGAAGTAAAGGAATCACATTTTTTGAAGGCACATGGCATTTGGCAATGACATCATTACACAGAACCAGAAAACATGAGCCCACAAAAGTTTCCGTTGTGTCCACTCTTCAAACACGAGTTAATCAGTACATAAACACATAATCTATGTTTTTTTCCTCTTCAGAGAAAAGTTAACGATCAAATTGAGGAGAAACGCAAACATTATCTCCTACAGTCCATTCAATCACAATCAATTCAACCTGTAGGTCTTAACAATGCTCATTTTGCCTTGTACACTTAAGAAATGTTTTCTCTAGGAAAGAAATCTGACCTCTGTCAACAGACCAGAGAAGGCAGCCGTTTGAATGCGTCCATTGTTTATAAATCCGCAGCTCAAGTGTTTACCCTATCACAAAATGAAAAGTCATTTTCCTCATACTCATATTGGCTTCCATGAATCTAGGGGAAGCGAATGTTTGGAGAAACACACATACTCCTCCACTGTGGACACAAAACAATGTAAGTTTTTAGGTTGATGTGATTGAAATGTAGTTGTCGTGACGCACTGCACAGTAATCTCTATTGTGTTTTGTGACCAGTTGATGCACAGTCTGACTTCCTGCGGGCACATGTCCAGACTGACTGTCACATGGCAAAAACAATAGTATAAACAGTGAAAGACAGGAGTAGGTGCGAAGAGTCACAGATTCCAGGGTATTACGATCACACTAATGCATTTTGGTAGGGGCGGTCCAGTCTGTAAGCCCTTTTCTACTTTACTGGAAATTAAACAAATAACAGATGTCAGGTGCTGAGTCTTCCCGATATGCAACATGGCTTTTCAAAGCCAACAACAGAAATTATTTTTATGAGACATTACGATTTTAAGCCTGGATTAAATGACCATGAAAAGCCACAGAATAAACAGCAACTAAATTAAAGCGGCCTAGTCACGTGCCAGGCATAATTAAACAAACCTGAAACAAGGTGATATCTACTGTATATGAAATTAAATGGAATACAGTACACCATGATGTCTTTCTATAACTATATGGTTACTACACCTGTACACAAGGGGGCAGTGGTGGCCTAGTGGTATAGGGTGCCGGATCGCTGATACGTACAAAGGTTGGGGGTTCGAGTCCCACTCTCTACAAGGTTGTCACCGTCGTGTCACCGCCCCCCCAGTGCAGCTAACTGGGTTATCAAAGGCCGGCCATGTCTCTCACTGTCTATGGTGAGAGGTTCATGTAAAAGAACCATTGCTGACTTTTGACAAGAGTAGCTGCAAAGCCGTCAGCATGTTTCTGCCCTGCGATGGCCTGGCGAGCTGTCCAGGGTGTACTCTGCCCTCGCTGGGAGTCAGCTGGGATGGGTGCCAGCCTCCCCACGACCATAATTATTAGGATTAAGTGGTAACAGAAAATGAACAAAACCTGTACACAAGCATCAGTGCCCCCCCTGAACAATAGATTACACTGTACAGGTACTGCATTACTAAACACCTCCACCTTCAGGCAGGCGAGTGCACAGAACACTTGATCTTGTGTGCATTCTATGAATTAGTGTTGCACTCCCAACTTATTGAGCATGCCCAAGAGCCTTTCACCGGTCACGTGGTTTTGGTGTTTTTTTTTTTTTTTTTTTTTTTTTTTTTAATTGTTATTGTAAACAAAAAGGAGTGAATAAGAGATACCGGTACTAAGCCCATGAGCTAGGGTGGTATTGCAGAGAAACCTTTGTATTCAGTCAAAATGAACTGATAATAAAAGATTAAACATATAGGCTATTCACTCATGAATGTGTATGTTTAAAAATTCCCGAAACAGATTATGGCAATTTCAGGTACAGTGAATCATCAGGTAAACTGGGACAGTCTAACTTGGCAAGCAGCATTTACTTTCTGGTCTGATAGTTAAGGTTAAACCCTTACAGTTACATTACAAACCATTACAAGAATAACATCATATAAAAGGTTCACATTGTCAATATCAAACAGGACATTATTAAAATGTTGAGGTAAAAGTGGTAAAACTGTCGTTAATTAAATTAAATTAATTGTAATTAATTAAATTGTAATTCATATTTTTTTTTTTTTGGGGGGGGGGGGGGGGTTCTGAAACATACTAGGAAATAAGAGAATACTACCAAATTCTAGTCAATCATTCCTTTGCCAAACAGTTTAATCCTATTATGGTCTCAGAGAAGCTGTAGGCTCTGGGCGAAGGTGGGGTACATCCTGAGCAGTTCACCAGATCATCACAAAGCCAACACACATAACCACTTGCAAGGGCATTATGCAACAAACAATTAGCTTAATGTGCAAATATTTGGATTATGGGAAGAAACCAGAGTACCTGGAAGAAACCCATACAAACATTGGGAGAATATATAAACTTCACACAGAAATGCCTGAGCCCAGGACTTGAACCCAGGACCTTCTTGCTAACAGCTAAACCAACTGTAACACCCTGTTTTAATAATGCATTTTTTAAATTCAGCCTTTTGTACTGAAATTGTAGAAACCATTCATTATTAATTTGGAAAATACTAAAGATTTTCTTAACCCTCAGTCTTTTCTTTCTGTTGTTATTGCTGCAAGAAATGAATCAATGAATCATAGAATCTCAAGGCCAACAGGTTCATCAATTTTATTTGGTCTACCTTATTCATAATAATAATAAAAAGCATTGATGATATATTTAGAGATTTTTAGATCCGGGTATTGAAATTTGATTTGATGGCATATTTTAAATAATTTACACTGTACTTTAAATTTAGTGTGTTTTAAACTATATGGAGTACACCCAACTCTTAATTTACTGAACTGTGAACTGACTCGCAACAGGAAACGAATTAAAGCTCTTCCTTTCAACACATAAAGATCAAGCATTCTTATGACGTAAAATAAAATATTCCTTTACCTTAGGACCATTTTTTTACATGTCCATCTCCATGAGTCTCACAAAAGAAAACAAAACTCGATAAGTGTCGTTTGTTTAAAAGAGTCGTTTGAAAGAATCGGCTCAATTGTTAAGGACCAACCCACCAAAATAAAAGCAGGCGTAAGAGAAAGAGCTTTGGCAGTTTGCACCGTGGCTTTTACAAAAATAAATAAATAAATAAATAAAAAATAAATAAATAAAAAAAAGCGAAGTTGTGGATTGTGAAGTTTTCGCGTTCGAGCTATGGAGAATGATGAAGATGGAGTGTGTAAGTACACAAAATCTCACTAAACAGATGGTTATTTCATTGAAGTGCTGTATGTTGCATTATTATTTCAAAATATATTTTTTAAAGTGCAGTGTATTAAACTGTTCAAAGTTCGGCCATACATTATATTTTCAGTAAATAATATAATTCATGTAAGGCTAATGTGTCAATTTGTCTTTAAATGTAAATTTTAAACATTTTTCTTGACATATTTGAAATACCTTGTGTAATTAGAATTTAATTACTCAGCAGTTCTCAAGGACAGTCAAGGTCAGTATGGTTGCTCTTTAAAACAGCTGATAATTAATCTGCAGTAATGAGTTAAGAATATTCATCTGAACAGTCTACATTAATCAAAACAGAGAGATTTTTTAGTTTCTTTCTTTCTTCCTTTCGGCTTTTTCCCTTTTCTCGGGAGTCGCCACAGCGAATCATCTGATTCGCACATTTCATTTGGCATAGGTTTTTTTTTTTTTTTTTACGTCGGATGCCCTTCCTGTCACAACCCTTTACGAAAGTCAGCAATGGTTCTTTTACATGCCTCTCATCATAGATAATGAGAGACATGGCCCGCCTTTGATAACCCAGTTATCTGCACTGGGAGGGGGGGGGGGGGGGGGGGTGTAGGGACAACCTTGTGGGGACTCGAACCCCCGACCTTATCCACTAGACCACCACTGCCCAGAGTGTTTGCTTTCTAACTTGATTTTTTATTTAATTTTTTTTAATGGATTGATAAAGTTGACCAGACTCTTGTGAGAGTTAGGAGTAGAACAAGGATTAAAACGCTTCAGGGAATTGAAATTTCAAGAAGCTGACCCAAACAGTTTTTTGTTCCTTTGTCAGAGAAAAGAAACCTTCCACCCCTGTTGCATTTTCTAATGAGATTTAGACACTGATCGACTGTAGTTAAAGATTTACTCCTTCAACAACCTTGTAATATAATCCGTCATGGAAAATCAAGGGCATATTCCAGTGCTGAGACTGTAATTAACATTAAACCATATCACAGAGAGTATGCATCTGAAAATCACCCATAGCTCATACTTTGCAGGAGTTTTTCTGTAATGCACTGGCATGCACTCAACTGAAACAAAATATTTTAAAGAAATTTGTGATATGCAAACCTAGTTGGGAGCAAAACGACATGGGTTGTACAATGTGCTGTAACAGGGCCTGACAACAGAACAACAGTCAGCTGTGGCATGACACATGTCATCCACATGATTTTTAATATGTTCAATATTAATATGCTGAAGACACATCATTTAAACCACGTGTGCTGTACATGTCTCCAGCGATATGTCCTTTACATCTGTGACTTAAATCTTCCCTCGGGGAACATAATGCAAAGCCTTTTTTTCAGATCCCTCCAACATTTCAGATCATCCTTGTCCTGTCCTGGTCCAGTGTTAGAGCTCTGGTCAGCACACACCTTTGTAGCACATCTTGAAATCAGATGTTCTCTTTCTCTGCTTTATTTCTCCATATATTTCTCCCTTGCCTCTTTTACCAATCATTCATTTTAGGCGTTCGTTATGGCAATATGGCTGTTGGTGTTGTTGCTTTCTTAATGGGAATCTAACAGCATTTTTAAGTCAATATGCTAAACGAGGCATCAGTACAGTATTTACATGAACAAATGTCTAATTGAAAGCAAAACGTTACTTTATTGTTATAATTATTTTTTAATGAATATTACCGTACCTTCATAAAAAAAGTTTGTCAATAAAATTCCCAAACAGAGAATATTCATCATAGATCTGTGTGAACTATCAGAGAGGTGTAAGGCACAAATGAGATATAATGCTAGGAAAATGATTGGTTAGCAATAAATGTCAGTTAGTTTGCACTGAAGCAATGAATAGACCCATACATGGGGGTAATCTCAAGCTGGGTAAGCAGGACACTCCAATAAAACTGTTTAGATATAGAATTAGCATGCAAAGTTCAATGTGCGTGTGTGCGTGTGTGTGTGTGTGTGTGTGTGTGTGTGTGTGTGTGTGTGTGTGTGTGTGTGTGTGTGTGTGTGTTTTAACTTTAATTCATAAAGATGTTCAAATATATAACTTCCAAAACACCACAGTAAGGAGAACAATTATTTTAAGATGGGTCTGCAATGGCATTTTCCATCACACAACATATGAGTTTCATAGAAACACTCACAGCTTTACTAGGAATTTCTCCAAATTTCATGGACTTGTTATATACCTGTTGTGTGACATATATGACAGAGGCTTTAGCCTGGGTAAGCTGTCAAATACAGTGGTACCTCACCTTACGATAGTCCCAGCAAACGAAAAATCCAGGTTCCGAAAAACATTTTCTGAAATTTTTTGTCTCTGTATACGAAACAAGTTCTTCTTATGAAACGAGCCAGATGCGCCATTCAAACATTCAAACAATGCATGAGCTGCTTTCCCATTGACTATCTTCCAACATACCGCCCCGCTGGCCTCCCATTGGCTAGGAGGGATGACGCAGCTCCCTCCCATTGGCTATCTCCCAACATCCCGCCCCGCTGGCCTCCCATTGGCTAAGAGGGGATGACGCAGCTCCTTCCCATTGGCTATTATGGAGCTGCATCTCCAATAATGCTTTTTGTGTAAAGGACAGAGTTACTGTTTTTTGACTCTGGCTTTTAACCTTCCATAAACATTCGTAAGATTATAACTCTGCTAAGAAGACATGGTCAACAGACATGTGCACACGCACACACACACACACACACACACACACACACACACACACACACACACACACACACACACACACACACACACACACACGTGTGATTTCCGGTGCAAGTGAAAAGAGTAAGCGGGCTCGTGATATCGCAACAGAATATGGCCAAACCTGTCTGCCATCGGTACGATATTGAAGCAGAAGGAGGTCTTAAAAGGTATGCTTTTAAAATTTTTAAAGGGTTTAGGGGGTGGTATTAGGGGCCTTGGAACGAATCACACGTTTTACATGTAAAATGCGGTTCAATTTACGAAAAATCCAGGTTAAGAAAAAGGCTTTGGAACGGATTAATTTCGTAAAGTGAGGTACCACTGCAAGCTGTATATTGAAATCAAAGAGTGGCTCAGCTATGAAGTTAATAAATAGAGCTGGACAGGATATAGAAGACGACTTGATGTATTGCTGTAAAAGTAGAAGGTGAGGTAGATGAAGTGGTTATGTGTACAGGGTAGTGATAGCTCAGTGGGGTAAGGTGTTGGACTACTGATTAAACCTTCCTAACTAAAGGAAGTTGCCACTACAAGGCTATTGAGCAAGTCTCTTAACACTCAACTGCTCTGTTGTATAAAGGAGATAAACTTAATTTGCTTTGGTTAAGAGCGTTTGCTCTACATGTAAATGTGTAACAGGCAGCTCACAACTTTTATCCATTACAACCGGTAAACGTTTGGATTCAAGCAATGAAAAATATCACATATTCTGTCATCATTGCTGAATTTTCTTGACTCGGAACATTTTCCACCTTGATCCATTTAGGCTTTTGGTGTGACAGATAAATCAGGCATTCCATTCCATTTCCCTCTTTTCGCTAAAGCAGCTGCACCCACTTCCCTCTTAAATCTTACAAAAGAATTTGCTTCATTCTAATCACACCAAAACTTCTACAAATGACTTGGCTGTACTGAAACTGAACTGAGTAAGGGACTTCACAAGTCGTAATCACTATAAATGCTTTGTACCAAGAAATATCCATGTTGCACAACTTCCTCTTCCCTAAACCTTCCCTAAACCCTAAACCAGTTGTTTGATCATTAGAGGACAGATTAGTTCACTGGCCACAAGATTAACTATTATTAACTCAAACTAAAAGTTAGCAATTAGCCAACTGCTAAAGGTCACGCTGACTTCGCCTGACTCGTGTCCAACATTTCCCTTAGCGCTGCTGTCAGATTATCCATGGAAGTCATATGGAAAAATCATACGTGCATTATTATTACATTTAGGAAGCTCCTAACAATAGGCGTTCTTCAGGAATTCAGAGCTCACCAATGATTTAACTCTGCGCCATTTCACTCCGAACAGTTCATTAGAATTTCATTTAATCCAAGCCTGTCGAATATCAAATTCTCAACAATATGTTCATGAGTACACATGAGATTGCGAGATTTTTCCCCTTTTTCAGGGGTCGCCACAGCGAATGATTCGCACGTTTGATTTGGCATAGGGTTTTACGTCGGATGCCCTTCCTGACACAACCCTTTAGCAAGGGGCAGAAACACGCTGATGGCTTTGCAGCGTACTCTTTACGAAAGCCAGCAATGGTTCTTTTACATGAACCTCCCACCATAGACTGTGAGAGACATGGCCTGCCTTTGATAACCCAGTTAGCTGCACTGGGTGTGGGGGTTTGGGGACAGTGACAACCTTGTGGAGAGAGGGACTCAAACCACCAACCTTAGGATCAGCGATCCAGCGCCCTATGCCACTAGACCACCACTGCCCTAAGACCACCACTACCCTAAGACCACCACTGTCCTGTGTTCATGAGTACACATAACAGCTCATAACTTTAAGTTTGAGAAAATTGTCGACTCCGAGGCGAGTCTTCGATCACCTCCTTTATCTCATACGCTCAAACTCAAACATACAAATTAACCAGCAGGAAGTGATTCTGCACTGTACATACATCTCCAGTACAATTACAAAAGTCTAACAGAACGTCTGTGGAAATTATATGACAGAACATATGGTATGCGGGATAGTTACAGTATGTGTGGTTAGCTCATCACAATATTCGGCACGTTCTGTGTTTTCAGCCCATACTAATATGAATGCACTTTTCATCATGCTAACCACCAATCCAACTGTAACCAGAGCTGGTTAATATATTAAAGTAATAAAGTACAGAGAGTAGAACAAATGACCAATGAATGCCGAGCACACCATAAAACAAAGAAGACTTATCTTACAGAATTTATTGCCAGTGTTTTATATTCCGGAAGAAGCTTGTGAGATGTGATAACTGTAGTTCTGTTATGTTGAGTAAGAACAGAGACATGCCTTTCTCATGACTGATTTTATTCTATTGTGGCTCAGTATTTATTCTCCAGGCTGAAGCATGCCCATTCTTAAGAACCTCCCAGCTCGGCTAAAGGGGGCCAAGGAAAATTTGGAGAACACGCACAGTGAGCTGATTCTCCGCAAGATGAGTCTCAACCACAACCCGTTTGAGGAGAACGGCTTAGATGAAAAGTGGCCCAAGCACAATGGGGGCTCACTTCTGGATGGTGGTGCCCCCCGGGATCGTAACCCTTTTGAGGATGAGGAGGATGAGAACGAGGCCAATGAAGTGCGACGTGGGGGTTCAGGAAAGGGTGGCTCACTTAAAGGGACGCTTGACCGCATCAAAGGTGTGTCACCGCTCAAGACCCTGGGCAAGCTAGGCAAGGGCCTGCGTATGTCAGGCAGGAGTAAGGACAGCGTTCCCCCTTCTCCACAGGGGTCCATCGGCATGCCGTCACCCATGGCGAAAAAGAAGAAGACGGGCCGACGGAGTTCGGAGGGAAGTCTTCTAAGGTAGAGATTGATGAGCTATCATCTGCAGAATCACTGAATTCTATTATATAAAGTTTATGAAGAGGTTCGTCATCTCTTATCATTCTGATATATTTTTTTCTACTTCTCCACAGAATGGCGGGAAGGTGCAGAGAGGGCCTTCGTAAAGAGAGCTTGCCCAGCACAGACCTTTACGCAGAGTGTGATGCTGATTCAACCAGTCGCAGACTGTCCCTCCTGAAGATTGTGGGTAGGGGCAAGAAGAGGGAGTCACTGGTTGACCGCTCAGCTTCCCCTGGCCCTGAAGAAGAGCCTGTAGAGGAAGTGCCAGTAGTCAAACCCAGAGAACCTCTCTCAGGTAAGCAGAGATGCTACTTTTAAGATACTCATGAGAACCAATAAGGAATCTCATATTCAAGTACAGTCGGCCCCCTGGGTACAAAAATCCCGGGTTACGAAAAACATTTTCATAAGCTTTCGTCCCCGGGATACGAAAACAACCCCCTCTTACGAAAAGAAATTCAAAATTCAAACGCGCCTATCAAAATTTCACACGATGCGCGAGTTGCTCTCTCATTGGCTGTCTCTCAACATCCCGCCCCGCTGGCCTCCCATTGGCTAGGAGGGATGACGCAGAACCAGAAGGAGACCTTAAAGCGGAATTACAGTGAGGACCTCTGATCTTTCAAACAGGTACTGTAATTCCGCTTTAAATAAAACATCCCGTCCATGTGTGTGTGTGTGTGTGTGTGTGTGTGTGTGTGTGTGTGTGTGTGTGTGTGTGTGTGTGTGTGTGTGTGTGTGTGAGAGAGAGAGAGCGAGAGAGAGAGAGAGACAGGTGTGTGTGCTTGTGTGTGTGTGTGTGTGTGTGTGTGTGTGTGTGTGTGTGTGTGTGTGTGTGTTAATAAAAAATGTTTAATAATGGTTTAATTAGTAAATATGTTAATAAAATGGTTTAATAAATAATTTTCTTTTACTTTTAACATATATTTAATACAAAATTGGTGTACTTTTATCATTTTTAAAGGGTCTTTGGAGCCTTGGAACCAATCAGGCGTTTAACATGTAAAATGCGACCCCTACTGACAAAACTCCCACGTTATGAAAAAGACGCTGGAACAGATTAATTTCGTAAGTCGGGGGCCGACTGTATAGAGTCTTGTTTACGGCAGTGTTTCCCAACCCCTGTTCCGCGACACATTAGTGTGCCGTGAGAAATCATCAGGTGTGCCGCGGAAGATTAACCAATTTCACTTCGCGTGTAGTAACAGTGCTGTTCTGCTAGAGGGCAGTATCATTTTTGTTCCGTGGTGCGCCTCGTGATTTTTCTAATGTAAAAGGTGTGTCTTGGCCCAAAAAGGTTGGGAAACACTGGTTTACGGTGTATCCTTGTAGTCAAGGGGCAGTGGTGGTCTAGTGGTATAGGGTGCTGGATCGCTGATCCAAAGGTTGGGGGTTTGAGTCCCACTCTCTACAAGGTTGTCACTGACCCCCCAGTGCAGCTAACTGGGTTATCAAAGGCTGGCCATGTCTCCCACTGTCTATGGTGAGAGGTTCAAGTAAAAGAACCATTGCTGACTTTCGTAAAGAGTAGGCTGCAAAGCCGTCGGCGTGTTTCCGCCCTGCAATGGCCTGGCGAGCTGTCCAGTGTGTACTCTGCCCTCACCCGAAGTTGTCTGGGATGGGCACCAGCCTCCCGACGACCAAAATTAGGATTAAGCGCTTACAGAAAATTAACCTTGTAATCAAATACTGTATTCCTGAAAAAGGCAACAGATGTATTGGGAATTCTGACAAGAATAAATCACTTACTAAAGACTACTAACTCACTCACTCATCTGCCGAACCGCTTAATTCTACTATTAGGGCCACAAGGACATTGGAGCCTAACTCGGCTAATACAAGGCAAAGGTGGGACACATCTCAGGTAGCTCAACATACCATCACAAAGCAACACAAAAAAACATTCACGGTCACAGTCACACGATGGTCAATTTGGTACAGCTTAATGTACATGCCTTTGGACTGTGGGAGGATACTGGAGTCTGTCTGTCTTCCTTTCGGATTTTTCCCTTTTACTCGGGAGTCGCCACAGCGAATCATTTGATTCGCACATTTGATTTGGCAGAGGTTTTTACGTCGGATGCCCTTCCTGTCACAACCCTTTTTAGCAAGGGACAGAAACACGCTGACGACTTTGCAGCGACTCTTTACGAAAGTCAGAAATGGTTCTTTTACATGCCTCTCACCATAGACAGTGAGAGACATGGCCCGCCTTTGATAACCCAGTTAGCTGCACGGGGGGGGGGGGGGAACAGTGACAACCTTGTGGAGAGTGGGACTTGAACCCCCAACCTTTGGATCAGCGATCCAGCACCCATACCACTAGACCACCTGCCTGGGGCTCGAACCCAGGACTTGCTTGCTGTGAGGCGGACATGCTAACCACTACACCACCATGCCACACTAACCTACCAATTATTATTATTATTATTATTATTATTATTATTATTATTAAATTGGCTTAAGCCACACTTAAACAGTATGGTGGATTTTGTTAGCATAACACATTCTTGATATTCATTTGCACAAACTTGCATCTGCTTTACAAAATTCACTTGAAGACGGAGGCAGCAAGTAGAGAATATTTACTTAGCTGCATGCTTATTCCAGTACACTGTTGGCAGTTATTTGCGCAGTTTGGCATAATCGCATCAGATAACAGGTTTTCAGAGGGCTGAATTAGGCAATAGGGAAAATGGTCATAGCCCAACAACTGAATACTTTAGTAGATTAATTAATTAAACATAAACTGTAGGGTTAATTTGATACACATTAACATAGAACAGGGAGGTAACCACAAGGTCTTGAACCACTCCACATTTTTTAAGTACAAACTTTTTAATTATTATTATTATTATTATTTCTATTATTATTATTATTATTATTATTATTATTATTATTTCAAATCAATACAAATATATTTTAGATTTGCAAACATCATTTGTCTGGCACAAAATAAAAATTTTTGCAGATGTCCTTGTCTGTCAGTAAAAGAAGCAGCTTATGCAAGAGGCCACCTTTTAAATGAAATAAGTAAATAATTACAGGCTCTTGAGTTTTACTGCGAAGATAAAAAGCGAATGTAACAGTCTAAATCTGTACAAGGACCATGGCTAGTTCTGCACTCTCAAAAATGGAGCTACGGCTGTGTACCTAAAAGGGTACAAATGTTTGTCAGTGGGGTGTTTTGCATTGTCAAACCCCACTATCACAGAGTGGTCACTGCTGTCCCCCCCCAGTGCCGTTAACTGGGGTATCAAATGCTAGCCATGTTTCTCATTGTCTGTGTTGAAATTCATGGAAAAGAACCATTGCTGTCGTTCATGGAGAATACGCCATTGGATTGCCGTCAGTGTATTTCTGCCCTGTGATGGCCTGACATGCTGTCCAGGGTGTACTATTAGTATTAGGCTGTTCAGAAAATGAATGTATAACTAAGCAACAGGCCTATGTTTCTGGCCACTTTTCTCTTATTGCCCTCCATAGAGATCCTTATGTGTGAAGTAGTACAAATATGTTCCTTATTTGTTTTCCATCACGTACAATACCTGCAAGTTAAAAGGTGGACTTCTGGTCTCACTGTACTGTGGAACATATATCAGAAATCTACCTGTAAGTTCAAATAGCTCAGTATATAATAGTTCAAATGTTCAGTAAAACGTACAGATTATGTCCTTATAAAGCTACAGAAAATATTAACTCGGGCTACTTTTGTTCACTAAACATTTGGCTTTTTTATTTTCTATGTTTACTACTCTAACAGTTCACTGATTCAGTCATTTGCCAAACAGTGTAATCCTGTTAGAGTCTCGGGGAGGATGGAGCCTATCTCCATCTATTCACAACCATTCAAACTCACATTTAGGGGTAATTTGGAAAATCCAGTTCGCTCAGTGCTTCTCAATTAATTTCTGTGGCGCCCCCCCTAGGAAGAAAAAAGCAGTGTGCCCCCCCCCCCCAAGCGACTATAAATAGTATTATTTGTATATAAAATTGTTATTATTATTAGTACACCTCCGCATAACATTGTATCTTTATTGACTTTAAATAACAAAAAAAGAAAGAAATATAGCTCAACTTACAATAAAGAAAAACTTCATTAACATTGTTTTTTAATCTGTAATACAAAAGATTTAAAGTGCACAAATGTGCCTGAAATAATAATAAAAAAAAACAAACAAAAACCATCAACTTATTTATGTATGAATATCTCCGTCTCTCTCCACATTTCTCTTCGTTCCTGTTAGAAAATTTTCCGTGTTGTTTCTTGAGGGGTTGTTTACCGCACTTCATATCGTTTGCTCGTGCGAAAAAGCGAAAAACCGCTACACAATAGCGCGACAATGAGAGCGCCACTGCCAACCAGTGGTGTTGAGGTACAATTACACTTAATTTTCATACACAATTCCAGAAAAGCATGTTCCCCAGGTTCATCACCCCCCCACCACCACCCACCCCTCCCGGCATCATACCCAACTATTTGAGAAGCACTGAGTTAGCTTAATGTACAGGTTTTTGGACTGTGGGCGGAAACCGGGGCCTCTGAAGGAAACCTATGCATGCATGGAAAGAACATGCAAACTCAACACAGTAACACTCTTGTCAAGGCTGATACATGAACCCAGGACCTTCTTGCTGTGAAGCAGTAGTGCTTAACCAATATGCAACCGTCTGCCTTGTTGCTTATAATTTTTTTAAATATAAAAAAAAAAAATTATTTTTCATTATCTTTGAAAGCATATTTCCGCTACATAATTTCTTTTGCAAGCAGCTCAAGACTTTTTGCACAGTCCTGTAACTAACATTCAATGTGACATGTTCGTTATATTCAGTGCATATAGATCCCATATGCACCTGTGGTTTTCCTGAAGGATGCATTTAAAGAACTGATGATTGAGAACAGATAGCAGTGACATGCATTCCAGGTTGAATCAATGCATTTTCAGTGCAGATATCCTGCAAAACCTAATCACTTGTACTTGCACTAGACTAAAATATACAGTAGTCATATCATTTTACCATTTCACACAAAAAAAAGCACAACATGCGCCGTCAAACTACAAGCTTTGAAAGATTGAAATTTGTATTAACACAGCAGCGAAAGAAAGAGGAATTTGTGTAAAGGGGAACTGGGTATTCTTCTCTCAAGTCTCAGCTTTCTTTCAGCTGGGGTAGGGAGGGAGGGTAACAAGCTGAAGCTGCTGCTTTCCATTCCCCAGCTGACACAGCACAAAATGCCCTTTTATTTGTATGTTTAGCCCCATTGTGTTGATGGGAAAACTTTTATTGACCTAATGATCATGCTGGTTTACACACTCTTGAGATTTTTCTTCTCCACAATGTGCAAAACAGACTCTTTCTGCTCTCGTCTGTCAGGTTTTCATGGGAAATGGTCATTTGTTCATCATCACAGATTTAGTAATCATTTGTAACTTTCAAAAGCTCGAGATAGATTACATTACATCTCTATGATTCCTGACTCAGACATGTGCATTGCATCTTATATTAAAAGAAAACATTTTTCTGTTTAATGGCAGCCATTCACAAGTGGCAGCAATTCTTTGGTAGTTTGATGGACAGTTACTCTCATAACATTAATGGCATTTTTATAACAAGAAATACAGCCTCGACATATTTTATTAATTACACAGTACCTCACATTTGTGATTTGTGCCAAATATTACCAACAGATGTACTTCCATTCCCAAGAATCGACGCTATCAACAGTATTTAACCAATAATATGATAATGGGAAGATCTTTCGGTCATCTCTTCATGTGTTTTGAATCACTTGCAGGAATCTGCGAAACACTAAGAACTTTCAGTTGCATCCAGAATGATGGGACTAATAACAAAAGAATGGTGGGAAAATGTGTACCGCCACTAAAGCTTTCGAAATCACATGATCCTCAGCATCACTTTATTCCCAAAATGTACACGCGAACAGGAATTTATCTGCTTTACACGAGAATCTTGGTTTCACTATTACAATAAACTCATAACAGATGCATAATAATACAATATATTCATTCTCTTTCTTTCTTTTTTTAATCTAATCCTGTTCCTAAAATAGGCCCAGCAATGGCCTGGTGAGCTGTCCAGTATGACTCTGCCCTCGCTCAGAGCCACCTGAGATGAGTGGCAGCCTGACCGCAACCCTAATTAGGATTAAAGCGGTTCAGAAAATGAATGAATGTTCCTAAAATAGATCTACATAACCTATTGGTGAATATCAACGTCTCCAAGGTGTTCAAGGGTTATTATTGCTAATTACGTTTGAAAATTTATTCCAAGTTTTCTGTGGTGAAAAAGTGCTGAAGTTTTTTTTTTTTTTTTTTTTTTTTTTTTTTTTTTTTACTTTAGTTCGTTCTTTCTCCTGTTTATTTGATGGAAAACAAAAAAGATGAATAAAAAACTTATGATGTATGAACTGTTTAGTATGTAGAACAGGAAAATTACCCTCTTCAGTAATTAGCAAAAAATGAATAAATAATAAAGAAAAGAAAAAAGAAACGTGACTGTACTAGTATATATACACAGAAAACTGTATTGAGACCAGTTTTATGTTTTTCTCTTCCACGTTCGAAGCATGCCACCAGTGTTATATTTGATTATAAATACAAGGCAAAGTGATCTCTTTATAAGAGTACCCAGCTGCCCTTGTGTACTGGGATGGGCGCTGGTGAAATAAGTTTGATAAGTAGACCATTTATTGAGGTTGTTACACCAGAGAGTAGTAAATGATTTCCAGACTTTGTCCAATTACAGTCGATGACCATCAACCATAAAACTATAACTGCAGCTTTGAGCCATTCATCAGTGGCTGCCAGGGGAATAGCGTCAAAGCACAACTTTGGTAACTGATATATTCATCAGTGTGTGTGTGTGTGTGATAGCATGACTGGTTACACCCTACTAGCAGTCACCTACCTCCTGCTTCAGAGGACAAAAATCACATTACCGTGCTACGCTTTCATGCACGTTGAAATCACTTCCATTAATCAGAAATGTAATAATTGGTGAATATTAGGAAATAGGTGTAGCGTTAGGTGGGGCAGGTGTAGACGCACTGGATGCTGTGCATGTCCAGAGTAATTGAATCCTGGAGTCTGACCAGTGTATCCTGGTCTGGGTTCAAGTCTGCACCCAGCCAAAAGCTCTCCAGTGACAGGAGTGGCTGGTGTGCACTTAATCCAACAGTCAGTCTGTGTCCAAATGGCTGAATCGACTCAAGAGTTTTAGCTCCAGTGGTATTCTAACAAGCTCAGTCTCGCCCAGGGACACTAGACAATACAGCCAAGTAGGTCTGAGCCAGCTGTGCCAGTGGGGGGTTTCAAGAATGGGGGAGCAACGAAAAAACACTCGCCTGCTCATTTTAAAAGAAAAATATTTATACACCCTGCACATCCCAGCGATAGAGGTGGGGAGTGGGAGTTGTAAAAATAGAGGGCGTCTCAGATATCTTTTCTCTTTTAAAGCCTCTTTGAGCCGTGCCAACTGAATCGTTAGTTATTATGGTGTGAAGATGGATAATTCGTGGATTATGGGATTAATGTGGTGATGTGCTATTGCTTTAGCCACAAAGAAAGTGCATAAGTGGCCTGAATTATGCAGGTGCTTAAGCCATGTTACTTGATATTCCACCTCCAGCCATGACCGTCATCATAATCTCATCATGACCAAATGTAATACTTATATCAAAAACATGGTTTTCCAATCATTTCCCCCCATTGCTTTTGAAACATATGTAATAACCTTTTAATTACTTATCTTTGAAGAGTCCTGTAACCACACAAAAATACATACGCGATGCTTGAAGCACAGTCAGCGGGCAAGTGGCTTTGCAAACAAAGACATAGTGTTCTTCTGTAAACCAGAATCCAGCCTCACTCCACATTTTGGCTGTCTTCCATGTTTTAATGACTCCAGGATAAAGCAGGATGAAAAAAATAAAAGAAAGAAAAACCCTGAACATCTGGCAATTGAGCCTCAATGTCAGTTTGAGGACATATTATACAGGTTTCTGTTTAGTATTTTGAGAAAGGTTATGTTCAAAGTGATGTCCATTCATTAAGTTACTCCACCCACTCTGTGACGTTTATGTCCTTGGGTGGAGGACTTTAGCCCGGATGGGTTTACCAGAGGAAGTGGCTCCTACTTTCTTATACAAGAACAGGGAGCACACTCATTTTCATTGCCCTCCTCCTGTGTGATAGCAGCAGGACTGTCAGCATTGTCTGATATATTTAGACCTCCTTCCGATGGGTTGGCGAATCAGCTCTAGCCATCATGAGTTGCACTGGTGGTGCTGCAAGGGTTACGCTGTGCAGTGGAATGGTTTGACACTGTTTCCTCAAATGGGACACAGAAGGATAAGCTGGACGCCAACTGACATCCTCTACTCTCACATTTTTTTTTTTTTTTTTGCGAAATTAATTCAGCATCTCAGCTGTAAGAAGACCCCTATCTATTTTAATAAGTATGACACTAACGTTTCCGAGCTGATCTCTGACTCTTATTTATTTATTTATAATTAGCCATTCTAAATTGTTCCTATGTGAGTGTAAATAGTTTTTCTGGTGTGTGTGTGTGTTGATCCTGTGATGGTCTGTTGAGCTGCTCAGGGTGTACCCTGCCTTCACTCGGTGTCCACTGAGATAAGTTCCAGCCTCCCCATCACCCTAATACAGTGGTTCCTAACCTGGGTTCGATCGAACCCTAAGGGTTCGGTGAGTGGGTCTCAGGGGTTCGGCGGAGCCTCTGCCACGGAGGTCAAGCCACAGCCGACTCATCATGTCAATTAGTGATGACACGCCCCGCTTGGCCATCACTGGCTGCAGATGATCACATTAGGAATTCCCGTGGGGAATTTAGCGCGCTCAGTAGTCAATGTGTGAAGTCGTGAGATTTTTTTCGGAATATTTTAATCCATACTAACTATGTCGAGCAAAAAAAGAAAGTGGTCGGACGAACATGGAGTCACATGCATCACGGAACATGATGGGACTCAGCGTCCTATCTGAATGATTTGCAATGCCAAGTTGAGCAACTCTAGTCTCGCACAGGCAAAACTAAAGGAACACTTCGTGGAACTGCATGGAGATGGGGAATACAAGAACACAACAGTACCTATGTCTTGAATTTGTAAAAAAATCATATTTTTTATTTTTCACTGATGAAGGGTTCGGTGAATGTGCATATGAAACTGGTGGGGTTCGGTACCTCCAACAAGGTTAAGAACCACTGCCCTAATAGGATTAAGCAGTTCGGGAACTGAGTGAGTGAGTGACAACCCATTGATCGTGGGGTTTGAACACCCAACCTTGGGATCAGTAATCCAGTGCCCTACCTCCGGGCCACCACCTTATTTTTGATATAATTAATTAGCGTGTGTGTTGTCATTAGGGATAAGTTGTTATTGCCCAAATAAGTGAATAGACAATACAGTATAGTTCAATATAAAGAAGGTTTTTTTTTCTCCTTCAATTTTAATAGTCAACTGTATTTTTTTTACTTATAAAGGGACGTTAATGACTACATCAGTGCCTCTCATCACCAGTCAGAACATATTGCTTGAGCTAGATTAAGGAAATCCACTATTCCCAAATGAGAGTTTCAGGGATGATGTAATGGGTGTGAGTACTAATTTTTTTTTTTTTTACTGAGAACTGGCCTACTTCATCAATAATTTTATTAGAAATGTTAAAGGTTCTCATTCAACCACATCAGAGGCACTAGTGAGATCACATTAACAAACAAATCTTTGTAGCATCAACTAGAAGAAGCCTGCCAAACTGGACTTTCAAGATATTATGTTCATGCAGTCATAATAAAATTTGGGGGAAGAAAAAAAAAAAAAAAAAAAAAAAAAAAAAAAAGGGTTGAGGGCAGATAATGTGATGGAAAAGCCAAAACCCTGTCTCCATCTTCAAGGTCATTTCCTTAAGGGACAGAAAGAAGTCCAGTCAAATGCTTGCTCTGCATCTGGCAGAGTCGTCTGGCACCAAAGGTAATGCTTAGCCTCTGAGAATGAGTCCATAAGAAGTAGTGTGTTCGGGTGTGTTTCAGCTAATAACTCATTTTTACTGAAAGACCACACAGAAGAGATCGTGGCATGCCAGAATCTAATAACTAAAAGGAAGATGTCTTCTGAAGTAATCCAAGTTTGAGATCACAAAAGAAGAGCGTAGACATGTAATGGTTCTGCAATATCATGTTTGTAAGGGTTAAAATTATGATAAAATTAGGGGCGTGTATTCCCTGTTCTTACTATATGATTGACAATACTCATACTTTCTCACAAGATCTTATGTACTGAAAAAAAACAATACGTACTTGACTCCATCTATCCTCCTTTCTGTCTCTTGATCGCTGACCTAGTGCTGGAGATCCTGCAGCTGGTGACCAAGCGAGACTTGTTCCTGGCAGACACCCACATACTCGAGCTAGAACAGGAGTGTAGGGAAATGTCCAGTTCTGCACCAGGGGGTGCAGAAGATCTCACCAGTCCCAGTAGCAAAGACAGCAGCCGACGTAAGGCTAAGGACGTGGAGCTCTTGTATGAGGCCTTACAAAAGGAGCTGTGGGACGTGGTCCGAGAATCCCTGCGTTCTCCTACTGCTGGGCCTAATCTAGGCTTGGTGGTACAGGTCCTCCAACAGGAAGAACAAGCTGATCAGGACTGGACCACAAGTGAAGGTGCTGTTCCGGGTGGACCGCGGCCCAGGGAGCTGAAAAAGCGATGGAAGGAGGTGATAGCCCAGACGGCTAATGAGAATTTGCCCAAGTCTGACGTGGTAATGGCAGGTGAGCTGGCAACATACCTGGATAATCTCCGAATTCGTATGGTGGAGGATCTGGGAGCGGCTCGTCGAAATGTTGTGTCCGTGTACCCTGAGGAGTATGATGCCTTCCAGGTATATGTGCATAGCTACCATCAGGCCGTCACAAGCCGGTTACAGACCATCACCAATGGGGAACTGCAAATTACAGATATATACTCCCTTCTTGACTGGCTGTACAACATATATGACAGGTAAATAAAAGTGTTTGTTTCCACCAGTAGGAAATAATGTGTGGTCACCACCTGTTTTATTGTTTATCAGGGTATCATGGTGCATGTATTATTCCTGCACTACTTAATGTGAGGCCCATCCTACACTAGGAATTCTACAAAACTGATCAGCTCTATTGATAAACTCTGGTTTATAGCTTATGATTGTTTAAACATGTGGTCACTCCTAGCCAGTCAAATTTTAAAGTGTCCTTACAAATAATATCCAAATTTTCTGAGTCACTCTTCTGGTTGTTGCTGTAGGGACGTTATTGGGACAGTAAGCATGACATCACCGATCAACCGCTCCCTGCTCCGCCCACTGTTGCCAGCAGAGCTGGTGGATAAGCTTGAACTGGACTGCCTCAACTATGTCAGGGTAAGAGAAACTCCTCAGACACCCCATGTGTTTTCCTTTTCCCGTATCCCCAGGGGCAAAATCCTCATCCTAGTGGATGGAAAAGTGAATGTCCTGTTTAGTCCAGAGTTGACTGGTCATTGCGACCTACATGGCAAATTATCTTATGGCATTTCAGGGTCAAGTCAAAGTTTTCCTGTTCTCCATAAGCAACACACAATAGGAGTCGGTATTACAACAAGCCCCCCCCCCCAACACACATACAATTAGAATGAATTCCAATGAATGAGAATCACTGGAGAATGCAGTCTGTGTGATGAGGTTTGAGTGTTATGCACAGACCCTGGACAAAATTATGACATACAGTATAGCATATGCTAAAAAGATGGAGAATAAATAAGTGCGCTGGCAAGTAATTTCTAAATCATTATTTACATCTCTCTCCCGCGCTTTTTCTCTCTCTCTCTCTCTCTCTCTCTCTCTCTCTCTCGCTCGCTCTCACATACATTCACACACACTCACACACACTGTATTCAAGGTAATGTAAGTTAATGGTAAAACATGTATATTATTACTCACTTTATGACCAATATACTGTATTTAATAATAATATTTTTAATACGCATAACTTGTTATTGTGTTCCAGGGGAAAGTAACCAATGAGCTGTCTCAGGTGTTGGATGAGGAAGAAAAGAGATGGACAGAAACACTGCACATTGAGGAGTATCAGATTCCACTCTCTAATACAATTATTCAGGTTAGCACCAGAGATCCAGTGCATAACGTAATAATAAATAAATAAATAAATAAATGAAAACAACCACTGTGTTTCGGCTTCACTACATTGTTTTTACAGGTTCTACCCTTTCCTCCAGTGGCTACACAGAATTTTACTACATATATCACTCAGCCAAAATATTAACACCACCTGACCAGTCTGCAGCTAGACAGTCGCATATCATAGCAGCATCAAACATCTGGGATCAGACCAGATGTACTAGCCTTCGCTTCCCACACACTTTGGTGAAACTTGGGCAGCCACTTTTACCAGTTCTCTGGATGTTGGTCCATCTTCTATTTCTTTTTTTAATTGCTTGTTGTGAAATAGCTTTTAGGTGCATTACCGCCCCCTTCTGAAAAGGAGTGTGGATTAAATTGGTACTGTACTGGTTGCTATAATCTTCTTCCTAACCTGGTTTTAACCAGAAAAGAAAAGAAAGATTTATACCCTGAAATTTAATTGTAGCAGTTCTTTCAACTCCAGTGACATTATTCGTTTTCGGTCTGTTAAGTATTTTTTCTGTCCTGCTGGTACTTTTAACTATGAATAATTACGTGTTCAACTGTTTCTAAGCTATTACAAACTTTGCATGTTTACCGATTATTCTAATTATGCTGTTAAGACCAACGTGACCAAATCTCATCCTTGAGATTATGTCTTTCTCTGATACCCTTTCTTGCCAGACATTACTGTGCTGCACACTTCACCAGGCTATCGGCACATATCCAACCCAATCTCATGGACTACTTAATAATTAATTATTAATTATTCACTGCACCTGTCAGTGGTCATAATGTTGTTTGTTACTCCTGACTGGTGAATATATCTCTTAACATGTACATTTTCACCTTAATAATTGTCATAAGTGAAATTCCACCAAACTGTGCAGCACATATAATATTAACATTATATACACACAATAGACATTACTTATTCCAGTGTGCATTTCTTTTCAGAGACTGCAGGGAGATCTTGATCGGTCTGCAGCAGTTAATCGAGGTCTGGCTTCACGAGTAGCCCAATGCACACTTAATGGCCTCGCTGATTTTCTGTATAGGTGAAAAAACTTTTAACATTCCTATTTAACTTGGTCGGATGTCATGCCATAACAGAACCAAATGTATTTCTGTTCATTTTACTCGATGTTTTAGAGTTTAGGTGTTGGTTTCTTGTATACATACACTTTTCAATTTTAGCATCTTGGATTTCGGCTCACATCTGTATTTTGTATTAAACTCAAAAACGTAGTACAGTGGAACCTCAACTTACGACAGCCCCAACAAACGAAAAATTCAGGTTACGAAAAACTGTCTCTGGATACGAAACAAGTTCACGTTACGAAAGCACCATCTCAAAAATTCAAACAATGCACGAGTTGTTCGCCCATTGACTATCTCCCAACATCCCACCCCGCTGGACCCCCATTGGCTAGGACCGATGACGCAGCTCCCTCCCATTGGCTATCTCCCAATATCTCGCCCCACTGGCCTCCCATTGGCAAGGAGGGATGATGCAGCTCCCTCCCATTGGCTATTATGGAGCTGTATCTCCATAATACCCATAATGCTTTTCGTGTAGACAGAGTTACTGTTTCATTAGTTTTTCGAGTGTGCTCATTGCAACTCTATTTTTTGGCTCAGGCTTTTAACTTTCCATAAACATTTGTAAGATTATAACTGCTAAGAAGACATGGTCAATACACGCGTGCACACACACACACACACACGCACACACGTGTGAGTCCCAATGCGAGTGAAAAGAAGAAGGGGGCTCGTGGCATGTGGTTGAGTGATATCGAAAAAGGAATATGGCCAAACCCGTCTACCATCGGTACGATATTGAAGCAGAAGGAGGCCTTAAAAGGTATGCTTTTATAATTTTAAAGGGTTTAGGGGGTAGTACTGGGGGCCTTGTAACAAATCACGTGTTTTGCATGTAAAACGCGGTTCAATTTTACGAAAAATCCAGGTTACGAAACTACTTCCAGAACGGATTAATTTCGTAAATTGAGGTACCACTGTACTGTGCAAGGTTTTAGCCCTGAACTATAGTTCCAGTGTAACCAACATCATAGCTGAATTTATTTGTCTTTTGTTGCCGTAGTTTTCAGAGGAAGGTGGACATGTTCCATGAAGGCCTTGTTACTGCATATGGAGAAAATGAAGATGGCTATGTTGCCAAAACAATTGCTTTAGCCAACTGCTGTCCCCCTTTCAGGTACATCTAGCAGAAGTTTTCTTTTCTTTCTTTTTTGAATATTTAGTAAATGCATAATTTTTAACTCAGTTGTTAAATTCTGATCTATTCATTAGAAAATTTGTGTACTGTTGACAGGAGCTTTGTAGAGCGATGTATACACAGTGATCCTGCTGTCAGTGAAGATTCTGGCCGCAGAGCCAACGCCGCCCTGGACAAGATTGTAAACCTGAGTGTAAGAGTGCTGATTGACAGGATATTTGAGCACATAAGGGTGAGTATGTCACACAGAAAAGAAAAGAAAAAAGTGCATGTGCGTACAGGTACATAAGAGCTGTGTGACGGCATCTCTTTAAGTCTCTTTATACGTTTTATTATGTACCACATGAAACATAAAGAAAATCACCTTAAAATGAGATTTTTACATCTTTGTGTGTCAGGTGATCTCAGGGCACTCTACCCAGAGTTTGGTACATACTACATGAAGACATAATCACACCTCACATTATTAATGGGTTTTAATATATATTACATAAAAAATAAGAAAAATTTCTCATCATTTTCGAAATTTTGGCCAACTCGGGGCGAGGGCAGAGAATACCCTGGACATCTGTGCAGCCTACTCTTAAAGAAAGTCATCAGTGGTTCTTTTTACACGCCTTCCACCATAGACAGTGAGAGACATGGCTGGCCTTTGATAACCCAGTTAACTACATTGGAGGGGACAGCATGGACAACCCATCGAGAGTGGGGCTTGAACCTCGACCTTGGTATTGGTAATCTAGCACCTACTACTGGGCCATCGCTGCCTCATACAAGGAAAAAAACAAAACAAAAACAATATTTTATACTGTTATCCTGTTCTGTATAGTGGGGCCGGTGGTGGTGTAGTGGTTAAGGTGCTGCGCTCATGATCGGGAAGTTGTGTGTTCAAATCCCAGCTAGACCCCCACTGTGTTAAGACCCCTGGGTAAGGTCTCAACCACAAGTGTGCCTCTGTTCACCCAGCACTATAAATGGGTACCAGTAAAAATATACTGGGAAGGTAACCTGCCATGGACTAGCGGCCCATCCAGGAGTTGTACTCCTGGTCGCTTCATGCGATGGAAACCGGGGATAAGCACCGGCCTCATGAGCCACTAGGCTCAGGTGTAAAAAGCCCACCGGACTTTACCGTACCTGTTCTGTATGCCATCACATGTCTCCAGAAATATGAACGCTATGAATACCAAACTCGGTGTAAGAATACATCTGGGAACGCTAGAGTGTCACATAATTTGTTTCATGGTCCTGTGACTTTCCCTTGACTTCCAGCATAGGAATTGTTTTTCTGCATATCTCCTGAAGTACAGAACCTAGGAATAGCAAACCTGGAATTATGAGGGAAAACAAGTCATGATGTGCATTAAGAAAGTTTAACAGTGAATTCAGAGGGACTGAGTTGAACTTGTAAAATTAATTGTGTCTGATCGATGTATTTTTAAAGGACTGTCGGATTCTATGTGAATACGTAACCATTCTATTAATTTTTGAATGATAATAGCTTTTATCTGACATGATCTCATGGCAAGATCATCTGCGTATCATGGACACATTCTAATTATGGGTTATTTTTTCCATTTTTTAAGTGTTGTAATGATTTCATCCACTCAAAATACCCATGAGAAACCGTGAGTGTCCAGTGTTTTTTCATTCGAGCACTCTCCTCTCAAAATATATTATTTTTAAGCCTGAGATAGAGGACAAATCAGATTGCACCATTCGTGTATAGTATATTCGATAGACAGATAGATAGTGTCGAGCATTTAAATCGAACACCACTACTGCTGTCTACAGTGAGTTGCCTTTTTATTTCCACTAAAAGTACATACACACCCATTCACACATACATTATGAACTGATTTCATGTTCGTTGCATGACTCGTTCCAAGAATATAAAGAATATCTTATCAGTGTTTCCTTTGTGGTTTGTTCTCAGGGATGTTGGCTCGCATGTAGGTCAGGGATAAAATATAAAAATAACTTGTTTTGACAAACACAGCCAAACAAGATGTTTTTGGCCGAACGCCACCTGGTACATTCAGAGACCACAGCAGAGTTGGGCATTGCCAGGCGACTACGTTGGCTACAAAGTCTCATCATGCATCCTGACTGCCGAAGAATGGAAATTCTCTCAGGATTGTTGTTTTGTCAGGAAGTGAAGTCTGCTCTCTGAAATTCCACAACAAAAAGAACATTTCTCCTATCAAGAAAGTGAATGAAAGTGAGAAGTTGTTTCATTGATTATTTTATCTTTGCTTATGCACTAATTCTGTTTTGTAGCCGTTCTTTGATAAACTGGTGAAGAGGAAATGGCTGAGCAACACAGAAGCGTTTGAGCAGATCATATCTCTCACCAAGGAGCACTTCAAGAAGTTTAAAAGGATGGATGGCCCACCATACCAGGTGCACAAATAGTCCAACTCTCTTAAATCTGATAGAAAATATTATCAAGTGTGAACATAGTGAAAAAAAATGAACATAGTCAATATTGGGCGTTCTACTGTAATGTTTGCATACAGTCATGACATTTTGAATAGTAAAAAAATTCTAACCCAAGTAACTTCCTTCAGTAAGTCTTCTGAATGTCTAGCTACGTTAATTTAATTCCTAGCGAGGTATGCTATTATCTCAATGCTTATTTTATATAACCTGATCACACTAGACTGTAACATTGTATAATCTTTTAAAATTGTAGCTACCACCAGCTACCATGGTTAGGTAACTAGGCAAATATAGATTTACGCCTTATGGTAGTTGTCCTTGACCGGGTTAGGCGTTAAATATATTTTAATAAAATCTATTAGGAAAAATGAAATCAGTTGACTGAAAACTATGTATAGTGGTAGCTCACTTTATGAAATTAATCCGTTCCAGTGCTTTTTTTCGTAAACTTCATTTTTCTTAAGTTGAACCGCATTTTACATGTAAAACGCGTGATTCCTTCCAAGGCTCCCAATACTACCCCATAAACCCTCTAAAAATGATAAAAGTACACCAATTTTGTACGAAATATGTATGAAATATGTGTTAAAAGTAAAAGAAAATTATTTACCTTTTTTTAAATCTCTCGAACCACCCATGCGACACTTTAAAGTCTGGGGGTTGCTGGTCCGAAGAACCCTCACCCCCACCCTCCTTCACGAGGTCCTTAAATATGGCGGTTGCTTTTTCTGAAATAATCGCCTTCGTCACTGTATCTCCGCTTTTAAAGCCTCCTTCTGCTTCAATATTGTCCCGATTGTACAGGGGTTTCGGCCATACTCCTTTTCGATTTCACTCAACCGCATTCCGCTTTCATATTTTTATCATCTCCTGTTTTACTTTTATTGATAACGGAGCCCGCTTCTTCTTTTCAGTCTCACCGGGAATTAATAACGAAAAATAACTTTGCAATAAGCACACTCAAAAAACTCACGAAACTCCTGAACCAATAGTACAACTCTCCTTCACGCGTGTGTGTTGAACAATGGGTCGAAGGCACATGAAAAGCATTATGGGTACAGTACTGTATTATGGAGATTCAGCTCCCTCCTAGCCTATGGGAGGCCAGCGGGGCAGGGTGTTGGGAGACAACCAATGGGAAAGCAACTCGCGCATTGTTTGAATGTTTGAATGGCACGTTTGAATTTTAAAGATGATGCTTTTGTAGCGTGAACTTGTTTCGTATCCAGAGACAAAAATTTTAGGACTATGCGTTTCGTAACCTGCATTTTTCGTTTGGTGAAACTTTCGTAAAGTGAGGTACCACTGTACAATTATAATCATTCATTCATTTTCTGAACCGTTTAATCCTAATTAGGGTCACAGGGAGGCTGGCGCTCATCTCAGCCGACTCTGGTCGAGGGTAGAGTACACCCTGGACAGCTCGCCTGACCATCGCTGGGCAGAAACACGCTGACAGTTATGCAACCTACTCTTGATGAAAGTCAGTAATGGTTCTTTTACATGAACCTCACACCATAGACAGTGAGAGACATGGCCGGCCTTTGATAACCCACTTATCTGCCACTGGGGGGACAGTGACAACCTGTTGATTGTGGGGCTCGTACCCCCAAACTTGGGATCAGTAATCCAGCACCTTACTACCAGGCCACCACTGCTGCTCATCAAAATCATAATATTAACAATCTTTGATTGTTTAAAGCCTATTTTTCATGACATGGACGAATTTATTCATCGGGAAAGCACATCTCGAGTTCTGTACCGCTTTTAAGACAGTACAGTGATACCTCTGCTCATGAACATAATTGGTTCCTAGAAAGTGTGTGTGAGGCGAAAAGTTCGTCTTCCGAACATTTATTTCCCATAAGAAACCATTAAAATGAGAATAATCCGTTCCCAGGTCCCCATAAAACATAATTTTCTACTAAATAAGCCTTAAAACTACACAAAAATATACCTTATTTTATGTATAATAAATGTCTATTGTATTGTAATTAAAGAAATAAACTGTACTGTATAATAAAGTCGTTTTATTTACCTTTGTGATGGTAGTTGATGGCTTGATGGAATGGAGTGGGAGGAGGAGGGAGGGAGGGACTTACTGTTTGGAAGGAGTGTTTGGAAACGCCTACTGTTTGGAAACACCCTTAGCCACACACGCACCCTTAATAGCTTCCTTGTTCCTTGTACTGGTACTGGGACGCTAAGTCACACAAACGCACACCTCGTTCGTGTTTTTCAATGATCTCCGCCTATGGTGGGGTCTTTTTCGGTCCCATAATAGCAAAAGTACACTCAATATGGTCCAAAATGTCTAGCAAACACAAACCACTTCCGCATTCAAAGAAAGGGGGTGACGAACTGTGACGCCGTGAGCGTGCGTCAGCTTCTCGTGGCCGCCACCGTGGCGCTGTTCGACCGCGTGGTTTGGTTCGTCTGCCGAAAAGTAGTTCGTCAGCAGAGACTATATTTTCGCGAATTTAAAGTTCTTGAGGCGAAAAGTTCGTGAGCTTAAGCGTTCGTCAGCCGAGGTTTGACTGTACTGAATTTGATTGTAAAAATTTGTACTCTATTTTTTTACAACACTTTATTTTTCACCCTATAATTTTCTATGCATATTTGTTCACTGACAGTTGAAGTCATTCAGTTGAGCAATTAATTTAATTCAGTTTTATTTATGCTGTCATTGCAGGTCCTGGTGGGAGAAGTCCATCGGCGAGTGATGACTGAGTACATTCGTGCCATTATGAGAGGCCGAATTATTTGCACATCACTCAAGATGAGGAAAAGGATGGCTGGCCGACTCCGAGAAGAGGGCAAGAACCTTAAAACACTTTTCAAAGAGTTGGTGAGTTGCACGCAAGGTTTTGTCTTTTCTTGTTTGTTTGTTTGCTTGGAATTGTGAAACATTTAACTTCTGCAGGATGTGATGGCACTTCCCAAAAATTCAAGAACATTCCATTCAAAAATAAGAACAGAAATGTTCAACAGGGCCAGACATTTATAAGCATCCATCATTTACTATAATAATGTTTAATTTAGTTACGTCACTGATCATTCCTGACTCGTTGAGGGTCAGTGTAAGCCTCCTGCATATTTCCATGACCTCTTGATCTCTCTATTTCTTTTGCATAGCTTTTTTGCTTGCTCTTATCATAACATCAATTTTGTCACCTATGTGGGCAACAGGATGACTTTGTTTATGAAAGCGTGTCCTGCCCTGATACGTTGAAGTGATGGCTGCCCTCTAAGGTTAAACGGAGAGTCAGGAAAAAGTTATCGTGGGCATAATTGGCACAGATGTTTAACCTTAGATACAATAGCATGTACTCTAGCACTAATAATGTTTGTTCCAGACCATAGATAAACAATAGAGGATTCTGGTGCTCAGCTCTCTTGATTTATGCCTTGTTAAGAGTAAAACAGATCGATATCAATGGAACTCTCGGCTATATTTATATTTAGAGGATTTAAGAATCTAATAATATAATGTATCATAAAAATATAAAAAATATTGTGGGGGGTTTTTTTGTTTTTTTTTTAACCACAGGAGTCCACAGCATCATGGCTGGACAGTGCTATTCCTCACATATCAGAGATCATTCTGCTGGAAGACATACCCTCGATCCAAATAGAGGTTGGAGTCCTAGTTCGAGAATTTCCTGATGTACGGTAAGAGTCAAGTGAGCTGCTATGTCATTTGATTGTGGTATCGTGCAGCCCCCTTGATATGATGGAGGACTGTATACAGGGATCACAGGTTATTTGGCAGAACATACCCGGTCAGCCTGATGATGAATGAGGGCCTTATGAAAGCAAACAAGTCCTTAGTGGCTTCCTGATTTCTTTTTTATGAGACTCTGTTTGGTTAGCCTAGATACACATAAAACCCAAGGAGATGTCCATCTCTGAGTAGCAACAAAGACAAAGCAAAAATATCGGCATCCTGCCAAAGGCCTGTGGTTTACCTGTTTAAAAGTCCCACCGGATTGCACGGGACTGGAATTCATGCACAATTCAGCTTTTTCCTGACATCTAAATTTTTTCCCAGGATTCATGGCTAAAGCCAGTTTGGTATTTCCCATCAAAAAACTGCTTGCATAAGTTACATAAATAATAGGCCATACCTCAAAGATTACCATCTGGGTAGATGACCACAGGCTATCGTCATTTTAACATTCAATGGATATTAAGGAAATGCCTGATTACACAAAGACAGTGATGATTGTTTTGGCTCTCTAAAAACTACCTATCAACCAAGAGGATTTTTGGTGGATAAAATTTGGAAAACCATTTAAATCGAAAAACATGGTTTGTCTCATCAGTATTCTGAAGATCTGCTTGCAAAAGAAGCAACAATAATTCGTATACTGAATTACTTCACGCAGCTGGGACAGCTTTCTGAAACAGTCCAAGAGTTTTACCAGGGTTCTTGTGCAGTCTGGTCAGTCTTATACAAAAATATATAATTTTTAGCTATTTCCTCCAAGAACTGGTGTCATATGGATATATCAAAATAAACTCAGGAATCCGAAAAGTGATATTTTGAACATGATTTATTCTATTGTCTATTGTGATTATTAAGTTCTGGAAATGACTGAAATGACTGAAAAAAAATAATAAATATCAGAAGCCTATAATACTTATTTACAATTAACCCCTTAACCAACCATTTTTTTTGACAAAAACGTTCCTTTTTCAGACCAATTTTTTTTTAAGTTCTTTACTTTATGCTGAATACGAAATTCGAGTCTATTTTTAATTTTTCATCTATTTTTGCATGCAACTGTAATTTGAAATTACCCCTTTCGGCAGAGACGAGATAACTCGCCTTTTTTTTTTTTTTAGCACATTTTTATTTATTTTTTTGTCACCAAAAATTAATGTAATGAAGAATACACGATTGATTATTCAAGTTTGCTCTTTATTCAAAAAAGAAAAAGAAAAAGAAAAGAAAAAGAAAAAGAAAAGAAATTACAATCAAAAGAAATTACAGTCTTATGTGTGATATTTATCAAAAAAGGGAACCACAAATAAAGGTACAAGACACATCTTACACGATTGATTATTCAACTTTGCTCTTTATTCAAAAAAAAAAAAAGAAAAAGAAAAGAAAAAGAAAAAGAAAAGAAATTACAATCAAAAGAAATTACAGTCAGTGTGTGTGATATTTATCAAAACATGGAACCACACATAAAGGTACAAGGCACATCTTACACATATACCGTGACTCCTTCCTAATTGGTTTCCTCTATGGTCACGTTTCTGACTGCATACAACACATCTTTTGTTGGATTTGCCTTTTCTCTGATGGCGGGATTTCCTTGGGAAAATGTCCAGGTGTATTCCGTGTACTTACTGCACCTGCTGATGGTCTACCTGGGGATCTCCGTGGTGGCAGTTCTGATCCATACTTTGTGATGATGTCACGTATGATTTGTAGACGAAATTTGAGATGTGTGAGGCATTATGTGCAATTTCTTGCGTCAATCAGTTCATCATCTTCACTTTCGCTTGAATATTCATTTTCTGATGAGCTGGCACTCTCATCAGACGTATCCAAGCCTCTAAGAGAAGCTTCAGTATCGCAGTTGTCATCACTGTTATCCATTGGGATAAGGGATGCCGAGAAATTTCAAGGAAATCGTAAAATACGAGGCCGAGAGTACCGATTCTAAAGAGCGCGACACTCCCCCTTTGACTCTTTGCGGGTTACTGAGTCGAAAACGTTTCGCCGCTTACCTCTTGTCTAACGTTGCCTTGAGATGCCATAGTTCATTTTTTTGAGGCGTATGATGATGAGTAGTGTACGATAACATCCTCGGGCATCAATAGAAATGACGAGTAAAGCCGCTTCCCTCTGGTTTTGAAAGCGTAAGTTTTGGCGAGTTAACTCGTCAATGACTGGAAAATACAATTTGGGTGATTGCGAGTATACTCGTCTCTGCCGGGTAAGGGGTTAAAGACAACTTGAAATAGCAAAAATCTGAAGGATGTAAAGACTAGAAATGTTAACTCACAGGAAAGTTGCATTCCACTTTAAATTAATAGCGGAGCGACTGAGAATAGCCCCACAGGCTCGGAATATGTCTATCTATGGTTGTCCCGTGTTGGTAGCCCACCCCTGATTTAATGCTGATTGACTGTTCTGTATAGCTTGTACAATTACAAAACTGAAACCCCAAAGATAGAGGCTCAGATATCACTACTCAGACTTGCACAAAATAATAAAAATCACACAATCGACCTCAGGTAGGCAGGAAAACTTTTATCAAGAAAAACAACAACAAACATTAATCGCAACACAGAACATGAACTTGTAATACGGATAATTAAACTTTTAGTCCTTAAAGGAGCTGTGTTCCTCAGCCGAGTGGTTGGAGTGCTGGGCTCAAGATCAAGAAGTTTTCCCTTTGAATTTTCTGTTAAACTCCCACCATGCTAAGACCCTGGGCAAAGTCTTAACCACAAGTATGATTCTATCCACCAGTATACATGGGTACGAGTAAAAAAGCTGAACTCCTTTTTGCTTCACGCTACAGAAAGCAGGAATAAACTCTGCCCTGATGAGCCAGTAGGCTCAGGTCAGACTTTACCTCTAAAGGAGCCAATCTTTTCTTATAACTCCAGCCGCAGACACCTATTAGTATCTCAGTCTTTACATTATTTACTGTCTACAGCCCTTGCTGTTAAAATCGTGCGTTTGTCCTAATTAGGTTTTTTAGATAATATATGTTGTAAAGTGTGTACAGGTATACCTCGACTTTCATTTTGAGTCGTTCTCAATTATACGTCAGTTTTCAAAAAATATATGAAAAAAATTTTTTTAAATAAAAATAAAGTTTATGTCATTATAATCGTATAGTATATATATTTAGTATATTAAATATTATGTGTAGATAGATAGGTAGATAGATAGATAGATAGAAAGAAAATATTATACAAGTAAATTTGGCGTAGCCTAGCCTAGGCTAGCCTAGAGACAAGCTAATTCCATTTAAGTTGTTTTCGACTTAAGTTGTCTGTCCTGGAACCAATTAATGACGAAAGCCGAGGTATACCTGTATATTTCAAACTGTCTTTTATGCAAGAAAGCAAATATAAAGCAAAGTGAACTATTCAATAATTAAATACATTGAAGGGTAGCGGTAGTCTTGTGGTAAAGGTGCTGGATCACTTATCCTAAGGTTGGGATCCCCTCTCCACTCTCAATGGGTTGTCACTGTCTACCACCACCACCCTCCCCCCAGTGCAGCTAACTGGGTTATCAAAGGCCGGCCATGTCTCTCACTGTCTATGGTGTGAGGTTCATGTAAAAGAACCATTGCTGACTTTCGACAAGCGTAGCTGCATAGCCGTCTGCAATGGCCTAGCGAGGTGTCCAGGGTGTACTCTTCCCTCACCCGTTTTCAGCTGGGATGTGCGCCAGCCTCCTCCTCGCGATCCTAATGAGGCAGTTATAGCAAATAAATGGATGAATAAATACATTGAACTGCTGTGGGACAAAAGGGTCTAAAAACAAGATATTTCATTGTGTACCAAGAAAAAAGTTTACTCAGCAGTTCTGTTGTGTATGAATTGTGCAACACTGTCCAGATATGAAATTCTCTCAGGACAGTTAAACCGTGTATCGACTTTGAAAAGCAACATTAAACGTGGTCTTATTGCATTTTTATTTTCACTAAATAATCGGAACTGTCTCTCAAATAAAACACACAATAATGAAAACAAACAGTTTAAAGAGCAGAATCTGATATAATGTTATTACATTGTGAGAAAAGCTTGATTGATAACCAGACATAACTGAAATTTCATGAAATTAATTATTGTATAGTTAGGCTTATTGTACACATACAGTAACCATAAATTATCATACAATAAATGTTGTTCTCATTCTACAGAAAGAAGCATGTATCTGCCATCCTGAATATCCGGGGAATGACTCGGCAGACCGAGAGACAGGAGATTCTCAATGTTGTAAAAGACATTGAGAACAGCGACAACCTCTCACAGCTATCACGAGACCGTGCGTTGTTCGCCGATGTGCCCGTGACATCTGAGGTGCACTGTCTGAACATGGGCCTGAGCCGCATCGCCCTCACTGCCTCTTCGTTTTTCTACAGCGTACGTAGAAGTCGCCAGCGCAGGAGAACTCCTGCCAGAGAAACTCATGATGATATGCTGTAGCCAATCTAAAAATGAGATGGTGAATTTTCCACTGTGAAGTGTGAAAAATGGGGCTGAGTATTAAGCCTTGTATGAACCTAAAACCTTTCTCCGTTTATATAAGCATATCCTGTGTCATACAACATGAGGTTTTGGGGATTTGTAGTAGTATTAATAGCCGGTAATGGGTTGCAAATAGCACTGGGGAAACTGGGACCATTTCAGAATATTTAGCATCAGTTACCTGCAAATTTTTCATATGCACATTGAAATTCAATTGAAATTTGTTGGATCCCAAACGTGTGTAAAAGAATCGGAACATCTCACACAAAATACAGCTCACTTTAAAGCAAATGGATTTGACTTAAACAACAAGATTGGCGGTTATCTCAGCTTTAATACTGCACTGGTATTGATATGACGATTCTTTGAACATGGGGATTTAATACTTGATTTATGGTACTACATAATGATAACCTCTCTGATAGTTGTTCTTGTATTTAAATAAGTAATTTCATGCTGCAGTCATTGGACTGATTATATTATCCAAATTTGCCTGGAGAAAGAAATTATGGGTTAGCTTTCATGTTCTGAATACTAGATATACTTTATTTATTGTATTTAGATATGTCATGCTTTTGTCCTTCTTAATAATGCAAAAGGAAACATACCCACATTGTTGACTTTATATTTGTTGCG
Source organism: Plotosus lineatus (assembly GCA_024760905.1). Classification (NCBI taxonomy): domain Eukaryota; kingdom Metazoa; phylum Chordata; class Actinopteri; order Siluriformes; family Plotosidae; genus Plotosus; species Plotosus lineatus. The sequence continues at coordinate 25,525,688 of CM045747.1, read as the reverse complement.
CTTTACAGACCAACAGGTAGCACTTTTTACTTCACAGGAAAAAAAAAAAACATTCCTTGCTTGACAAAGATTTTTTTTTCAGCAAGACAATTTTTTCTGCTTCTGACAAGTCTGTATATGTTGTTAAAAGAATTCATGTACAGTAAAAAGCATCAAAAATTAATTTTTATTGTGCTTCAGGGTACTCTGTATATTTAAAAGCTTTAAAAAATTTTGGACGTCGTACAAAATTTCGGTGCATTTGTCAAATCATACTATAAGAATAAAGGATAGGATCTGTTGATATACTGTTGTTTTTATTTACAGACTATTCACAGACCTTTCTGGAATTATTTTGGAGTCTCCACTCCTCTTAGTACTGAAAATTACATTTCCATGACATCGAGTAATACGGTGGTACCTCACCTTACGAAAGTATCACCGAACGAAAAATTCAGGTTACGAAAAGCATTTTCCTAAAATGTTTTGTCTCAGGATACGAAACAAGTTCACGTTACGAAAGCGCCATCATAAAAATTCCAATACGCCATTCAATCATTCAAACAATGCATGAGCTGCTCTCCCATCAATGACCTTCAAACATCCCGCCCCACTGGCCTCCCATTGGCTGACAACTGAGCTGTCGTTCTTATTTGTATCGCAATTTTTACAATTGACATTGTCACAAAGCAGCTTTACATAGCAAAGGTAGGGGTTTCAAAAGTACTAAAGACTTTCAACATTTTCTACAACCTCTACACATCCCGACTGAACGTCACTCGCAGCGACAGTGGCAAGGAAAAACTCCCTCAGTAGAAGCAAGGAGGAAACCGCGAGAGGAACAGGGCCCAAATGGTAAACCCATCTTCATTTGGGTGAAACCATACGGCTACAAACTATATATAAGAAACTTCAATGCAGTCCAAAATGTAGTCTGGTTGGTTATCCAACTGTAAGTCTTAAATAATTGTGGGGGAAATACATACAGTAGTTTATATCACCAGCTGTGAAAGGTCATCATCATTGTCTGTTAGTGCACATCTGGGTCCGTGTAGATCTTCATCAGCAGAAAGGAGGAACTTTCAAGATGAGAACTCCAGCCAGCGTCAGCACACCAGGACAGATCACAGGACTCGGAAAGCAGAAGGATCAGGATCAATGGCATCCCAGAAGAAGAATGTGTACCTCAACAAAAACAGATAGATAGAATTACTTGTACTATTGCAAATTGAAATCCATGGCTCAGTAACACGGAATGTTAAAACTCAAGTCCACTTGATCCTTAATCTCAGACTGATAACCATAACACCATCTTCTGACACTGCTTCTATCAACTTTGGACTGGAACTACTATTGCAAATTGAAAATATAAAATCCTGAACTCTTTAGTCATATAATGCAATCCAAGCTCACTTGATCCTTGGTCTTTGACTGCAGACCAGCAACAGTAAGGCCATCCTTTGACCCTGTTTCCATCTACTCCAGACTGGAGTTTTTAATCGTAACTTAAAGGGGCAGTTGGGTCGTCCAATGTAAATTCAAATGTTTACAAACACTGGATATTTTATTAGTTCATTTCCAAAACACCTTGTGGCTGGACCAACATACATAGTCCAGTACACTTCAATGAAAAGTGAGCTACTTGCTGACGGTGCTGCCATGGGGTGTTTTGGAAATCAACTAATAATACATCCAGTGTTTTTAAACATTGGAACATAAACACAACTTCCCCTTTAAACGATTTGAAATCCTTTGCTCTTTAAAACACATACGTACACTATATAGCAGGAGTCACCAACCCTTTTGAAACTGAGAGCTACTTCTTGGGTACCAATTAATGCGAAGGGATACCAGGTCGATGCACACCTCTGTCTGTCTGTCTTCCTTTCGGCTTTTCCCCTTTTACTCGGGAGTCGCCACAGCGAATCAACTGATTCGCAAGTTTGATTTGGCAGAGGTTTTTACGTCGGATGCCCTTCCTGTCACAACCCTTTTTAGCGAGGGACAGAAACACGCTGACGACTTTGCAGCTACTCTTTACGAAAGTCAGCAATGGTTCTTTTACATGCCTCACACCATAGACAGTGAGAGACATGGCCCGCCTTTGATAACCCAGTTAGCTGCACTGGGGGGGGGGGACACACACAGTGACAACCTTGTGGAGAGTGGGACTCGAACCCTCAACCTTTGGATCAGCAATCCAGCGCGCTATACCACTAGACCACCACTGCCCCCTATTCCGTAGCATGAAGTGCCCAGGAGTTCAACTCCCCCTGGATGGGACGCTTGTCCATCGCAGGTTTCCTTCCCAGTATATTTTTACTGGTACCCATTTATACTGCTGGGTGAACAGAGGCACACTTGTGGTTGAGACCTTGCCCAGGGGTCTTAGCACAGTGAGGGTTTCAGTGGGATTCGAACTCACAACCTTCCGATCATGAGCGCAGCACCCTAAGCACTACGCCACTGGCCCCACTTCTGAAACACCTCTAAAATTACAAATTTGCTCAATTTACCTTTAATTATATGTTATTATTAATCATTAATGATATCCATGTATGTGAAGATATTGATTTGAATTAAAAATATATTCAAAAAAATGAGATGCAGCTCAATGGAGAGTGGCGCTATGGAGCCGTGGGCCCGTCCTAAAAATAGCAGTGAACAGGTCCGCGGGCAACTTATATTGTCCTTACGGGCTACCTGGTGCCCACGGGCATCACGTTGGTGATCCCTGCTATATTGGATGCCAAGTGAAAATTCTGAGCTTCTAAAAAACTCAAGGTAATCTCTGACTACTAACTTTAAACTCATTGGTTATCCAGTTTAACCCTTAAACTCCTGACTGAAAATTAAGACTATGAATGCCAATGAGAAGAGGTTTTAAACTGGATCAGAAAATTATGCAATGAAACTGGTAAGAGCAAGAACACACAGAAGACATACCTGAACTTCTCCCCATTACTCTTTCATGGTATTATCGCTGACAGCTTTCTTTAAAAGATTTGACGTGTACACCTTGTTTAACAGTGTTTTTTTCTAACCTAAAACAACCTGCAAACACGTTACAGTGTAATCTATCAGATTCAATCATTCCGAGTGATTAAAATAACTTTCTTTGCAAATACTTCCAGAATTTCTTCATCAATAAGGGGATCTTAATGAAGGGGGCTTGCTTGCAGGCGGCCATTTTCGGTGACTAACCGTAGAGGACGGTTTGACCCATTTAAGGTACACTAGAGGGCGCAAGCAAGTGCTGAGATAAACTTGGTTAACTTTCACAAGCTCGAGTGGAAAAAAACACACAAATTTGAGTATGGACCATTAACACATTGACACCTTGGATGGAAATGGGCTGCTGGTGTTTTGGATCTCCTGAAATCCATGATCAGTTCTTTGGATCGCATTAAGCTATCGTTAATTTTCTAAGCCGATTAATCCTAATTAGGGTTGCGAGGAGGCTGGTGCCCATCTCAGACGACTTTTCTGCAAAGGTAGGGTACACCCTGGACAGCTCGCCGGGCCATTGCAGGGCCAACACTTATACAACCATTCAACACTCGCATTCACACCTTGGGGTGATTGGCCAATTAGCCTACTGTGCATGTTTTTTAGACTGTAGGAGAAAACTGGAGTACCCCGAGGAAACCCACTCAAGCACATGGAGAACATGTAAACTCCACAGAGAAACACCCAAGCTGGGAATCAAACCCAGGCCTTTTTTTGCTGTGAGACAGATATACAGTACTGTACTAGTCACTATGCCACCAGGATTTAAAGTACCGTATGTCTTCCTTTAAACATTCCGTTCAACTGTTGTTATTATTCAAGCAAATAATACAAGTGTAGGACACATGTAAAACACATGTAGAGTAGGTGTATTTTTACACATGAATTATTCCATGTAAATTTAACATGAAAAACATATACTTAGTCCTTCTCAAAAAATTAGCATATCGTGATGAAGTTCATTAGTTCCTGTAATGTACTGATAAAAATTAAACTTTCATATATTTTAGATTCATTGCACACCAACTGAAATATTTCAGGTCTTTTATTGTTTTGTTTTAATACTGATGATTTTGGCATACAGCTCATGAAAACCCAAAATTCCTATCTCAAAAAATTAGCATATTTCATCCGACCAATAAAAAAAAAAGTGTTTTGAATACAAAAAAAGTCAACCTTCAAATAATTATGTTCAGTTATTCACTCAATACTTGGTCGGGAATCCTTTTGCAGAAATGACTGCTTAAGTGCGGCGTGGCATGGAGGCAATCAGCCTGTGGCACTGCTGAGGTGTTACGGAGGCCCAGGATGCTTCGATAGCGGCCTTAAGCTCATCCACAGTGTTGGGTCTGGTGTCTCTCGACTTTCTCTTCACAATATCCCACAGATTCTCTATGGGGTTCAGGTCAGGGGAGTTGGCAGGCTAATTGAACACAGGAGAATATGGTGCCGCCTTGTGGATAAAGTTAAAACCAGTCGGCCATCTTGTCGAACTTCCCTCATTTGGAAAGTGTGCTCACGTAGGCTGCTGTTGTCTGTTACAGTATTTTTAACCAAGATACAGTATACAACTTGTAAAGTTGAATTAAAAAAAAAAAAAAATTTCAAGAATAAGAATAAGCCATTTATTTCGTCAAAATTGTATATTTATTTCCACAAATTCCAGTCATTGCCAACTCTGCAGACATGGTTTTGATGAAAACTTGAGTGGTGTACGGTATTTGGGTTCAGTTTCGAAGCTGGGTTTTGTAAAAACTCGACCAAATAGGTGAATTGTCCATAATAAAAGTTGGCCTATTTTCAGCTCAGGGACAGCCCAGGGTCGGCTTCAAAATACTCAAATTTAAAAAGATATTTTGTGAGGTAACTGTTGGGTTTTATGACTAAATGTATTGGCAATGTATAACAGAATATATATGCATAATACTGTAAAAATTCACATGTTGGTACGGTATTCTAATGAGATGTTCTTTAAATTGGTGGCTGAAGTTGGAATATTTTTGGCTTATACTTTTTCTAGAGTCAATGGTGGGGTCGGTGGTGTAGTGGTTAGGGTGCTGTGCTCATGATCAGGAGGTTTTGAGTTCAAATCCCACTGAGACCCCCACTGTGCTAAGACCCCTGGGCAAGGTCTCAACCACAAGTGTGCCTCTGTTCACCCAGCAGTAGCAATGGGTACCAATAAAAATATACTGGGAAGGTAACCTGTGATGGACTAGCGTCCCATCCAGGAGGAGTTGAACTCCTGGTCGCTGCACGCTACGGAAACCAGGGATAAGCACCGGCCTGATGAGCCGCTCGGCTCAGGTATAAAAACCCAATAGACTTTACCTACCTACCTTTCCTAGAGTCAGCTTCAAAATATTCCAAATTTGAAGATCATTTGTGAGGTAATATTTAGGTATCGTGACTACATCTTCAAGAAACATATGCTGTCTACTTGTAGATAATACACTGAAGATCCCATGGGAACATTATAATACTAAGTTAGTTTAATTGTTTTCCGAATCTGGCCTATTTTTGGCTCATACCTGTCATACATGGACCTGGGTCAGTACTGAAAATAATGTTTCCGCTGCCTACTCAAAATGCTTTGAAAGAAAAATCAGAGGTTAAAAAATTATTTTTATTTGATCTCATTCAACTTAATATTTAGATGTTTTCCGATAAAATATCTGAAACGCTAAGTTTTATTGCCAAAAAATGGTCAACAATTGGAAATGGCAATAATTTTATTTTAGGCTTCATGTTTCTGGTACTGATACACATTTTATGGTATGTATGCAATACTATAACTGACATCTATAGGCAAATAAAATTATTTCCTAAATTCTAACGCCGTTCTTGATTTGTTTAAGAAATTCTGATTCATTCACCTTTACTTTTGAATTTAAGTCTGTTTAGTAAAATGGAGCCACAAGGAGTTAATTTCTCCAAACCTGACAATTGTTTCAAGCCTCTTTTTTGAAATTATTGTCTAGTACATAAAGTAAGATGCCCTGCGATGGTCTTGCAGGCTGTCCAGAGTATACCCCTCCCTTACTCAGAGCCGGCTGAGATGGGCACCAGCTTCCCCCTTTAAAAATCACATTGTGGTATAACAGGCCAATGACATAAAATTATTGTACTATTTCACAACTTTATCATGGGTAATATCAGTCACGCAGGTGCAGCAGCATGTTTCACTTCACTTATCCCTTAACATCTGAGGATGTCGTTGGGGCGCCTTTATGGCGAGACTTGGGCTGATTTGGCCTGGCGGAGCCCATCCCTCTCCAGGTCGTAGGAACACGTGGACGGCTTTGCAGCCCACTCTTTACGAAAGTTAGCAATGGTTCTTTTACATGAACCTCTCACCATAGACAGTGAGAGACATGGCCTGCCTTTGATAACCCAGTTAGCTGCACTGGGAGGGGGAGGGACAGTGACAACCTTGTGGGGACTCGAACCCCCAACCTTAGGATCAGCGATCCTGCGCCCTAACCACTAGACCACCACTGCCAGCAGCATGTTCGCTACTTCCTAAAGCTGCCCCCAAAAAACTGCCATGTTCTACTCCCATGTCAATGCAACCTGAAATCAGTACTGTATGTACATAGATCTTTTTATTACTACAACCCTAAAAGTAACTTTGGGGATATGCTATTCCAACTGCATCATCATCATCATCATCATCATCATCATCCTACCGCTACTGCTAACTCTTTCAGCACAACCTTTTTGTGTTCATATATTGAAAGAATTCTGGAACAATTAATTTGAAAGTTGGCAGGTACATCTTATATATAACAAGAAGTCTACAGTTATAGAGACAGTTCTGCTAATTCAAAATGAAGTATTTATTAATGAGAATGGTTATTTTTTTGAAGTCAAACTCCTGCGTTTTTAAAGGCTGAAACAGATTGAATTCAGAGGTGGAAACAGCACCTTTACTTAACAGACATTCATGTTGAATCAAGGGAAGGAATTTCGATTTTAAAACCAACATTTACTTTCTACTGATTTTATCTTCTTGCTACGGCAAATGCACTTGATTCTTGGGATGATGGTCAATCTGATGATGCAACAGATTCTGAGGGTGCACATTATCTCCATTAGTGGGGCCGGTGGTGTAGTGGTTAGAGTGCTGGGCTCATGATCAGGAGGTTGTGAGTTCAAATCCCACTGAGACCCCCACTGTGCTAAGACCCCTTGGCAAGGTCTCAACCACAAGTGTGCCTCTGTTCACCCAGCAGTATAAATGGGTACCAGTAAAAATATACTGGGAAGGTAACCTGCGATGGACTAGCGTCCCATCCAGGAGGAGTTGGACTCCTGGTCGCTTCACGCTACGGAAACCGGGGATAAGCACCGGCCTGATGAGCCACTAGGCTCGGGTGTAAAAACCCAACAGACTTACCTTACCTACCTTACATTATGTCCATGCTTGGTGAGTTTGTTTGATTTGTTGAACTTTTTCTGCCTCAAGATCAGTTTGTGTTGAGCCAGTTTGGGAAGCCAATTAATATCTATCTGCCATTGGCTGTTGTTAACATCTGCTCTGGAACAGTTTTGTAAATGTTTGCAAGCATAAAACCATATAATCTATAAAAAACATTGATCATTTTCATCTGCGTAGGATTACCTGTTTCTTCACACACATCAACAGCAAATAACAGACCTTACTGAGCAACTTTGACCTTGGACATGTTTATTAGAATTCAGTGGTTTGCAATTAAAAACAAAAATACAATACTGATTTGTTAAGCTCTGGACAACATTCCGATTGTATAATCTCCTCATTTAGATATAGACTTGGTGTTTCTGTTGATTAGATCCATCAAACACACTTCAAAGGTCTGGAGGATTGGACAACTTCATAGGCGCTGGCACGTGGTATTTTCATTTCGATGATCTTTGTGCATTTCATTAAATGAAATTTACAGTTAAAACAGTTTATATCATAATTTTCTTCCTAACTTCAAAAGGCTGAAGATAATAAGGAACAGCTTCTGGAGTTGTGGAAAGACGTATCACAGAGTTTATTTACATTTACATACATTTACACGTACAGTATCTTACACGTGTTTTCAATGCGGCAATTTACACGTGTTTTACATCTGTCTCTAGCACCTGTTTTCTACTTTGCAGAACATGTGTTTTTCATGTTTTACACTATTTTAAATTTTTGATGAACATGTAAAAGGTATACGTTTTACACATGCTTTGGACATGCCACTTGATACGTGTTTTCTACATGTTTTCTACTTGCCAGAACACATTTTTGTATTTTACACATTTTTTTTCTTGCATTTTGTCCCTTGCTAAAAGGGTTGTGACAGGAAGGGCATCCGACGTAAAAACCTCTGCCAAATCAAATGTGCGAATCAGATGATTCGCTGTGGCAACTCCCGAGTAAAAGGGAAAAAGCCGAAAGGAAGACAGACACATTTTTTTTCTGAAAATGTCAAATTTACACGTCTTACACATGTTTCACCATGTCACTTTATATGTGTTTTACACCGTATACTGTCAGGTCAGGTTTTGCCCTGCTACTGGTCACATGTAAGCCAGTACAACCTGTTGCATGGTCGAGTGGTCCGCGACTAAACTGGATCACCCACCAGGTTCCAAATTTGGTGAAGAGGGTGGCTAAAAGACATTGTCATAACGAAGTTATTTATAAATAAGAATTAATAAGAAAAGTACTTCTTACTATTAATGCGAATTCTGGTGCCGAATGGTTTTGCTGATGGCTTTGTAGGTATGTGGTGAGGTTCAGCTTCAGGCAGGCGTTTAGGCTTCCATCTGTTAAATGTGACTGCAGGTTGGTCTTGATGTTTATCAGGTGTGAGAAGGACTGCTCGCATGCACATGTAGAGCCAAACATGATCAATATGACAGGACTCACACACTGCAGTGTTTATGTGACAGGAAGCGCATCCCAAGTTTTGGCAGTCAGCTGGTCTGTGGGTTGAAGTTTTTCCATGTCTGTCCATTTGTGTTTGCTTGCTAGCTGTGCTTGGCTTCGAGCAAATGAGCTCAAAAATGAGGGCAATTTACCTCTTTACTCAAAAACAACACGCGCAGTCTGTGGCTGTTGTTATAATCCAATAAAATTAGAGTTTCAAGGTGTCGGACCCGCCCGCATACTAGCGTACAGAAAGGATTGGTTCTCCGCTGCGCGCCACGGTGACGTGGCATTGAAAATAGATGTATAGATTTAAATGTGCGAGATTTATTCGTCTGTTTTTGTTTTATTTGATGGCTTTGTTTTGTATTTTTATTTAAATGACAGTAAAATTATGTATTCATTATTCTGTTAAGAAAGGCCACCTGTTTTATCTGAGAGCCAGATACAGTCATCAAAAGAGCCACATCTGGCTCACGAGCCATAGGTTCCTGAGCCCTTGTATATACTGTACTATGTCCTGAATAAAAATAAAAAAAACTAAGTGAGATTTTTGTGTTTTATTTATTGATGATAATTTCTTTTTGATGGATGAAGATGAGGATCCATCACAGACAAGAGCAGAGTCTAAGAGCTGTGCCATGGTGTCTCTTTAAAGCCTTTAGTGAGTTGTGGTGATGGAGGCACATTATGAAAAGAAAATTGAAACTATTTATTTTTTTATATTTACATCTTTTAACTACGGCACTGAAGCAGACAAGGCAATCCATGCTTTGATTCAGCTAATAGTTCTGAAACTCTGTGTGGTGAGTGGCGTCTGTAATCGACTCATTTAAACACAAAAGTAAAGAGCGCACTATAATGTTTAGAGAAAACACAATAAATCAAACTAAAATGTGACATTATAGGTTATATTTATATAATTGAAGAAAAATTAAAGAAAAGACAGAAGGCATCTAATGATCTTACAGATATCCACCATTATACAGAGAAGCTCTAAAATGTTTTGCGAATATAATGAGCAGCAAGCAGAAATATTTCTGATTGAAATAGCTTTCAGATCAGCAGCACAATTGTGCAGTATGTTGCTTTTCTGCTCCTTTTCAGGCTTCCCAGTTTAATCTTGCGCTTCCTAAAGAGTCTGTACAGATTTTTTTCCTCTGCGCTGTGTGAATTTTCTCCAGAATCCCCAAAACATGCTGGTATGATCACTGGGTTTTACATTTAATGTGTCTGAATTTGTGCATAAATGGTCCACGTGATGGTGCACGTTGTAGTATCAGTTCATGCCCAGGGTTCTTAGAATAGGATCTGGCTCCTTCGTGACCCTGAGAAGGGTAAGGCTCTGACTAAAGATTCAATTATGAATTAATTTCCTTTTAAATTTAGTCATTAGAATTCTAAAGTCAAACTAAAGCATAGATAATTTGAAACACACACACACACACACACACACACACACACACACACACACACACACACACACACACACTATAAACACCCCATCTCCACCGTCCATCTGCATTTCATTAGAATACCTCCTATTGGACTATTACATTGGCTTTCAAAAATATTTGCCCCCTTGGTGTGTATATATGTGGAGAAGTACAAATTAGGGTTGAGGGGTAAAAAGATTACAGTATTTAAAAAACCTTGATGAAACATGGATCATTTAAACATTAAATCCACCATTGCAATAAAAGAAAAAGAATCTGGGACATGGTGGCATAGTGGTTATCCTCACAGTGGTCTACCTCACAGCAAGATTGCCCTGGGTTCTTGGTTCGATTCCCAGCTCGGGCATTTCTGTGTGGAGTTTGCATGTTCTCCCCTTGCTTGCGTAGGTTTCCTCCGGGTACTCCGGTTTCCTCCCACAGTGCAAAAACACGCACAGTAGGTTAATTGGCTATTCCAAATTGCCCCTAGGTGTTAGTGTGAATGGTTGTGTGAGTATTGGCTCTACAATGGCCTGGAAAGCTGTCCAGGGTGTACCCTGCGCTCGCCTAGTGAGATGGGCGCTAACTAGGATTAAGCGGTTCAGAAAATAAATGACGAATGAATGAATGAATGAATGAATATAGCACCGTAACAATCCTGTCTCGAGGGTCATATAACAAAACTCACAGATTGGGCAATCAGACAGGCAACAAAGGTAACCCTGAAGGAGCTGGAAAGCTCCACATTGGAGAGGGGCGTATGGACTTTATGGAAGAGTGATGAGAAAAAAGCCATTGTTTACAGAAAAACATAAGAAAACAACATTGTGAGTTCACAGTAGGGTTTGAAGGAGACTCCCAAAACATATCCAAGAAGGCCTTCTGGTCAGTTGAGTCCTTGGCCATCAAGGAAAACATTATGTCTGGCGTAAACCCAAAACGTCTCATCACCACAAGAACCCCATTTAATGTGATGAAAGCATCATGCTGTGGGATTGTTTTTCATCGGCAGGAAATAGGAGACTGGTTCGATATGAGGGAATGATGGATAGTGTTAAATACAAGGAAATTATGAAGGAAGATAAATTCATGAAGAATCTGGAGCAATTGTTATCAAAGGCCGGCCGTGTCTCTCACTGTCTTTGGAGTGAAGGTCATGTAAAAGAACCATTGCTGACGTTTGACAAGAGCAGGCTGCATAGCCATCAGCCTGTTTCTGACCTGCGATGTCCTGGCGAGCTGTCCAGTGTGTACTCTGCCCTCACCTCGAGTCGGCTGGGATGGGCTGGGATGGGCGCCAGCCTCCCCGCGACCTTAATTAGGATTAAGTGGTTACAGAAAACGAATGAATCTGGAGCAGTTCTGCGCTGAAGAATGGACAATACTCCCAGTGACTATTTTTAAATTCCAGGTTTTAAGGCAACAACATAGAAAAATGTTCTCCCTGTGCGTGTTTCCTCCAGGGAGTCTGGTTTCCTCTGGGTATTCTGGTTTCCTGGCAGCAAGGTGGCATAACGGTTCGCATGTCTGCCTCACAGACAGTAGGTTCTGGATTCTAATCCCAGTTGAGGCGTTTCTGACTGGATTTTGCCTGTTCTCCCCGTGCTTGCATGGGTTTCCTCCCACAGTCCAAAAACATGCACAGTAGGTTAACTGGCCATTCCAAATCATGTGCGAGTGGGAGTGGGTGTATAAATGGTTGTGTTAGAGGGTGTACCCCGCCCTCGACCGGAGTCGACTGAGCTGGACGCCAACCTCCCCGCAACCCTAATTAGGATTAAACAGCGAGGAAGAATGATTATGTGAGTATTGACTGTGTGATGAAATGGTGAGATGCTCAGGGTGTACTAGCTTTGCACTGCGACACTAGGATAATAAATCAGTTCAGTTTGTGAATGCTTCAGTTTGTGACATTATGAAGAAGTTGTCAATTAAAAAAAAAAAAAAAAAAAAAAAAAATATATATATATATATATATATATATATATATATATATATATATATATATACACACACACACACACACACACACACACACACACAGTTAGACCTGCACAAAGCACTTAAGGTGTGGAAAAATGGCAAGCACAGAAGAATATATAATGACAACATATAAATATTAGATCAAGAATTCATCAGTGACTGTCAGCATTGTTTTCTTGCATGTTTCTCATTACTGTTATATTTATATTTGGACCCATACTTTCCAAATCTGCGAGTCCCTGGGACGCCTTACTTTCTTGAGCAAAAATGAACACTGTGTGTGTGTGTGTGTGTGTGTGTGTGTGTATATATATATATATATATATATATATATATATATGTGTATATATATATATATATATATATATATATATATATGTATATATATATATATATATATATATATATATATATATATATATATATATATATATATATATATATATATATATATATATGTATATATATATATATATATATATATATATATATATATATATATATACACAAAAATACAAGGACAGGACAAAGACTTTCTATTGAAACTCCATTTATCACTACAGATCTGTTTCGAGGGGTGGTGAAACCATCCTCTCTCTTCAGGTGATTATAGAAGAATCTATAATTTTCAATATCTGAATCTATAATTCTTCTATAATCACCTGAAGAGAGAGGATGGTTTCACCACCCCTCGAAACAGATCTGTAGTGATAAATGGAGTTTCAATAGAAAGTCTTTGTCCTGTCCTTTTATTTTTGTTTATTTGCTCTACCAAAAAGTATTGAGCACTCTCCTACGGAAGGATCTACTCAGAAAATCCTCTATATATATATATATATATATATATATATATATATATATATATATATATATATATATATATATATAATGTTGTTTGAGAATAAAAATAAGTTTGTAAGTACATTTTCTGAGTATTTTCTATCTTTACAGTGTTAAAATGTGTCATTTATTTCGAGAATTTATTCTATCGTTGCGTTGGATAAGATAAATAAATAAAAGTAAAAAATGTTAAAAAATTTAAAAAGCACGTGATAGCCAGTCTAGTTTTGATTGGATGTCTATGGCCACACTCAAGCCCGGTATTATGTATTATGGCATTAGTGAAAGTTCCAGTGATAAAACAACGTTTTCAAAATAACAGTCCCTCTGTGCAACAGAGGGGAAAAAGCAGTCCGTCTGAAAATCGTCAAACATTGAACAAAAGGAGAGGAAATAGAAATTGTAATCTTTACAGCATAAAATGACATTCTGTAAAATGTAACATTACAGTGATATGCACATTAGTTTAATAAACTGTTCTAAATTGCCTCCCAATTGTGGAGTGTGTATGTTCCGAGCAATGCTTTGACAAGCTCCTCAGGGTGCACCATGCCTTCGCCCGGCGTTGGCTGAGATAGACTCCAGCCTTGATGCACCGATAGTCGGATTAAGTTGTTTGCCAAATGAGTCACAGTGAACGAATTAACAAAACAGCGAGAAAGGCTGTTATTTTGAAGTTCTTTGCAGCCAGTAGGCGGATATGACGTTCCAAACCTTTGGTCGTCGTGAGATGCATCATTGCGATAGTTAGTTAGCAACGTTTCTAATGTTAGCCTGAATTCTTTCGAGTCCAGAATAAAATATTAGCCATTTAAAATAAGTGCACATACAGTGAGGCATCATGTCGCAGAATGAACTATTTCATAGCCAAACTCTGTTGATAATGAAGCTGTTAGCTGATACAGTCCGTGATGAGATCTTCAAGGTTTATCATGATAACACAGAGAAAGAGCTGAAACTGGTAAGTTTAGTCCAGAGTAATGTTTATAAGATGAAAGGTTAACAGGCTAGTGAGTATGTTGGCTAACCAAAACTAGCCACATCGTGTAACTGAGTGGAAACGCTACGCTAACTAAATTAGCTCGTGTGGTTTCAGACGTCTGCGCGCTTCACCTTCTTCAAGCGCCAATTACAAATTCAGAGTCTTATTGTATCGGATCTTTGAGTCGACTCGCAGAATGAATCAGCATGCTTTGATTAAAATCATAATCTGAGTTTCTGAGCTGGTGTTTGACTCACCTGTGGAATGTGTATATGAGAGAGACTTAAAGGCAATCCAAAATGTACTGCAAATCTAAATAATGTTATTATTGAATCATTAACATAATTTTTTTGCACAGTTGTAGTGATTAATTAGAAGATTTAATCCTTTACCAGTTCATTGGGGCAAAAAATAGTCGTTTGTTATCAGAAAGACAGAAAGAGTCGACTCTTAATGATGAACTGAATCAACTAATTTGACTCACTGAAAAGATTTGTTGTTGCAGTCGTTATTGAGAGTGAAGATGATGAATTTAATGAAATCTGATGGAAAGTACAACGAGGGACCCAACAGGGTGGCGTTTGTAGGACATCTCAGCAAGGGCGTCTCTGTGGGACTTGCATGGGTTTCCTCCCACAATCCAAAGATATGCACATTAGACTAATCAGGCGTTCACAATTGCCCCAGGTGTGGATTTAAGCGTGTGTTAGCCCTGTGATAGTCTAGTGAACTGTTCAGGTTGTTCCCTGCTTTCCCTCAGTGTTGGCTGAGACAGGCTTTAATCCCCTCCCATCCTCAATAGGATCAAGTGGTTAGGGATGTGAGTGTTTGGGTTATTTAATTTTTTTTCAAGCCACGGCCACAGCCGAGCCAATACTGTACTGTTCTTGACTATACAGTGCGATAAAGAAAACTTGGTGGGGTGCAACTGGTCAACTAAAATTTGCACGATGACCGTTCCCTCACTTGAAGCTCATCCGCTTAGGTGTATACTGCACATGGACATTTCCCCCATATCATGTGACGTTGCATATCTGTCATTCATTTCATTCATTAATTTTGAAGCCAATTAATCCCAATTAGGGTCGCAGGGAGGCTTGCGCCCATCTCAGCTCAATCTGAGCAACGGTGGGGTACACCCTGAGGAGCTGACCAAGCCATTGCAGGGCTAGCACCCACACATCACCATTCACATTCACACCTCAAGATGATTTGGAACAGCAGATTAGCCTGTTGTGTATGTTTTTGGACTGTGAGAAGAAGCCCACGCAAGCACAGACAGGGAGAGCATGCAAACTACACACAGAAATGCCTGATCCCAGGAATCGGACCCAGGCCTTCTTGCCGTGAGGTGGCTGTGCTAATCGCTGCGCGACCGTGCCGCCCTGTGCCATATTTGTCTGTTTTAGATTTGTTAATCATCTCCCAAACTTGGTCATAATCTAATTTAAGGGAACAATCTGTACCTCACACTATGACTCATAATAAATACTTTACTCCAACTATAAGTTCCCATAAAAAAATGTAACTTATTTCTTGGAATAATTATGTTATGGTAAGTTCAGTGTTTTTGTTTTGTTTTTTTTCTCCAGATATTTGTGTTTGAAGTTTACAAAAGTTTTTAATTTAAAAATATTTAAATGAAATAGAATAACCTGGTGTGTTGTGGTTAGGGTGTGTGTGGGTATGTTGTGAAAATTTGCACTACTGGATAATATCCCTATTTCATTCCGGTCACATGCCCAGTTACGGATTTTATAATACTGTATAACCTCACTTAGACTTTTATTCAATGTATCATTTGGAAAGTTTATTGTTGTTATTGTAATCTGTGTCATTCTTCACTCTGGAAAAGGAATGACAGAAAACCTGAATTTGAACGTGAAGCAATGGATGTGAATGACTGACCATAACAAATAACTCTGATATGTTTATTTGTTTTTATTTAGATTATCATTTTATTAAAAAAAAATTTAAATTAAACTTTTTTCAATGTGATCAAATTAAATTATGTGTGTTTACTGTAAAGAATGCTGTTGGGGTAAAAAGCTCTTTAAATGATTTTGGTTCATGTTTAACTCTATTATGTGGAGCAGCCCTGAGAGTGCTAGTATTCGTAGTATTGCTCATCCTTATAGCATAAATCACGTGCAATGTACTGTAATACATTTAAAATAAATTCCCATTAAAATGCGATACTTTCCAATTTTATCCCGTGGATTACTAGCAGGGACTGAGCCAATGAGGAACAAAAATGTTTCCCCCAGAAGTCATGTGAACTCGATTGGCCGGGTTGTCCAGCACAATTAAACACATCAGATATATTCAGCGTGCAACATTTTCGGTGATAAAACTCCCCGGATATTAAAGGCTCTTATCTTTTACTGGTTTCTTTTGATGTGGTGCTGCTCCTGTCCATTGACGCCCTTTTTATGAATTCCAGGAATTGTGTAAGGGCACCATCTGGTTTTAGACATAAAGGCTTGTGCTTCGTGCACAACACGACATTCGTGGGGGTTCGGTTCCAAGCCCTCCCGCGAATCGAGATAATCCACGAGTTCTGTACCCGGAAGTAAAACCCCATGTATCACGTCACATGCGCGAATGAGCAAACGGAAGTAAAATACTGTGTATCTATTACATGCACTAAAATATGCTTCTTAAACACATTCTATAGACAGTCTTACTCATTAATACAGTATTAATGTAGTAAAATATAGTAATGATTAAGAAAAACTTTTAAATTTTTACTGTTATATTTATTGATGATAAAATATAAACATTATACAGCATATACTGTTGTAAAGCACTAGTATTAAAGTCCTTTTCAATTATTATTCCAGTACAGTATCTAAGTTAATGTTTGTGAGTGAGATTTTATGTTCTGTAGCATGTTTAACAAACGATACCAAAAGGATAAACTTTATTTACGCTTCATGTCCTTTTACATTGAACTTGGAGTGACGTCTCCAAGATGGCGCTGCCAAGAGGGCGACGTCGCGGAGTTCTCAGAGTCAAATTGTTTTTTTGTTCGCTTTAATTTATAAATGTCCATAACGGGGAATAATAAAGTTAGTTGAACTAACCTACCTGGGCCAGCCTAATGCTCCCATGGTGGCCCAGTCTCCTCAAAGGCAGACACGGACTGATAGGGATTCTGGTCCTCGTCAGCCACCGACCAGGCCGGGTTACTTCTATGAGCATGGGTTTCGGTGACTTCCGGTGGTTCCCCCCGGCCTGGCGCCGCCAGCAGCTATTGCCACCATTGTTCATGTTTTGCATTATGCTCGTCTACGACTGGTCAACTCTACTACAGCTATAAGATCTGAGTATCTTCGGGCGTGTATAACTAAGCACGCTCAACTGGGCTTCTTGTTAGCCGGGATGTGGCTAGCACTGAGCTAATATGCTATATAATATGCACCCCGGCTAACAAGAAGCCCAGGCAGAGTTCTCAGAGTCTCCGGTGCTTGGTTAGCACTTCCGGTCATACTGCTTGAAAATGTTCAGTCCCTGTGAAACAAGATGGACGAGCTTCATGCTCAGATTGCAGCGCAGAGGATCTGCTGTGTTTCTGTGAA
This sequence comes from Plotosus lineatus, assembly GCA_024760905.1. NCBI lineage: Eukaryota > Metazoa > Chordata > Actinopteri > Siluriformes > Plotosidae > Plotosus > Plotosus lineatus. Next base: position 25,507,988 of record CM045747.1, on the reverse strand, counting down.
ACATGGCTCGAGGAGAGTACACCAAAAGAGGCGATTGCACCAGCCAGCTACACGGCCTTCACCCCCTGCAATCCCAAGCGCTGGAGTCGTCGTTCGGCCCCTTCCCGCCTGGGCTTGTTGTTAGTTGGGGTGGGGTTAGCATATTAGCTCAGTGCTAGCCGCACCCCGGCTAACAAGAAGCCCAATTGAGCGTGCTTAGTTATACACGTCCGAAGATACTCAGATCTTATAGCTGTAGTAGAGTTGACCAGTCATAGACGAGCATAATGCAAAACATGAACAAACAAAACAACAAATTAAAACGAACAAAGAAACAATTTGACTCTTAGAACTCCGCAACGTCGCCCTCTGGGCAGCACCATCTTGGAGACATCACTCCAAGTTCAATGTAAAAGGACATGAAGAGTACTGTAATAAAGTTTGTCCTTTTGGTATTGTTTGTTAAACATGCTACAGAACATAAAATCTCACGCATAAACATGAACTTGGGTACTGTACTGGAATAATAATTGAAAAAGATTTTAATACAATACTTCAGAGAAAACCATCGTTTCTCAGGAGAAAGTCTTATTTCTTCAGAAGAGACATCCAGCGTTTTTTATCGCTGAGCCAGAGAAGACGCATAGCGTTTGAGTGGTATCATAGAGCTTATCTGGTAATTAAAACGCACACAAAAAAAGAGGCTCATTGACAACTTGTGCATGAATGAGGAAAAAGGGGCAGGACATCAACTCAGCCAATCAGGAGAAAGGAGAACAGCCATTGGCTGAATTTAAATCACGTGCCGGTTGCTTGGCAGTCAGCGAATACTCAAACCGTGTGTGCAAAACCGCGAATAGTCAAGGGCCGACTGTATATTTTTTGGCTCAGGCTTTTAACATTGCATAAACATTTGTACGATTATAACTCTGGTAAGAAGACATGCTCAACACGAAGTAAGTACCTTAAAAGGTATGTTTTTATAATCTTAAAGGGTAGTATTGGGGGCATTGCAGCCGTGAGGGGGGGGCACAAACCAGTGTCTCTCCCTCACGCCGGTCCCAAGCCCGGATAAATGCAGAGGGTTGCGTCAGGAAGGGCATCCGGCGTAAAACATGCCAAATAAACTATGCGAATCACAAGAAAGAATCACATACCGGATCGGTCGAGGCCCGGGTTAACAAAGACCGCCATCAGTGCCGTCAACCAACAGGGTGCTGATGGAAATTGGACTACTGTTGGTCGAAGACGTCGAAGAAGGAGAGGCGGGAGGCGTGTCCGTTGCCAGAGAGATAAGAGGAAAGGCATGAGTCTAGGACTGAAAGTTGGGACTTTGAACGTTGGAACTATGGCAGGAAAAGGTAGAGAGCTGGCTGACATGATGCAGAGGAGGAAGGTGGACATACTGTGTGTTCAGGAGACCAGGTGGAAAGGTCGCAAGGCTAGAAGCATAGGAGCAGGGTTTAAGCTGTTTTATCACGGTGTGGATGAGAAGAGAAATGGAGTCGGAGTCATCTTGAAGGAGGAGTTTGTCAGGAATGTTCTAGAAGTGAAAAGAGTGTCAGACAGAGTGATGAGTCTCAAGTTAGAAATTGAAGGTGTGATGGTCAATGTTGTTAGTGCTTATGCCCCACAGACAGGATGTGAGCGAGAAGAGAAGGAGAGATTCTGGAGGGAGTTAGATGAAGTGATGCAGAGTACCCCCAGAGGTGAAAGAGTGGTCATTGGGGCAGACTTCAATGGACATGTTGGTGCAGGAAACAGAGGGGACGAGGAAGTGATGGGTAGGTTTGGTATCCAGGACAGGAACGCAGAAGGACAGATGTTGGTAGATTTTGCAAAAAGGATGGAAATGGCTGTGGTGAATACTTTCTTCTAGAAGAGAGAGGAGCATAGGGTGACTTATAAAAGTGGAGGTAGGAGCACACAGGTAGACTACATCTTGTGCAGGCGATGTAATTTAGAGGAAGTCAGTGACTGCAAAGTAGTAGCGGGTGAGAGTGTTGCCAAACAGCATAGGATGGTGGTGTGCAGGATGATGCTGATGGTGAGGAAGGTGAAGAAGGCAAAGGCAGAGCAGAAGACAAAGTGGTGGAAGTTGAAAAAGGAAGAGTGTCAGGTTGTCTTCAAGGAGGAGTTGAAACAGGCTTTGGGTGGTCAGGAAGATGGAGGCAGATGATTCGCTGTGGCGACCCCTGAAGGGAAAAGCCGAAAGGAAAAGAAGAAGAAAGGGTAGTATTGGGGGCCTTCGAACGAATCACGCATTTTACATGTAAAATGCAGTTCTTACTTACGAAAAATCCAAGTTACAAAAAAGGCTCTGGAACAGATTAATTTTGTAAGGTGAGGTACCACCTTAATACAGATTCACCACAGGCACCCTTTAAATCACTGGTTCTTAACCTGGGTTCGATTGAACCCTAGGGGTTTGGTGACCCAGTCTCAGGGGTTCGGTGGAGGTCAAGACACACACCCGACTCATATTCATGATGACACACCCCGCTTGGCCATCACTTGCTGCAGGTGATCACGCTACATTGCTTGGCCAATCTGTGCTGCAGGAAATTTGGTGCGCTCAGTAGTCGACTTGTGACTGTTGTGATGGTACGTCGTGTTATTTCTTTCTTAATGTTTTAATCTGTACTATGTTGAGCAAAAAAAGAAAGTGGTCGGACGAATATGTATAACATGGATTCATATATATATAGCACAACGTGATGCTCGTCAGCGTATTATCTGCATGATTTGCAGAGTAGGATCAACCCCCCCCCCCGCTGATTGACGTATACATACATGTATATGTGTATATAATATCAATAAATACATATTCATTGCTATAAATGCTTATACAAACAAGTAAACGTTCAAAAATAATGCATAGGATGTAAATAAAACATAAAAACAGACATGTGCGCGCTTGCATGCACTCAGATGCGCACCTAACATAAAAATAGTTCGTAAGTAGTTTTGATGGGGGGAGGGTTGGGGTTTTTTTTTTTTGTTTTTGTTTGTTTTGGGTCTTTTTTTTTTTTTTTTGCAGCATTTTCCTTAACTTTCCCCCCCTGTTTTTCCTTAATTTCCTTATTTTTTAATTCAATGAATATAAACAAAAAAAAACCCACTGATGCCACATGAATTGAAGCGTGAAATAGCGAGGGATCACTGTATTAAAAAACGTCCTGTCTTTGTGAAAAGGTATGTAATTTGTTGTGAGCTCATGCATTGTATTGGTTTTGTTCTTTGAACACAGTGACGTTAATGCACGGTTCATTTTGGTGCCCCAGTAAAAATATATACCCATGTCTTGAATTTGAAAAAAAAAAAAAAATGTATTTTTTACGTGTATGAGTGTGTGTGTGTGTGTGTATATGTGTGTGTATATATATATATATATATATATATATATATATATATATATATAAATAATAACAATTGTTCAATCAAGAAGGGTTCGGTTCATAAGCATATGAAACTTGTGGGGTTCAGTACCGCCAGCAAGGTTAAGAACCACTGCTTTAAATGCAGGGATCATGACTATATATATATATGCTGTGTTTTTAAACTGTTACTCTTAAACACTAACTTTCTTTGTCAATTCAATAACAGGCCCAGCTTAATGCTGTCATGGAGGTTTTTGTGAACGAGGCAGTACGGAAAATCTACCTTCTGTTCAAGTTGTGCAGCATAAAGGAAGATTGTAATGCAGTGGATTTAGAAAGTGCACCTGAAAGATTAGAAAGTGTACAGAGTCTTCCCAATCAGAAGAGACCTGCTACGCAACCGGCAGGTGCTCACACCACAGAGTCTGGTAGGTCTTCACTCCTCATGCTGAACACCAGACTTTTGAAGCAGTTAAAAAAATCCATAAATGTTTAATTAATACATTATTTCATTTGGGTAGACTTGAATTTGTTTTATTGAATGTTGTGAGTAAAAGAGCAGATGTAGTATAACACATTTCGCACACATTTTGCTCTTTTAGAATCAAATAATTTCTTATTGTCGAGGTGGAATTAAGTACTGTATGTTAAATATCTTTCAGGTGGTGAGGGAGAATTGCCTGCTTTGCCAAAAAATGACACTTTGGATGAAGACGTCATCAGTCAAGATGTGGTCTGTTCAAGCGAGAGCTTTAAGATCCTGCTTTTGTTGAAAATTCTGTGAAAAACTAAAATTCTTAGTTTTTATTTTTATTCCTATATTTTTTTAGTGTTCCGCCACAGACATTAGCTCTTCTGTAAATGTGAAAGAAAATGAAATCTACATCGTCTTGGTTAAAGGTAAATTCTTTTTTTTTTTTTTTTTTTTTTTTTTTCCAGGCACATTGTTTTTTTATGATCTGAAAACAGTGAAATTATACCATTTATTTTCTACAAGAATGTAAAGTTGGGATTTAAGAATTACAGTCAATATAGTTCAGTATAGTTCAGTGACAGATTAATCAGTAACAAAGAAAAGTTATTCCCTCAGTTGCCATTGTCAAACTCAGACATGGAGGGGAAAAAAGCTACATTTTCCCCCCTGTATAATTGTTTGGCAATTTGTTTATGTATTAATTGGTGCCGAGTTGATGTACACAAGTCCATCTTCTTCCTGGTAGGTGATATTTCCCATGATTCATTGTGCAACTATTACAGTTGCTAGTTTTTGGTTCTGGTTTATAGTGTTGATGTTTTGTGGTTTACCTTAAATCCACAGTGGTTTAGAGATTTAATAATCGGTTTTAGTATGAGTATAAACATAAGATGCAACGTAACAGCAATATAAGTCAGGGATCCCAGTGAGGTTTAGAAAAAAATAAAGGAAACGGGTTAAGAAATAGAGGAAATGAAATATTTCTGCTGGGGGGTCAAGGGGGCCATACATTTTGTGACATACATAAACACTAAACAAAACAACTTAAATAATGTTAAAAAAATAATAAAAAGGTTATTTCAGTCTAGATGAGATTTCCTTTCGGCTTTTTCCCTTTTTCAGGGAATCATTCGCACGTTTGATTTGGCAGAGGTTTTTACGTCGGATGTCCTTCCTGACACAACCCTTTTAGCAAGGGCAGAAACACGCTGACGGCTTTGCAGCTACTCTTTGATGAAAGTCAGCAATGGTTCTTTTACATGAATCACTCACCATAGACAGTGAGAGACATGGCCGGCCTTTGATAACCCAGTTAGCTGCACTGGGGGGGGACAGTGACAACCCTGTGGAGAGTGGGACTCGAACCCCCAAACTTAGGATAAGCGATCCAGCACCCAAAATTCCACCAAAAGTAGGCTGTTGCATCCAAAAATGAAAAATGAGCTTTTTACATAGTCAGATAGAGGAGGCCCAAAGCTGCAAAATGCAGCAAAAAGTTTGTCGATACCTTGAAAACTGAGCGAGTTATGCCATTTCTTGTTTCAGCATTCAACTAAAAATTTCAAAAGACGTTTTAGAGAAAAATGAGCACAAAGATTGCACTTCGTCCAACATCATCAGTCCTTAGCAACCAAACATTTTTATGCACCTCAGCCATATAAACTTTTAGAAAACATGTTTTGGAAAAGTTTTCGGAAGAGATAAGAGAAATCATCCTCATTTTAATCTGACAGGCAACCCCCCAAAAATGAACAAAAAATATACCTTTTTTTTTTTTCATTTCTGTTTATTCCGATAAGATCAGTATGTATCTTCTCGACCATTATATAAAGGTTCAAATGCCTTCAAATGATACTGATTGAAAAAAAAAATACTGGCAGGTTCAAACAATCACACTGAAATTAAGAAACCTATATATAAGAAAACCATATTCCGAAACTCTCTGATCTCTTTATACAAGTAAGCTTCATCAACTCCGCCCTCAGCATCATCTTCATCTATATAATGCTCAGCAGAAAGGATCACATCGTCATCACAAACACAACAGACTGACTCGTGTACACTTTTATTAACAGATGCCTCTTCTTCATCAACATCAAAATCAAAATATTCATCAACACAGCTGGCATCATCATCATCAGTTTGTTCATCTAAAAAAGGAATGAAACATTTAAGTATATTTCAGGTTTTGACCAATTTTCACACAGAACTAAACAACCCAAAATCCAGCATGTCCAGTCCAGACAAGAATACACACAAATCAAATGATCAAAAAAATCCCATCGTCAAATTTTGCATGCAGAGAAAAATACTCACCAGCAAAATAATCTTCAAGAACGCCAAGCATTCCGGCATCTTCAAAGCCCAATTCTTGCGTCGAATTTAACATCTATACTAATGCTGCTAGACACCACAGATGACATTTTACTCTCCTTTTCCAGAAATTGTGTGCGTGTTCACAATCTTATAAATAAACTTAATGACTGTTATTGAAGAGAAAGTCGGAGATAAATTCAGCATGCAGTAAACACTGGAAGTTAACATGTGACGGGCACTGCGCATTTGCAAGCCCACGCTGACCAATCAGTGTGCTCGTTTCAGCTCTTCCTTAGCAACTAGCCTACATTTGTTTACGAGCATATCGTCTTCATAACCTTTATTTTATTTGCTGAAACGGCATGGAAGCTCATTTTAATATCAAAACAGTATCCAAAATGGAGAAACTACTTCACGGCCGTTCTTCTGGTGGAAAATGGGGGGAAAATACATTTTTAGTGGGTTTTAGTCAATTTCACCTGAGCAAGTGATATGTGAATACTTGTTTTAATAGTTTATGAAAAAATCCAAATTTCAATAAAAATGGACTTGCTTATTACTTTTTTGCTTTTCTGGCCTTTATCTCAATAGCGGTCTGTGCGACAAGCGCCTACTTTCAGTGGAGCACCTCACATATTAACTCCCATTGATCTGTGCATGTAACCGTCATCATGATCTTTTTTTTTTATTCTGTTTTAGTCCCGTCAGTGTAATAGTTTGTGTAATATTGCACGATGCTTCTCTTGACAAGAAGACTTTTTTCTTATTTTGGGAAGGAAAGGTCATGAACATCAGTTTACTCATAAAAGAAAATTGAGTCAAACAAGTACAGTGGTATGAAAAAGTATCTGAACCTTTTGGAATTTCTCACATTTCTGCATAAAATCACAGTCAAATGTGATCTGATCTTTGTCAAAATCACACAGATGAAAAAACAGTGTCTGCTTTAACTAAAACAAACCACCCAAACATTTATAGATTTTCAAATTTTAATAAGGATGGCATGCAGACAATGACAGAAGGGGGAGGAATAAGTAACTGAACCATCACATTTAATATTTTGTGCCCCCCCCATGGCAGCAATAACTTCAACCAGACGCTTCCTGTAGCTGCAGATCAGTCTGGCACATCGATCAGGACTAATCTTGGCCCATTCTTCTTTACAAAATTGCTGTAGTTCAGTCAGATTCCTGGGATGTCTGGCATGAATCGCTGTCTTGAGGTCATGCCACAGCATCTCAATGGGGTTCAAGTCTGGACTTTGACTTGACCACTCTGGAACGTGTATTTTGTTCTTCTGAAACCATTCTGAAATTGATTTACTTCTGTGTTTTGGATCATTGTCTTTTTGCAGCATCCATCCTCTTTTTAGCTTCAACTGTCTGACAGGCGGCCTCAGGTTTTCCTGCAAAACATCCTGATAAACTTTTGAATTCATTTTTCCATTAATGATTGCAAGTTGTCCAGGCCCCGAGGCAGCAAAACAGCCCCAAACCATGATGCACCCTCCACCATGCTTCACGGTGGGGATGAGGTGTTGATGTTGGTGAGCTGTTCCATTTTTCCTCCACACATGACGTTTTGTGTGTTCCTCCCAAACTATTCAACTGTGGTTTCATCAGTCCACGAAATATTTTGTCAAAACTTCTATCGAGTGTCCAAGTGCCTTTTTGCAAACATTAAACGAGCAACAATGTTTTTTTTTTTGACAGCAGTGGCTTCCTCCTTGGAGTCCTCCTATGAACACCATTCCTGGCCATTGTTTTACATATAGTTGATGTGTGCACAGAGATATTGGACTGTGCCAGTGATTTCTGTAAGTCTTTAGCAGACACTCTAGGGGTTTTTTTTTTTTTTTTTTTACCTCTCTGAGTATTCTGCGCTGAACTCTCGGCGTCATCTTTGGTGGACGGCCACTCCTGGGGAGAGAAGCAACAGTGCCAAACTCTCTCCATTTGTAGCCAACTTCTCTGACTGTCGATTGATGAACATCCAGACTTTTAGAGATGGTTTTGTATTCTTTCCCAGCTTTATACAAATCAACAATTCTTGATCACAGGTCTTCAGACAGCTCTTTTGACAATGCTTCTCATCAAGACAATTCTTACCAGGTGTGTTTTTTATAGTGGGCAGGGCAGCTTTAAGCCACTCATCAGTGATTGGGCAACACATGACTTAAATTGTTTGGTAAAAATTGGTTTAAATTGCTCTTTAAGTCTCCTTAGGCAGAGGGTTCAGTTACTTATTCCTCACCCTTCTGTCATTGTTTGCATGCTATCCTCATTAAAATATGAAAACCTATAAATGTTTGGGTGGTTTCAGTTAAAGCAGACACTGTTTTTTTTCATCTGTGTGATTTTGACAAAGATCAGATCACATTTGATGGTGATTTTATGCAGAAATGTGAGAAATTCCAAAAGGTTCAGATACTTTTTCATACCACTGCAGACAAGAGCATTGTAGCAATTATTAATTTTCATGGCTCGCTAATAAATTCAGTTATTCAGCCATGAAGCTGAACTTAATACAGTTTTGTGCTAAAGTCTTGAGCTGGAACCTGTTTTTTTCTATCAAGTTTAATCGATAATAGATGTTTATTTTCCCTTTGAATTAACAGTTAAAGAAAATGCGGTATATTAATAAAAGAAAGAAAGCAGTATACAATATGAAAGACCATTTTTTTGGGCAAAAGTATAATGTAAAAAATGCTTTCTGTCATAAAGAGATGTAAACTTGACCCTGTTGTTGTATGTGTTTGCTCCAGATGAAGACTCTGCAGAATCTGGCACTGCTATTGAAGCTGAAAATGCAGTAATTAACCCAGCTGTACAAACCAATGCTCAAGTAGACGAGCTGAAGAAGAGCATGTCCTATAAATGCAACATGTGTGAAAAGACTTTCGCACTGAAGCGTAATATGGTTCGGCACATGCGAGTTCATTCCAAAACACTCCATCACGTGTGCGAAGTGTGTGGAAATAAATACAGATTTTTAAAAACACTAACCCAGCACCTATTGTCGCACGGGATAAAGAAGGAAGCACGCCCGTGCAAAATATGCGGCAAAAGCTTTATAAATCTGGAGAGCCACGAACTTGTCCACTCCGTCATCAAGCCACATCTTTGTAGCGTGTGTGGAAAAGGCTTCACAAGAGAGTCGGCTTTGCTGGTCCACCAGAGAATGCACACTGGAGAAAAGCCATATCAATGTGAGATATGTGGGAAAAGATTTTCACAATCCAGTAGCCTTTGCATCCACAAAAGGATTCACTCAGAATTGAAGCCCTGGAAGTGCGGCCAGTGTGACAAGGGTTTTAGGAGGCGGTCCAGCTTGAAAAAGCATGAAGTGGTCCACTCTGGAGAGAAGCCATACATATGTGAGACATGTGGTCAGAAGTTTTCCTATAGTTCAAATCTGAATAGACATGCTGTTCGACACTTGGGCTTGAAGCCGTATGCATGTAATGTCTGTGGAAAGCGATACACTCAGAGGAGCACGCTAAAGGCACACATGCCGGTGCACGGAACTGTCAAACCCTTCATGTGTGAGACATGTGGTAAGAGCTTTGTGTACAATTTTGCCTTGAAAAATCACATGTTGACTCACCTGGGTTTTCGAAGAGCACATGGCATTGTAAAAAACCCTCAGTGCTGTGACGTCTGTGGGAAATGCTACAGCTCCCCTCAAGCGTTGAAAACGCATCAAAGGCTCCACTCTGGGGACAGTCCGTTTACTTGTTCGGTATGTGGGAAGATGTTTTGCAGTAAGGCTGGCCTCTGTGAACACGAGCAACGTCATTCAGGGATCGTGAACTTTTACAGGTGTGGCACATGCAAAAAGTCTTTTGTTAGCAAGGCATATTTGAAAGTGCACGAGTTGGTGCACACCAGACAGAAACTCAATAAGTGTTTGGTTTGTGGAAAAGAATTCTGTCTGCCCTCTGGACTCAGACAGCATATGCTTATTCACACTGGAGAAAAACCACACAAATGCGAATTATGTGGCATGTCTTTTCGTTTACTGGGAAATTTACGGAGGCATAATCGCATTCACACTGGAGAGAAACCATTTATTTGTCAAGTTTGTGGAAAAGCCTTTAGCCAATCAAACGCTGTAAAAGCTCACATGCAGATCCACACTGGTATAAAGCCATACACCTGTCAGAAATGTGGGAAGAACTATGCTTATGCTAAGAATTACAACGATCATAAATGTGTGCCTCTGTAAAAAGTTACATGCAGTGCTACTTTAGTTGCAGGAGGTGCCAAGGATACTTCTCATAAGTTCTTAGCATGCAGGGTATGACGGTGGTGCTTGAAAGCTTGTGAACCCTGTAAAAAAATTCTAAATTTCTACATAAATATGGCCTAAAGCATAATCAGATTTTGCAATCGATAAAACCCCATCAAACGCGCGAGACAAAAAGATTATATACCATTAATTTGCTGAGGACAATGCACCAATATTACATATCTGGACATTGCAAAACTGTTGTCTGTTTTCCTTTCGGCTTTTTCCCTTTTACTCGGGAGTCACCACAGCGAATCATCTGATTCGCACGTTTGATTTGGCAGAGGTTTTTACGTCGGATACCCTTCCTGTCACAACCCTTTTTATCAAGGGACAGAGACACGCTGATTTGGGGGGGGGGCAGTGACAACCCTGTGGAGAGTGGAACTTGAACCCCCAACCTTTGAATCAGCGATCTAGCGCTCTATACCACTAGACCACCACTGCCCCCATGTGGACATTGCAAAAATTAATACTTTAATTTTAATTACTATTAATATTCCAGGATAACAGTTTTGCAATGTGGACATTGCAAAACTGTTATCCTGGAATATTAATAGTTAGGAGAACCCCAACACGTTCGTTACGTTAATCTGTCTGTCTTCCTTTCGGCTTTTTCCCTTTTACTCGGGAGTCGCCACAGCGAATCATCTGATTCGCACGTTTGATTTGGCAGAGGTTTTTACGTCGGATGCCCTTCCTGTCACAACCCTTTTTAGCAAGGGACAGAAACACGCTGACCACTTTGCAGCTACTCTTTACGAAAGTCAGCAATGGTTCTTTTACATGCCTCACACCATAGACAGTGAGAGACATGGCCCGCCTTTGATAACCCAGTTCACTGCACTGGGGGGGACAGTGACAACCCTGTGGAGAGTGGGACTCGAACCCCCCAACCTTTGGATCAGCGATCCAGCGCCCTTTACCACTAGACCACCACTGCCCCCACATGTTCGTTACATTAATATAATTTGATAATTAAGTACATTGAAGGGTAGTGGTGATGGTCTGGTGGTAAAGGTGTTGGATCACTGATCCGAAGGTTGGGATCCCCTCTCCACTCCCAACGGGTTGTCATTGTCCCCCACCCCCCACCAGTGCAGCTAACTGGGTTATCAAAGGCCAGCCATGTCTCTCACTGTCTATGGGCATCCGACGTAAAAATCTATGCCAAATCAATTCGCTGTGGCGACCCCTGAAAAAGGGAAAAGCCGAAAGGAAAAGAAGAAGATGAACAGATGGGAGAACAGGGATCTGTTAAAGGTAGACTTACTTCTGTGTGCCTTTGAGTCTCCCCCTCATACCACGTGGACAAGCCTTTTAGAAAGGCTATTCGAAACAGTTTATCGATAGACTGAGAGTGGATTAACCCTTTTTGGTTTAAAGGTGAATTGTTGAGGTGAATTGAGGTGAAAAGGTGAAATAAACTGAAGAAATGGAAACGCTGCAGTGCATTCCAGAAAGAACCTGATCCCATCTGTGACGCATGGTGTTGGGAGTAGTACAGTGGTTTTTTCCCCGTTGTTTTGCTTCACTTGTGCAAGAACATCTAATCTTTAATAGAACGACGAATTCAGAACTATGCAAGTCAATCGTAATGGAAAAAGTCAGGACATCTGTCTGTGTACTGACACTCAAGAGAAAGAATGTCATGTACCAAAACAACCTAAGACACGCAAGCCATTCCGCCAAAGAATTTAAGTTTACGGCCAAATCCTAATATTAAACAAATTGAAATGTTGTGCAAATGTCTCTGTAAGGAAACCAATCAACATTCAGGAGTTTTGTATGGACAAACGGGACAGAATTTCTCTGAGCTGAGAACTAATGATCAATTACTGAAAATGTTTAGTAGCATTTTTGTAGAGCAAAGGTTTATATAGACAGATATTTAATATGTAATGTTAGAGAATTAAGTTTCCTCGGTAGTTAAATTATCACGTATAATTTTCTCATTAAATTTGTTATGTTTTAGGTCATACCAATGTAGAAAAATTTAAAGGATTCATAAACTGTCAAAGACCACTGTACTTTTTTGGGTTTAGGGCATTGGCCTTTCTAACGGACAATTTTTTTTCTAGTTTGATTGCTGGTTAAACAGCTGAAACAGCAGAAGGGGGAAGAAAATATGATAGTTTTCATCAGATAGAGAGAGAGAGAGAGAGAGAGAGAGAGAGAGAGATTTTCTCTTTGTAAAGCATATGATTTGTTCATTGTAAATAAATGTAAAACATCCTGATTGGCTGTGTCCATCTTTATTGAGTCACTGACCGATATTCAAGTAGATCGGAACAACTCCGATATGTGTTTAATCCAAAAATTAGTCATTTATGAAACGAATAAAGCATAATTAAACTATCATTGATATCGATCCTGCACTATAAAGCCTGAAGAAATGTGTGCGCAGGAATGTGGTTCTGCGAGTGTATTCGGAAGGAGTGAGGGTTGCTTGTGTGTAGGTGTTTGTGGTTGGGGCCTAATTTTTGTGCTACAATACTGTATACTTATTCCTCTAACTTTCACATCGCCAGTAAAATACAAGCAAAAGAAAAATAAGATTTTATTTTGGAAAGTGATACAGAAACATTTTATAGCTTTAATTGTATAACATGTTAATACAGTCTCAAAACAGTTTCAGAGAAAAGTGTCAGCATGACATCAATTTCTTTATGGCTGGACAAGATGACATTTTTGGGTATAAAATAAAAGTGTGTAAGCATTGTAAAGTCACAACGTACATTATACGTATTCTAAACTAAATTTTTTTTGTTGTTATTGTTGTAAAATTGGAGATAAAAGCTATTTTCAAATTCTACTCCTTTTGCACTTGCATCGATCCCACATCTTTCACATTGCAGTGCAACAAAAGAAAGCTGTGGTTGAGCAATTAAGATTTCACCTTGTTCGCAGTACGCACCCCCGTGCATATGCTAAGTTTGACAGATATAATGCTATGCGTTTCTTAAACTACAGGTTTTTTGAAAATACAAGTACACTGACACCTGCTCTGTAAAGCCTTAAATCTAAACCGTTTTCTGACTGGTAATTTTGCCAAAGAAAGTCAATGATAGCACGCCCACTTGAGTTTGACTGACAACCTAACGTACTCCTGGGATAATTTGAAATCAGTTGCTCTGTAAATTAGGTCTTACTCTGAGTATAGTTTCCAACTTTTAAACTATCTATTTACATACAGTACATTTACTGCAAAACTGTTTTTTGTTTCCAGTCGTCAGTCTTGGCACATTTAGGTGTCCGATGCAGACGTGTTTCGGATGGTACAAAATTGGACCTCAAAGCCATGTACAGAGATACCTCAACTTACGAAATGAATCCGTTCCGTTTTCGTGAGCCGAAAAGTTTGTTATATGAAACAAAAATTCCCACAGGAAACAATAGAAAACCAATTAATCCGTTCCAATCCCCTCCCAAACTCGTATAACCTGACACAAACATGTTTTTTTGACATAATATATTTAAAATAAACATGTAACGATAAACATTTTACAATGATAACACGTACAGTAACATTAATAATACTGAAATTAACAATAAATAATCATAAAACAAGAATAAACAAGTCACTAAACAATACAGTAAGTGCATCTGAACTTAAGAATAGCACTTAACATTAACTTACTACTAATTTTTTTTTTTTACTTTTTATTTTATTTTTTGGATTTTTTTTAACTGTTTTATTTCACATATATGCACAATAAAAAATAAGACTAAAAAAGTCACAAAATACGAACCACAGAAAAAACTTTTGTGCGTGTGCACGCTACAAATGCCGGCGCGGAAAGGAGCACAGAGGAATACACGTGGGAGAACACGAGGCTAATTGGCACGTATGACCCTGAGGAACATGTTTTTTTAATGTACTGGACCAGCTTCTAGTGTGATTGCGCATCCTCTACACTAGACTAGTGGCGCTCTCACTGTGTTCCCTGTGGTGTAGGGAAAAAGCACCAAGCAAACGATATGAAGTGCAATAAACACTATTTATAGTTCCGCGCTGGGGGGGCATAAAATGTTTTTTTTTTTTTTTTCTTCCTATAGGGGGCATCACAAAATATAATTGAGAAGCACTGCACAAGGCATTCTTGGAGCATGGCGGAATACACGCGGAAGAATACAAGGCTCATTGGCCCGGAAAAGCCCTTTTCCCCTGCAGAGCTCATAGGTCGAAAATTTGCTCGTTGGATGGGGCAGATTTTTGGTGGGATTCAAGCACGTATCATGGAAAAGTCTTTATAAGGAACTTTAAAATTACTTTAAACTATAAAATTCTTCATAAGTAAGTCGAGGTACTACTGTACTTTTCAATTTCTATTTCATCTAGAAAGAAACTCAATCACCAAATGTAATGGCTGCTGCCCATGGTGTGTCTTCATTCAATAACACACATTTATTGAAGCTACAAATTTTGTCCTCTAGTAAAGAGAAACCAAATACAATATTTTATTGCAATTGTATATATGAAATGTAAATCACCATTTACGGTATAAAGGTGCCAAATGCCATAAATGGTGGTTTACATTTCATATATAATTGAGCAGTGAGGGTTAAGGGCCTTGCTGTATGGCCCAACAGTGGCAGCTTGGTGGTTCTAGAGCTTGAACCGACAAAGTTTTCACTAGTAACCCAGAACCTGCAGCCACTGAGCCACCACTGCACCTTTACTGTCCCCTCGGAGAAACTTGTCTCAGCCTGCCAAGTAGAGTCCCGCGTACATACAAGAAACACATATGGAACCTTTATGAACTTGTAGGGATTAGGGACAGAAAAAATGTTACCAGTGGTCACAGAATATAAGCATACACAATAAAAACTAACGTGATACTAATTATACGTGTACTTGGTTTACATGCAGACAAAAATGCTGCACTAACACACTGTTTTAAATCTGAGACGGGAAGAGAATGAGTTCCAAAGCAAATGGGGGTATCCTTTACTAACTGGCTGTTCATACCGATCCATGTTCTGACATACTTGTCAGACCCACATGAGCAGTCCCATCGATTAGAACTGAGATGTATGGATGTCAATTCTATCAGGCCATCCAAAGTTCCATTATCCAGTGACTGTAACTGGTTTGATTTGAGGTGTAGTTGTCTTAATTTGTTCAAGCCTTCAAATAGTGCAGGGGGAAGATATTGGAGTTTGTTGTTATCCAAATCAAGCTTATGCAAGATTGTTAAAGGAGAGAACACTTTTGGAGGTAAGTGGGACAAGTAATTATTTTGCAAGAAAAGCTTCTGTAGATTCGCCAGAGTACTGAAAATGTTATGATGTAGTTTTCTGAGTTTATTGAAACTCAGGTCTAACTCTCTTAACCTTGTTAAGTTTTTGAATTCATCGTTGGACAGGGAACTCAAAAGATTGTTGGCCAAGTCGAGCATCTTTAAGTTCTGGAGCCCTGCAAAGGTCCCGGTTGGAAGCTTCTCTATCTGGTTATCATCTAACTTCAGTTCCCGTAAGTCATCAAGACCAGACAACATCACAGAATTGAGTGAAGTAATACTGTTGTTGCTCAGTCTGAGCGAAGTGAGTTTTTTAAGGCCTTTGAAAGCAGATTGTGAAACATGGCGAATGTGGTTGTTCATCAGATGTAGAACTTTCAGATGTTGTGCATTCTGTAGAACATGCTTGGGAATTCTCTGAATCTTATTGTCATTTAAGTAGAGTTGCTGCAACTTTTTCAATGTTCTAAACAAAGTGGAGTTGAGCTCAAGGATGTGATTTTTATTCAGCTGTAAGTCTCGGAGCTCAGTTAATGGTCGGAATAGTTCCGGTACAATGGCGGACAAGTTATTACTGTCGAGCACTAACTCTCGTAACTTTGTCAGGTTGTTGAACAAGCTGCTGTGAAGTGATGTCAGTTTATTGTCGTATAATTTAAGAGCCTCCAGGTTATCCAAATTTTGGAACACATTTGAGGGGAGATCAGATAATTGGTTGAAGCTTAAATCCAGTTCAGTAAGCTGGAAAAGACCCACCAGAGAGTTCTCGTGCAAAATTACAAGGGGGTTTTTGCTTAAATCTAATTTTCTTAATTCTGATAATCTCGCGAAAGCATTTTCAGAGACAAAGGTGATTGCATTTTGCTGCAAGTAGAGACTGATGAGATTGGTAGTGTACCGAAAGGCATCACTAGGGATAGTGGTGAGTTTATTTTTGCTGAGGTCAAGATCAGTTAAATTGAGCATTTGCTGAATGGTTTTGCTCTCTGCACTCTTTAAGTAGTTCAACAAGAAGAGCCTGATCTTAGTGGAACAGTTCATCATCTCAATACTATTACTGCCGAACAGCACTTTAAGTTCAGCATCTGTTAGTGAGGCTATGGATTTTGCGTGATCATTGGATGGTGGTGTAATGTTGAAAAGATCCTTGGAATGTTTTGTCAGGAGGTCGTTTGCCAGCGTTCTGCATGAGGATGAATTAAACCCAGAGATATGATTATCCATGTATAAATCTGGCAGTTTAGTTGGCGGATGGAACAGATCAGCTGAAATGTTAGAAAGCTGATTACTGTCGAGCCGTAATTCAGTCAATTCAGTCAAATTGTTAAACATACCATTGGGAAGTGATACTAGGTCATTTTGGTGCAATTTAAGTATCTTCAATTTCTTCAAGTCTCGAAGCACACCCGTAAGATGTTCCAGTTTGTTGAAACTTAGATCTAACTCCACAAGGTTGAACAGTGACATCAGGGACTTCTCGTTTAAATTGAAAATATTATTATTGCTCAAGTCTAATTTCTTTAGCAGAGATAGTCCGAAAAATGCATTTTCCTGAACAAGTTTGATCTTATTTTTTTGCAAGTAAAGAGTGGTGAGATTAGGGGTATCCTTCAGTGCATCAGTGGGTACCGAGGTAAGGTTGTTTTCCCTGAGGTCCAGATGAGTCAGGACCAGTGCGCCCTTGAAGGTCCCTTCATCTAAACTTTTCAACTGATTGTTGGCCA